>JANAVB010016800.1:1161360-1246360 GCA_029216955.1 Iris pallida | reverse complement strand
ATATATATATATATATATATATATATATATATATATATATATATATATATATATACAATATATAATATTTATTTATATATTCATACACATATATAATATATATATTCATATATATTCATATTCACATACACTTACACACCTATATATATATATCAAAAAAAAAATATTATATATATATATATATATATATATATATATATATATATATATATATATATATATATAAACTCCATAATACCAATAACCCACTAAAATAACCCAAAGAGTCTTGGTGAACATATCTGTCCTAGAAAATTGTACTAATATTCTAAAACTCTATTTAAATATTAATAATACCCATTTTGTATAAATCACCAAATATTTAGAAAATATCATTAAGTCTATCCAAAAAGCTAGGAAATATTTTTTCGTACCTAAAAGTATGTCTACAGAGGCTTGGGCTTGGTTTGGGTCCAATCTGGACTAGTTTGGTACAACCGGGTTCCCTAAAACTCAATAATATAATTAATAAATAAATAATCTTCCGTAAGGGTTAAGTCGCAACTTGGCCTGGTTTTCCTAGTTAGGACATCACTATGGCTCGGCCTTCCCTACCAGGGCTAATACACTAGTCAAAGCATGCGGCACGACCCGCACCTACTGTGAGGGTACGAGGTAACAACGCCCAGCCTACGCCGTAGTGTCGGCGTTAGAAAGCTATCCTAGGTCACAACATATAACAATATAAGGTACCTGTACAGTATATACACTCCGAGTGGAGGTGACAATACATAATACAGTCTCAATCACAACTAAGGCAGAAATAGCACGATATTATAGATATGAAAATCTCAAAGGAAGGTACAAACAGAAGGAAAGTCTAAGTGTCTAAACGACACAACATCACGACATCCAGAAAATAATACAACTCTGAAGTCAATACAAATGACATAAGAAATAAGATAAAGCCTAGCTAATCTAGTCTAAGCAGTAGGGATGACGTCCTCAGCTAGAGCTGGATCCTACTGTGTGTCCAACTCACATGTATCGTCTAGATGGGCTCCATGGTAGGTTGGGTAGAAGTTCTCGGTATCATCTATAATATTTTTAACCGGTCCAGTCAGGACGGGAGCGAGCACAGTACATCTCATGCAGTTCATATCATGGCAGGAAATATAAAGCAAGCAATAGAGTAAGATACATGAAACGCTGTAAGAAGATGTTCATGAAAACAGAGAGATTTTTGATAACTAGAAATATATACATGATAAGTAAGAACTGTAAGTGACTAGTGATTTAAAGTACGAGATGGCAAGTAATTGGCTTAGGTTGAACATGATGTACATGAATGAACATGAGGGACACTAGCCAAGAAGGCTGTGTGGTACATGATAAAACATAAAAAGTAACAGAGTAAACATGATGGGTAAATCACATGACCATTTATACTCACCCCTACCCACAATCAATACACAAGGATCCATTCAAGTTACGTTACGAATATGATGTTTTGGTTACACACAAAACACATGAGGAAACATGAACGTACACGAGAGCACATGAAAGTACATGAGTGTACATGAAAGAACATGAGAGAACATGAGTGTACATGAATAACACAAGAGCAAGGTATACTTGATGTACATGAAACACACGACATAAAGTATCTGATGCGCCCGCTAAGGAGGATAACATCCCATAAAAAGGTCCATATAGTACAAATTCGTGATGATAACGTGACAGCATCAAGTAAAGTAATCTAGAGCAAGAATATAAGTCGTGACAAGTATGAAACGATCAGAGAATGTACTCGCCTGCGATCTGAATGCCTGTGAGAATACACTGTCCGAACGAGGTATCTGAGTCATATTTAGAGCAACACAAGTCATGATGTATACAAAGGGGTTATAAATGAAGTGTACAAAGCATCTACAAGATTTCTGGGTCAATCTAGGTCAAAGTCAAGTCTTGGTCAACTCTAGGTCAAACCAAGTCAACATCTAGTCAAATCAGGTCAAACTAGTTAGGGCTTGGTCAATCTTGGTCAACTAGTCTAAGTTAGTCTAATCTAGGCTTAATCAAGTCAATTCTAGGTATCCAACACATAGCCTAGGCAACTAACTATACTACACACAAGCTAACCTTAGTCTAGTATCACATCTAACTTAGTTAGGCACACACAACCAAGTAATCTAGTCTAGTATCACATTTACATTCATATTTCATTCACATATATAACAATATATGTATATAGGGTATATATATAGGTTGTGTGTGTGTGTATAATATTGTGGCATTAGGTAAAGTAGAACTTCTAGCTAACATATATGTATACATTCATTTCTTTCATGCATCTATGCATTTCCTACATGCTTTACACATATGCCTACATACATATTTACATATATTCATATATTCATATATACATTCATACATATTTACATACATTCATATTTGCATACATACATTTATATATGCATATCTACATATATTTTTACATAGAGAGAGAGCCATAAAAATAAGGTAATGTGTGTGTGTACATGTGAGAGTGTGGCATGTGTGTGAGGGTGTGAGGGTGTGAGGGTGTCCTGTGTACAGGAATGTATAGGGGTGTGTGTGTGTGTGCTGAAACCAATATGTCAGGAACATTAATGTGTGTGTGTGGGTGTATATGGCTGTGTGTGTGTAGTGTTTCCAGAAATCAATTCAGGATTCCAACTCAGTGTATCCCCACTTCAGTCCTAGTAACCTAGGTAGTTCCTAGGTTCTACCTGCACCCCACAGCCTATATGGCTTTGGAACCCCATTCTCAGGTTTCCAGTCTCAGGTCAGTACAAGTGACAGTGCCTTCGAGGGTTGATTTTCAGGTTTACCATGCAAGTGTCTCAGTTATCATGAGTTATTTCCTGTGTGTGAATGTGTGTGTGTGTGTGTGTGGATCATGAGTGACAGTGAACTAATGTGTGTTACATTTACATTGATCTCAGGATAGGAGCATTCTCAGGAACAATTCCAGTATTCTCAATCTCATGTTTTCAAGAACATAAGCTCAGTTAAATTAAATGAACATTCAATAGGAAAGAAATCATTTCATGGTTTATCTAATCCATCCATACGAAGTCGATTATGTTTAACCAACCAATACTAAGAATTGAATCCTAGCATGATGTCTAATGTACATCAATCTAACATATCAATATGTAGGTTTAAAATCAAAACTGGAAATTAAGTTAGAAATCAATTTGACATTCAATGAATAGGAGTAACATTCAATCAACCAAACAACAAATGTAATGTATGGAGAATTAACATTCAATGAAAATCAGTTTTAAAAAGGGATGAATCAATATCAGTTAAGGAAAGGAAATCAATTCGGGTATTTAAGAAGAAATGGGATCAGTCAACATATAAAGTCCCAACTCACATGACAAAAATTCGTTTATGAAACATAAACCTAATTTAATATGTAAAACCTATTTAACAGATACTGATACATATGTAGGATCAAAGACAACTGAAACATCAATCTAAAATCAGGTTTAAAATGGGATTTAAGTTAGGAAAATTGAGTATCAATGGTATCAGTCGACCAACATATGGTTCGAAATCCCCATTCCATGGCAACAACCACTAATAAGTAAATTCAAACTACAGAGATTATTAAACATGTCTAGGAATTAGAATGATAATTAATCATTAATTTAAACCATTAAAACTGGAAATTAAACACTAGAATATTAGAAACTGAACACAGTGCAAAACAGTGTCTCGTGCACGCGTGTCGAGGGTTCGTGCACACGACACGAGTTGATTCGTGACACGTGCTCGTGTTTCCATATTCGCCCAACATAGGGCAACATGTTTGTGTCCCTGACACGTCAGCACGATGTGTCCACGAGGGACACGAAGCCCGTGTCAGGAGCCACTGTTCGCGCGTGTGCGTGACAGTGCAATTTCGTGCAGGTGGGTTTTCTCTCAATATACCCGATAATGTTACCTAAAATTTTGTCATTGTAGTTTTCGACATGTGGCCTAGGTATCCACAAAATTTCGTGTCCATACGTGCTGTGTCGTGTCCGCTACAGTGCCCGAGCAGCAGGGCACTGTGCGCAGCCTGTTGCACGCGTGTTCGTGTCCTCGTGCTGACACGATACGACACTAAATAGGACTCAGTCATGGGGGTATTAACATACATATATAAAACAACAATTTCATTCAGACACTTTTCAAAAATAACAAACTAAAATCCTTTGAGGCATTTAAACAAACACCTAGTTACACACTATGATACGTGTCCGATACGGACACGAATCGACACAAATCCAATACCTATGGCTAGGGGACACCTAGGGCTTCCTATCCATGCAAAGAAAATGAAATTTGGTGGAGGGAATAGGGATTTACCTATATGTACAATTTGTAAGAAAAAGCCTCAAATGGGGGGTGTTCTCCTTGATGGCCAAGTGCTCCAAATTGGCTCAAACCTGAGATTTCTCTATATGAACATGAAATAGGGCTAGATTAGGATCATATGCAAAAGACTAGAGTGGAAAAGGAATTAAAATGAAGAATCTAGGGATTTGGGAAGAAATGACAGTACCTCTTTCTCCAAAATATTGAAATCTCAATAAAGAGACAAGAACAATAAATGAAGAGATTATTTATAGGGGAATAGCCCTAGGTGGCTGGTCATAAAGTGATAGTTAGGGTTGAGTCTAATAGGCTATGGACCTATTTGTACTAGTCATTGAACCAAATTCTAAGTCTCAAGCCTATGGACCAAATCACTAAGCCTTCTATTCAAGTCATGATTCCTACATGACTAACTTAGGTTGACTTAAGTTAGACTAGGGTCTCACCATGCTAATCAAGTCACCTTAACTAGAGTCAACATCTAGGTTAATCTCTTAAGTCACAACTAGTAAAAGTCAAATCAACAATCGTCAATCCATTCAATAAATCAATAATTCTAAAAAGTCAAAATGACCAAATTATCCCTAGACTAAAAATAATAAATGAAACACCCTAATCACATGGCTAGGCTCTAGGGCAGACAGTCTCTACAGTTTCACTAGCTGCATATCAAAATCACAAGTCATGATATTTAAATAGTTTTAAAAATGATTAAAAATCACCAAAAATCATATTATTATTTAACTATCATAATTAGATAAATTAAAAATACAAAATTTCAAAAATTAACCTCATTTTAGAAACGGGTGTTATAAGTCTACCCACCTTAGAAAAATTTCGTCCTCAAAATTAAAATGGTAGTAGTCCTTCTAGGTTAAACACCCCACAATCAAAGTCTCAAACATACCGTCAGATAATCATATGTGTCTATCCAAAATCATGATACTCAGAATCTTCGTCGTGCTAGTGAATAAGGCTACGATAATCACAGAGGCATCGACTAAGGCACATACCTCTAGAATCATGGTATTCAAAATTTTTGCATTGCCGCATACTTGGCAACGAAAATCTTAAATTCCTATACCCGAGAAATACGTTCAAAATCTGACTACATGTCCTCACTATGCCAGCTAACATGACACAGAATACTCTAGATCCCATAATTGAGGCGACCTAGCCCATATGATTTGGTAAAAGTTTAAATCAACAACAAAACATCCAGATTTAAATTCATCAACAAAATATGAGAGATAGGAACAGATGGAATTGAATTTCAAGATGGATATAACGAGGCAAGGTAGGAGTGGAATCGAGAAGAACAAAAACCTGTAAGCACCTCTCCTACTGCCTGAGCATCCTCAAATGTCATGGCGTAAGCTCGCCCTTGCTGGCCTCCTCTAGCCTGCGGCTGGCCTACTGGAGCCCTGGCTCCTGCTCCCTGAGCTGTCCGTCCCACAGACTTGGGACACTCTATCAACTGATGATCTGATGATCCGCAGAGTAGGTACTTGCCTAGCCTCATCTGGCATTCATCCCAATCGTGCCCTGGTTTCTTACAGAAAGGGCAAAAGATAACATGCTGCTGTCTCTGCTGCTGCTGCTGTCTCTGCTGGAACGACTGCGGTTGGAACTGCCTCGGCTGCTGGTGCTGAAAGTGAGGCCTCTTGGCCTGGCCTCCGCTGCTGCTGCCCCCAACAGGGTCTCGCCTTCTCTTGAGCTTCAGCTCAAGATCGTCCTCAGCCAATAAATCTTCCGTCAAAATCTCCTCGAAAGTGGTATCCCTGTTGTCCTTGGTCAAGGACTTGACTTCCTTGACCAGACCCTTTCGGAACCTCTGGGCCTTCGCCGTCTCGCTCAAGCCCTCTACGAATCTGCCGAGGCGGCCGAACTCCCCAACGTACTCCTCTACTGACAGGCTCCCCTGAACTAAGCTCTCAAACTGTGACTCCAAGGCTCAGAGCGCTGCATCTGGAAAGAACTTCTTCTTGAAGAAGCCCTTGAACTCCTTCCAGGTCTGTCCAGCTACCCCCATCTTGGGGTCTGACTGATACCAGGTGCGAGCAAGATCTCGCATCCGGCTAGCTGCTGTTTCTATCTGGAGATCTGCCGGTATCCGGGCGAGGCAGAAGATCTCCTCTATATGCTCGATCCACTCATCAGCATATAAAATCCCCTCCGTCCCCAGGAAGTCTCTATGGCTCATCTTCTAGAACTGCTCTATCCCAGGTGTCTTCGGCTGCTGGACTGCTGGTCGAGCTGTGACTGTCGTAAGGGCCAACTCCATGCCCCTGGCCTGCCGGGCATGCTGCGCCTCCATAAACTGCTGAAAGTAGGCGAACATCTGTGCTGCGTCCATGTATCCTGTAGGCGACGACTGCTGGAAAGGCACCTCTGGGATGACTGGGTCCTGCCTCCGAACTGGTGGAGGCATACCCCCTGCTGCTGGTGGAGGGGCTCCTCCGACCGCAGCTGAAACGCCTACCCCAGCTGGCATGACTAGGGCTACGGTACCAGGGACTGGCTGCTGGGTATGAGAGGTGGCAGACCTCTCATCGGCGTCCTCCTGGCCCTGGCGATGTGATCTTGTCTCAACCATCTTGGAGACAGATCAAAAAAAATAATTACTGAGAATGAGTCAAAATAGCAAAGGAGGACAGTTATATTCAAAGAAAAACAATATCAGCAAGAACTGAGATGGTATGAATTAGATAAGAGTTTTTTCTAATGTGATTTGAGTACCTTCAAAATATCCTAATCCAACTGCAGGTTGAAGTAATACTCTAGTTCGAATACCACTACATAAACTCGACCTGCATAAGCTACCACTAAAAACGTGTCACGACCCGCACCCACTGTGAGGGTACGAGAACGTAACAACGCCCAGCCTACGCCGCAGTGTCGGCGGTAGAACGCTGTCCTAGGTCACAACATCTAATAATATAAGGTACATGTACAGTATATACACTCCGAGTGGAGGTGACAATACAGAATACAGTCTCAATCATAACTAAGACAGAAATAGCACGATATCATAGATATGAAAATCTCAAAGGAAGATACAAACAGAAGGAAATTCTAAGTGTCTAAACGACACAACATCACAACATCCAGAAAATAATACAACTCTGAAGTCAATACAAATGACATAAGAAATAAGATAAAGCCTAGCTAATCTAGTCTAAGCAGTATGGATGATGTCTTCAGCTAGAGCTGGATCCTCCTGTGGGTCCAACTCATATGTATCGTCTAGATGGGCTCCATAGTAGGTTGGAAAAAAGTTCTCGGTATCATCTGTAATATTTTCAACAGGTCCAGTCAGGATGGGAGCGAGCACAGTACATCTCATGCAGTTCATATCATGGCAAGAAATATAAAGCAAGCAATAGAGTAAGATACATGAAATGCTGTAAGAAGATGTACATGAAAACAGGAGAGATATCTGATAACTGAAAATATATACATGATAAGTAAGAACTGTAAGTGACTAGCAATTTAGAGTACGAGATGGCATATAATTGGCTTAGGTTGAACATGATGTACATGAGTGAACATGAGGGACACTAGCCAAGAAGGCTGTATGGCACATGATAAAACATGAAAAGTAACAGAGTGAACATGATGGGAAAATTACATGACCATTTATACTCACCCCTACCCACAATCAATACATAAGGATCCATTCAAGTTACGTTACGAACATGATATTTTGGTTACACATGAAACACATGAGGAAATATGAACGTATACGAGAGCACATGAAAGTACATAAGCGTACAAGAAAGAACATGAGAGAACATGAGTGTACATGAATAACGCAAGAGTAAGGTTTACTTGATGTACATGAAACACACAATATAAAGTATCCGATGCGCCCGCTAAGGGGGATAACATCCCATGAAAAGATCCATATAGTACTAATCCGTGATGATAACGTGACAGCATCAAGTAAATTAATCTAGAGCAAGAATATATGTCGTGACAAGTATGAAACGATCAGAGAATGTACTCGCCTGCGATCTGAATGTCTGTGTGAATACACTGTCCGAACGAGGTATCGGAGTCCTATTTAGAGCAACACAAGTCATGATGTATACAAAGGGGTTATAAATGAAGTATACAAAGCATCTATATGATTTCTGGGTCAATCTAGGTCAAAGTTAACTCTTGGTCAACTCTAGGTCAAACCAAGTCAACATCTAGTCAAATCAGGTCAAACTAGTTAGGGCTTGGTCAATCTTGGTCAACTAGTATAAGTTAGTCTAATCTAGGCTTAATCAAGTCAATTCTAGGTATCCAACACATAGCCTAGGCAACTAACTATACTACACACAAGCTAGCCATAGTCTAACATCACATCTAACTAGCTAGGCACACACAACCAAGTATTCTAGTCTAGTATCTCATTTACAATCACATTTTATTCACATATACAACAATATATGTATATAGGGTATATATATAGGTTGTGTGTGTATGTATAACATTGTGGCATTAGGTAAAGTAGAACTTATAGCTAACATATATGTATACATTCATTTCTTTCATGCATCTATGCATTTCCTACATGCTTTACACATATGCCTACATACATATTTAAATATATTCATATATACATTCATACATATTTACATATATTCACATATGCATACATACATTTATATATGCATATCTACATATATTTATACATAGAAAGAGAGAGCTATGAAAATAAGGTAATATGTGTGTGTAGATGTGAGAGTGTAGCATGTGTGTGAGGGTGTTAGGGTGTCCAGTGCACAGGAATGTATAGGTGTGTGTGTGTGTGTCTGCTGAAACCAATATGGCAGGAACATTAATGTGTGTGTGGGTGTATATGGCTGTGTGTGTAGTATTTCCAGGAATCAATTCAGGATTCCAACTCAGTGTATCCCTACTTCAGTCCTAGTAACCCAAGTAGTTCCCAGGTTCTACCTGCACCCCACAGCCTATATGGCTTAGGAACCACATTCTCAGGTTTCCAATCTCAGGTTAGTACAAGTGACAGTGCCTTCAAGGGTTGATTTTCAGGTTTACCATGCAAGTGTCTCAGTTATCATGAGTTATTTCCTGTGTGTGAATGTGGGTGTGTGTGTGGATCATGAGTGACAGTGAACTAATGTGTGTAACAGCTACATTGATCTTAGGATAGGAGCATTCTAAGGAACAATTCCAGTATTCTCAATCTTATGTTTTCAAGAACATAAGCTCAGTTAAATTAAATGAACATTCAATAGGGAAGAAATCATTTCATGGTTTATCTAACCCATCCATACGAATTCGATTATGTTTAACCAACCAATACTAAGAATTGAATCCTAGCATGATGTCTAATGTACAGCAATCTAACATATCAATATGTAGGTTTAAAATCAAAACTGGAAATTAAGTTAGAAATCTATTTGACATTCAATGAATAGGAGTAACATTCAATCAACCAAACAACAAATACAATGTATGGAGAATTAACATTCAATGAAAATCAGTTTTAAAAGGGATGAATCAATATCAGTTAAGGAAAGGAAATCAATTCGGGTATTTAAGAAGAAATGGGATCAGTCAACATATAAAGTCCCAACTCACATGACAAAAATCTGTTTATGAAATATAAACCTAATTTAATGTGTAAAACCTATTTAACAGATACTGATACATATGTAGGATCAAAGACAACTGAAACATCAATCTAAAATCAAGTTTAAAAATGGGATTTAAGTTAGGGAAATTGAGTATTAATGGTATCAGTCGACCAACATATGGTTCGAAATCCCCATTCCATGGCAACAACCCAAACTAATAAGTAAATTCGAACTACAGAGATTATTAAACATGTCTAGGAATTAGAATGATAATTAATCATTAATTTAAACCATTAAAACTGGCAATTAAATACTGGAATATTAGAAACTGAACACAGTGCAAAACAGTGTCTCGTGCACGCGTGTCGAGGGTTCGTGCACACGACACGAGTCGATTCGTGACACGTGCTCATGTTCCCATGTTTGCCCAACATAGGGCAACATGTTCGTGTCCCTGACACGTCACCATGACGTGTCCACGAGGGACACGAAGCCCGTGTCAGGAGCCAATGTTCGCGCGTGTGCGTGACAGTGTAATTCCGTGCGTGTGGGTTTTCTCTCAATATACCCGATAATATTACCTAAAATTTTGTCAGTGTAGTGTCAGTCACGTGGACTAGGTGTCCACAAAATTTCGTGTCCATACGTGCTGTGTCGTGTCCGCTACATTGCCCGAGCAGCAGGGCACTGTGCGCAGCCTGTTGCACGCGTGTTCGATACGGACACAACACGACACTAAATAGGACACAACACGACACTAAATAGGACTCAGTCATGGGGGTATTAACATACATATATAAAACAACAATTTTATTCAAATACTTTTCAAAAATAACAAAATAAAATCCTTTGAGGCATTTAAACAAACACCTAGTTACACATTATGATACGTGTCCGATACGGACACAAAACGGACATGAATCGACACAAATCCAATACCTACGGCTAGGGGACACCTAGGGCTTCCTATCTATGCAAAGAAAATGAAATTTGGTGGAGGGAATAGGGATTTACCTATATGTATAATTTGCAAGAAAAAGCCTCAAATGGGGAGTGTTCTCCTTGATGGCCAAGTGCTCCAAATTGGTTCAAACCTGAGATTTCTCTCCATGAACATGAAATAGGGCTAGATTAGGATCTTATGCAAAAGACTAGAGTGGAAAAGGAATTAAAATAAAGAATCTAGGGATTTGGGAAGAAATGACATTACTTTTTTCTCTAAAATATTGAAATCTCAATAAAGAGGCAAGAACAATAAATGAAAAAATAATTTATAGGGGGAATAGCCCTAGGTGGCTGGTCATAAAGTGATAGTTAGGGTTAGGGTTGAGTCTAATAGGCTATGGACCTATTTGCACTAGTCATTGAACCAAATTCTAAGTCTCAAGCCTATGGACCAAATCACTAAGCCTTCTATTCAAGTCTTGATTCCTACATGACTAACTTAGGTTGACTTAAGTTAGACTAGGATCTCACCATGCTAATCAAGTCACCTTAACTAGAGTCAACATCTAGGTTAATCTCTTAAGTCATAACTAGTAAAAGTCAAATCAACAATCGTCAATCCATTCAATAAATCAATAATTCTAAAAAGTCAAAATGACCAAATTATCCCTAGACTAAAAATAATAAATGAAACACCCTAATCACATGGCTAAGCTCTAGGGAAAACAGTCTCTACGATTTCACTAGCTGTACATCAAAATCACAAGTCATGATATTTAAATAGTTTTTAGAAACTGGGTGTTACAGCACGCCACTGCACTATCTGTGCCATAATTTTTAGTCACCTTGTACTCAAATTCCTAACCATGACTAAAATCATCTACCGTAATAATTAACTAATTAATTATTTATAAAATCTAAAAATCACCACTCAAATAAAATAAATAATAATAAAATATTTCTAGATTTTTGGGAAGGGGAGCTACAAATCTATCCACCTTAAAAATAATTTCGTCCTCAAAATTCTAATTCATAGCTATTCATAAAATTCAAAAAGAAAGTCTACCTTAACCTTAATCTCTTTAAATTTTAGTTCCTCAAAATAGTTTATATCCTCCTCCTAGCTATTTTGTA
Source organism: Iris pallida (assembly GCA_029216955.1). Lineage (NCBI taxonomy): Eukaryota > Viridiplantae > Streptophyta > Magnoliopsida > Asparagales > Iridaceae > Iris > Iris pallida. Next base: position 1,234,295 of record JANAVB010016800.1, on the reverse strand, counting down.
ACTACGTAACCTCTAGGACTTCTACCCACCTTTGGTCACACTACCCCCTTCAAACACACGACGTCATAATATTGTAACCTTCCAGCTAATTGCTAAAAGTAACTACCAACAAATATTTACAGCATAAGGCACCTACTATCCTCTCCTATCTATCAAGCAACCCAAAATTTAATAAGCAACACTTTACACAAGTAGTTAAAAACATATTGATAAACTCTAAATAGCATGACCATTCGTCGCTCCGAGATAGGAAGGACAGGAAGAATAATCGAGAGCAACTATGAAGTTTCAAGAGCGGTAGAGAGTATCCAATGATACGGATAGAAAGAGAGTTTATGAACCATTGACTTGTTTGCTAGATTGGGCTATTCTAGTCTAGTCACTTGCTAAATCTAAGGACCCTTCGCTTCTTAGAGGGGCTTGTAATCCGTGCAATACAGAAGTCCCGTTCTCGAAATTTTAAACAAGGTTCCATAATAGAATGAAATTTGAGAAATTAGGATTGTGATCTTTGTCGTGGTTGTTTAAACACACGAGCAAGGGATATAAATGCAATACAAGACCGTATCGCGACTTTCCGGTAGATAGAATAAGGTTTACGAATGACATCACATTCTAAGAGGTGGAGACTACATAATAGGTATAGGGACCTATTTCAAATAGTTCGATTTTATAGTCCACAAATGGTGGTGTGCACGGATGAGTTTTACTGGGTCTTAATGGGTTCTCTGATTGGACATCAAACGATGGTTGGATGAACCTTGGATTTCAATCTATATAGACTGGACAAGATTCCAAAGATAAAACTATTTCTACTAGGTTAGGGTGACCTGGAATAGGTTTCAACCCAAGTGGTTGAGCTAGTTGCCAGTTAGGTTGGTTAGCTAGGTCTCTCAAGCCCAAAAATGCGTCTTCCGTGACTTTTGTGTTTAAGTAGCACATGAGACCTCAATTGGGTGGCACACTAGTGGCATGTGCGTAGTGGGCTTCGAGTAGATCACAACCATATATTGGGTCGAAGGAATTGAGTCGGGGCTAAGGTTCTAATGGGAGTCGGAAAGTATACCGATATTATGATAAGGGTTATAGCTAGTTCTTTTTATCCTGAAAGTCGTAGCTCAAAAATAGAGTACAAAGGGACGTGTTTGAATGGGACATGATATACCTAGATGAAGGTAGACTCACCTAGATCTTGTATATAAAATTTGTTGGAAGGTAACAGTTGGTCCCGTATTCGAAATATTAATGACACGACCGGGAACATAAAATAATCTAAACGGAAAGTGGGAGTCCATGGGGCACTAATTATTATCCTAATAGAAATTATTTCAATCAATCGGTAATCCTCGTATATTCCAAAATTTAAAAGGCTTACAGTCTACTCACCTTAGAATAATTTCGTCTCCAAAATTTCAAAGAGCACGATTAGGCACGACTATGAAGAATAATCAAGGAACCAAATTTTTAATTGATAAAAACGACGAATGGTATAATCAAGGGAGTGATATGATTCATGATCTTATTAGTCACGCAAAAATGACAAAGATATTAGACAAAGGGGAGAGTGTGATTTGGTACGACTAGTATTAGGTCAAATGGTCCAGTTGACAAGCAATTGTTCTTAAGAGCGATCAAGAGTGAAATGGTTGGGCACGACCAATCTATGTCGGCATGGTTGAGTCATTACCAGCTTTTTAAGGAATGACCAAGGTTTTTGATGAAATCTAAATAGGATTTTAGTCACATTTTAAGATGTATTCACGATCAAGGCTAATCGTGCAAGTCATCCAAGCAGGATGAAAATAGAAAGTTGGCACGAACATGATTAAGATCAAAATAGTCATGACCGCAGCTGGAACAAAGGTATAACCTTAGCTATGATTTAGTTGAAATCATAGACACGGTTATGATTTAGTCTCGATAAAATAGTTTAAGATTGATCAAAATTAAAATCATCTTGGTACGAACAACGAGTTGAACAAAATTATTTAGGCACGATCATGGAATTGAATTCTAAGATGACAGGCAAAATGGCACGATCGAAATAGAATCGAATAGTTTGGTCGTGATCAAAAAGTATTTAAGGATGATCCAATCGAAATCATTTTAACACAAACGATTGTGTAAGCATGCTCATAAAATTAAACTTAGGAAATGATACGAATTGACTCGATTGAAATATAATAAAAGGAGTCTAGTCAGGATCAAAATTGTTCAAGGATGATAAAATCCAAAAATGCTTAAAATATTTATCCACAATTATTTAGGCACAAGTTTAGAGTCAAAATCTAGATAGGTTTAGGAATCTAGTCGAAAGTACATTAAAAGATGACAATCTGAAAGATAGAAGGATAAGGAAGGAAGGGAGAATTACTGGTGTATTGAGAGGATTGTGACTAGGAGTAAGCACAAATTAATTGGAAAACTTAATAGTTATATGCCAACAAGACATAGTCACTATGGTATTCGAAACTCGTAAACGTAATCGAAGTCATTTTACCGAGAATTTATGCCTCGTCAGTGTATAGCTAGCTGCATTAAATCCTTGGTTCCACAACTCAAGCCATGTTGCGGTAACGAATACCCTATCAACTCTATCTAATCTTGACATAACAACTCAAGGATGAAATAAGACGATCAAGACATAATTTTAATAATGTTCGATCACCCACACTTACTTGAAATTATTTCAACTTAGGGGTCATGCCACGCCAGTGCGCTGCTGGCTGCAGTGAACCCGTCGTCTCAATAATTTAAATAAGTGACGACAGTACGCTACTGTCCTGTCATCGCAAGTTATCGAAATTATTCCAACTATATCTCCAAGAATATCAAAGGATTTTAAAATACCATACAAGTTGATAAAGATAGAAAAAGTGCAAGTATATGTTCTTCAAGTATAAGATCAGCTTCTTGAAAGGAGAAAAATTAGTTCGTAAGGATAACAATCAAAGTCAAAATGAGTAAAATCTTATAATCCTTATTTCACGGATATTCAACATTCTACGATTGAGAGGAAGCTTTGAATCCAAAAACTTAACTCGAGATTAATTATACTATTAAGTGTGAAGTTATTAGAAAAATCCTTAGGTCCAAGGAAAAGAATATAAGTGATAATAACTTATGATATGGCAATGTTTAGAAAAGACGTAAGATAAAGTTGTACAAATGGTCTTGATTAGGGAAAAATGACCGAAGGCAAAAGAAATATAAGCTTAAATTTATATTTCTCTAATATTCAAGATCGAGGGAAAAATATGTATAGGACACTATGCCTACCTATTATGAATATATTTATACACAAATATATATGTATAGCCTAAGTGAATCCCAAAAATTCTAAAATATCATTCTAAGAGAAGGTTATCCTATTTCCAAGAAAATGCAAATTTAAATAGCAATAGAACATATATTATATTCAATATATAATTTATAGAAATTATTCCCAATACTAGAAATAGACTACCAAAATACACATCTATATATCTACATGGACGATGTTGGTCGCACTACAAGACCACCAGGACTTGGGTTGAGTTCGGGCTAGTTTTGGAACAACCAGGTCTTCTAAAAGCCAATAATCTTAATAATAAGTAATTAAATTATTCCTAGGGTTATGTCACGATTTGGCCTAATTTTCTTAGTCAGAATACATCTATGACTCGGCCTTCTCTACCATGGCTAGAACACTAGTCAAAGCACTCGACCATACTCTCAGTGCCAAAATTCTTGGTTATCTCGTACTCTAAAACTTAACCGTGACTAAGGCCTTATATAATAAATGTTTATAAAATTCAAAAAAATCATACTTTAAATCGATTAAAAGGAATAAGTGCTATTTTCAAAATTTTGGAAAGATGTTACAAGTCTACCCTCCTGAGAATTACCGTTAAATCAAAATACGATAGTGTATCCTTCTATAAAAGTCATCTAGTGAGACCTTACGTAGCAAACTTAACTACCCAATTGTCAATTTAAATTAGGGACTCCTAGTCCTAATCATTCTCTTAAAATTGATTTACTCCTAGTTGTGAATGAGCATTTCCAAGTCGCGGGCTCGCAATAGTACGACTAACTTAAGTACTATCACGAGTTCACAATCTTTTGCGAAAACTGACCTGCATGGGCCACTACAAAAACTTGTCACGAACCGTACCCGATTTTTCGGATACGAGACGTGTCCAAGCCAGCCTATGCCGCAGAGTCGGCGGTAGAACGCTGTCAAGCCCGTAATAAATAAATGCTCAAAATAAACTTTATTGCTCATTCACATTTCTAGATTTATTACAATATTTACAACATTTATATTTGAAGGAAAATACAATGTCTCACAGAATAGTAAAGTCAGCTAGTCCTACTATCTAGGTTGACCTCAGCATACCCATGCCTTTCCAGTGCTAAGAGTGATCGCGACTAAACCTGAAAAATATTAGTTTCCAGTCAGGAATGGAACAAACACACAAACCGACGACAATACGAAAACACAATAAAATTAACAAGACATGAGAATAGCATATGAGAGATGAAAACTAGAAAGTAAAAGATAACATGAAAAGTGTGTAGGGCCTAAAAATCAAGTTGCGCCCTAAACATACTAAGCAGTGATCAAGTTGCGCCTCAAAGATCAGGTTGCGCCACTGATATGAAGCTCAAAGAACAAGCTGCTCCACTAATCAGGTTACGCCTGATATCAGACTGTGCCCAGTCTTATTGTGCCAAAATCTATATGACGTCTGACACTTAATGGCCATCATTACCTGACAACATTGACAACTGACACCACAGTGAACGAGGAAAATCTCTTCGAATCCCATAAATTGTGCCGCTCAAGGGAAGTTGGTAGACAGCTGTCCTGTACACTTCGTAAGTTGTGCCTAGGCATAATCCAGATAAAATCTTTAGTTGCGCCTAGGCGCAATCCGAATGACTTCTGCTCAAAAGCTGCCACGTGTCTACGTGCGGCTCAATCAGGCGCAGTTGACCGAAGCTCGCACAACCTGATAAAATTGAGACAACTTACATTCTAAAGCAGGATGACGTGGCGCACATGCCACTAATCTCTCAAGATGTGTCTACTATCCTGTACACGACCATGCGCATCTCAATCACATAATGCCACGCGTCTAAACACAGTTAGTACATGACTTAACAACTGAATGAAAGTTGGCACAACAGGAGGTTGGCGTAACCCAATATGGCGCAATCCACCCTCGCACACATCAGAATAACTGCTAAAACAGTTATTTTTTGAACTCTATAAATAGAGTTTCCAATGATTATGAAATCATCAGGAACATACGCACAGAGATCAAGAACTCTTACAAAAATTGCTGCTGCATTCTCCAGAGGCTACTGTCTTCAAGTTCACATAGTCCAAGGGATAAAATGATCGTCTTCTGATCAGATTCCTACAGTTGTTCTTCTCCAGAATTTATTGTACTTTGTACTATTCTTTTTTCAAGTTTGGAATAAACTTTTTATTTTTTGCAATCAAAATGGCGACTCTGCTGGAGACGACTTTCTCCTCCGATAAGAAGGTGACAACTTAATATGATACTGCATCGATCGGCAAGACGCAGAAGACTCTGGTTGTTCAGGTCAACCAGATAGCCTATAAGGATAAAATTAGCACCAACAGCAACAAGCGTACAGCAGCTATCGCCAAAAATATGACTGTGTAGGCTCCTAAATCTCCCATGGTCACTGTTGCCCAGGCGTAACCTAAGTGTTCAGTGGCCAAGACACAGTCTGTCTCGGCGGCTCAGGAACAGCTTGTTTCTGTTGCCCGTGCGCAACCTATTCATCCTGCTGCCCACGCGCAATCTACTACTCTCTTTGCTTCCAAGGCACAGCCTGTTCAAGCTATTGTTGAGGTGCACTCTACCCATGTTGCTGCCAAGGCACCATCAGTAGCCCGTATGACTATAGCGCAACCCAAGCAATCAGCACTTCAGGCGCAGTCTGCTACTCTGGCGCAACTCAAGGGAACTAGTCTTTTGACTATTCCCTCTTCTAATTCCTAAGTTCTGAACTTGGAGAATCAATGTTCTAGTGCTAACACTAGACAGAACAAAGGGAAGAGTCCTTTGACACCTCCTCAATTGGCGTAATATGTGCCTAAAATGATCTCATGACAGAACAAAGGGGAAGGCTTCTTAGCTGAACCTTCACAAAATAAAGGAAAGCACCCTTTGATCTTTTCTTAAACTTCCCTAGTCTATGACTCAGAGAAAGATCTATCAGATTCTATTCCTTTAAACAGAGGTCTTCGAATCTCTGATATTGAAAAGAATACTGACCAAAAAGTTATCTTACCTACCCCTATGGGGTTTGGTCAAGACCTTTCTACCTTACAAATTTCAAGATCCAAGCAAGAAAAATTGAGGGTATCATGAACAGAGACACCTGGAGCAGAATTTTCAGATTTACGCGCTTATCTCAATAGGCGTCAACTAGTCTCAACTTTGGCGAAACGTAAGAACCCTATGCCAAAGGCCAATCTGTACTAAAAGCCAAAGTTTGAAAAGAAAGACCCAACCACCTATGCTAATGAGTTGAGTACATCTTTGTACACTCAGGGAACTAAACATTTGAAGAATAGGAGACATGTTCCTAACATCATTAAGGAATATGTTCCTCTGACTTCTTCTCATCCTGTAGTTGTAACTGATTTGCGACAACGTCTTACACAAAGACGGGAAATTACAGGGATGTCTCCCTCACCTCCAAATCGTGCTTCAAATCACCACTGCCTTCATGAAGTCGTCATCAACTGTTGTTGCCAATCGGCTCGACGATCTATCTTCGATCGTCTGAACTATGCTTCAACTCCTGAACATATAATAGAAGACAAAAATGAGCTATTATATGCTTCTGTCAACATGACTTCTCAAGGCACTGGGGGTAGGAAACGTCCAAGACGTAATGTATCCCGTAATCCTAGTCAATAATACTTAGATCGAATTCATGCATCCAGTGAAGGTGTCTTTCAATACACTAGATCGAGAAATCGACATTTGAACCAAGGTGTCTTTAATCAAGAAGATCTCCCATCGCTAATGTAGAAGAAGACTCTTTCTCAGAGTTTGATGCAGATATTGAAAGTTTTGAACAAACTATCTCATCAATAGCAGCAAGAGAAGTGACGACATATACCATTACGGAAGATCAAGATGCCTCTACTTCAACCAGTCAAGAGCAACGAATTGTTGCTTTGGAGGACAAATTGAAGACCATAGCAGAGATGGTCGCAAGCATGCATACTATAATCGTGGCTCAACATACAGTGCCACCGATTGTAAACCCAGCTACAAATCTAGAGCTTATAGCATCTTTCGTACCTGCTAGTTTAGGGGTACCAACTCCTCAGGTTGCTTCCGTACCAACTCAAGCTGATCCCAGTCAGTCTGGTGCTGAGGGTGGTAATTACCATGTTGTTCCTCCTCCTAACACTTCTAACCAGCCTACCAATTCCTAAATATCAGGGGATGTTGATGAGGCCTTCAAGTAGAAGGATAGCCTACAAAGACTGGGTATAAAGCAACCATATCCTACAGAGTGGAAGGAGGTTCTATTTCCTCCTAAATATAAGCTCCCAACCATCATGCTGTTTGATGGCAGCACTTCTTCAAGTCAGTACATCAATCATTTTGAAGTGATGACTGATCAATTACAGCCAAATGATGCTCTCCTTACCAGAGTGTTCATTGGTTGTTTAGCTGGCACAGCATACGACTGGTATCGTAGCCTACCTGATGGCTGCATCACTTCTTTTGCTAGTTTCAAGCAAATATTCTTGGAACAATTCTATGAAGGAGTCAACGACATGAGGATGTCTGCTCTCATTAAGATTAAAAAGAGGCATAATGAATCCATATAGTATTTCATTGAAAGATTCTGCCGTGAGGCACTCAAAATACTTTTAGAAACTCCATCTGCTGTAACAATAGACACTTACAAATCAAACTTGTTGCCTATTATCAGTATGTGGACAGGATCTACACAATTCCTGGATTGGCCTTCTTTCATTGTCAATGCCAAAGCAGCCGAGGTCAGTGCCAAAAAGTTCAAGCAATTAGGAGTCCAAATGACTTATCCTAACCAAGATGAACATTCTACACCCGGAGGTAGTAATCGTCAGAATAATCGCAAGAGTAAAGATACATTGGCCATCAATCTTAAAGGCAAGGAATTTTTGGCTGTCAACGTCACTCAGACGGCATCCACTCCATCAGCACCACCGCAGAAGATAACTCGTCCAAAAGAAGAGTATTCTTTTGATGAAGATGATACTTTAAGCATTTCGATTGCTTGATCAAAAGTAATAAGCTTCAGCTTCCAGAGGCAAAACGGCGAGAAGAAGTGGGTAAAACTGATCACCCTAAATACTGTGTAGGGCATCCAACCAGAGCATGTTATATGCTTAAGGGTAAAATCCAAGAGTTGGTCAACTCTGGAGCAATTACTCTGCAACAGGATGAGAAAATGGTGATTGCTAATGTAGTTTCTCTATAATTCGATGATTTTCCACCGCAACTTGTGCAAGATGGTGTTGTCCCCATTCCAAGGACTACTCTTGAGATCGTGAATCTCCCACCTCCTCAAAATGAAGGTCTTGTTCCGCTGTCAATTGACAGAGGAGAGATTATGTAGATTCATCCAGATCTGGTAGCAGAATTTGAAACGCCTTCCTCTCCTAAGCAAAAGAAGCATTCTAAATCTAAACCCAAGAACTATAACATGGTATCCTTTGAACCAATAACAGAAGAAGAAATTCTAATGGACACTAGATCAAGGAAACCCTATCTTTGGGAGTATTCTGGAAATCAAGAGGACCCTGCTCCATCTCCTGATGTTCCTCCTTCATCATCTTCTCCTGACGAGAATATACCATCCACGTCCTTACCGGTGGTCGAACCATCTCCTCTTAAACCAACAGCAGCCGGCAAGGAGAAACAACCTGTCCGCTTTGATAAAGCATTGAAGAAGTCCTCATCTCTCGGACTTGAGAAGCCATATAATTTTGATATATTGGCTCAATTGGACAATACTCCAGCAAGATTGTCAATCTTTGAACTCTTACATCTCTCAAAAGAGACTCGAGAGACGTTAAGTAAAGCCTTGATGCAGGCTGACGCTTGTCTTACTCTTCTCAAAAAGCCTAAAAAGGAGCCAGTGAGCTGTGCACATTATCATAGTGTATATGAATTAATGCCCAATATCACTTTTATACAAGATGACATATTGTTAGAAGACAATCGTCATGATCGTCCTCTCTATTTCACGGGGTATGTGGACACTATGAAAGTAGATCGCATTCTAATTGACCCAGGGTCCGCACTTAGCATTATGCCGAAGTCGTTACTGGATGCTTTGAAGATCCCAGTACATAACCTTTCTACGACTATCACTACTATCCTGGGGTTTAATCAAGGAAGAAGTGAACCTTTGGGAAAGATACGCCAAAAACTTCAAATTGTCAATCTTCGTACAAAGGTAACTTTCTATGTTATTGACAATCATGGCTCATACAACGCTTTTTTGGGAAGGCCATTCCTCTATTAACACAATATTGTACCCTCTACGCTCCACCAATGTTTTAAATATGTGGATGGTAATGGAGAAGTCCAAAAAGAGGTTGCAGATCTGAATCCTTTCAAAGGGCTTGAAGCATACTGCAACGATTCTCGTATGTACAAGGAAGAATTCATGAAGGTAGTACTAGCAATGGACACGGATGAAGAACAGAAGAGTGTGCCAAATGATACTCTGGTGATTTCCGTCAAAGGATGCATCTTATGTCCTCAGTCTTCCAAACCACTGACTATCTATCTTCCTTCCCATGAGAAGAAGCCAAAGGGTGATAGTCGGAAACAAAGAGAGCTCACCTCTTCTGAGTCGCTTGTAATCGACCTTCGTCGTAAGAAACTCCTTCCTCCTTCTCGTTCTTCTTCTCTCCCTCTTGTAATCAATCTGACTAAGCCTGCTAAGGCTAAAGTTCCTGTTGTAAATGATGGTATAAAAATTAATAAAGCATCTCCTTTGCAGTATACTGATGTATCTTACTATACTCAGTGTTATTTGGATATACTAGATAACTTTAAACCACTTACAATAGAAGTCGTATCATCTCTGTAAAATGTGGTATCATTGGATTCAATACAAGAGTCGTATTTCTTAGTACCGTCTCGAAAGAAAGATGAAAAGCCTATATTCTTCAACAAAAGAGAGGAACCAAAAATTGTGCTCTATAATGATAATAGAGATGATACCTGAAGGCTATAATTACGTTGCTATAGTCCACAATCCAAAGCCATCATCCATAAAATGGGCTATGATTTCAAAATAGGCCTTAACAATAGTAAAGGAAGGCGGACTCCCCTTCGTATTGCTGTTCCAAAAGGAAAATTACAACAATACTACAGTAAAACAAAACAAGGACTAGGTTATAGTCACCACTTCCAACTCCAGAACCTTCTGAATCTGATGAAGAAGAACGCTCAAACTCTTCTGACTCTATCTCATGGGATTCTGATACCAGCATTGGTCATGTTCATCAGATAACAGTATCTTCTAACATGGTGTCCATCGAATTCTCGAAAGAAGATGAAGATGACATTGAAGAAGCTTCTGAAGTAGACCCTTGGGCACAAAAGATGGACAATCAGTAGGAACTTAGTTTCGAATAACGAGAACCACCTACTGAAGATCAACTTGTCCAAATCGATATTGGAGAGGAGGGTGTATCACGATCAATCTTTATTAGCAAAAATCTCCCAGAGAATGACAAACAAGAGTTAATTCATCTTATTCGTGAATATATTGATGTCTTCGCCTAGAGTTACGAAGATATGCCGGGATTAGATCCTCAAGTTGCAACTCACAAGCTTAACATTCTGTCGAATGCCAAGCCGGTCAAACAATAACAACGGCGATTCAAGCCTAAAATGATGGATGCAATTGATGATGAAGTCAAAAAGCTTATAGTTTACGATTTTATCAGAGAAGAATAGCATCCTGACTGGGTAGCCAACGTTGTACCAGTTCTGAAGAAGATCGAAAAGGTTCGAGTTTGCATAGACTTTCGGGATCTCAATTATGCTTGCCCTAAAGACGAGTTCCCTCTCCCAATTACTGAGGTCATGATCGATAATACAAGTGGATTCGAACGAAGTTCTTTCATGGATGGATTTTTTGGATACAATCAAATCCGGATGAATCCTAAAGATGAGAAACATACTTCATTTCGTACTCCTCGGGGTGTGTACTGTTATACGGTCATGCCGTTTGGTCTTAAGAATGCAGGTGCAACTTACCAACGGGCTATGAGTACTATCTTTTGAGATCATCTGCAAAAGACTGTCGAATGCTATATTGACGATATTGCTGTCAAAAGTCGTCTCAAGGAAGATCACATTCAAAATTTAAGAACTATCTTCAATGTAATACGCCAGCATCAACTCAAAATAAATCCCACCAAGTCCTTCTCGGGTGTCTCTAATGGTAAGTTTCTCGGCTTCGTCATTACCTCTAAGGGTATACACGTTGATCCCGAGAAGATCAAAGCCATTCAAGAGATACGTCCTCCACGCAACCTAAAAGAGCTACGAGGATTCCAAGGTCGACTTGCGTACATCAGGCAATTTATTTCGAATTTATCTGGATGTTGCATACCATTTACTTAATTAATAAAGAAAGGTATATCTTTCGTTTGGATGGAAGAATATCAACATGCATTTGACGACGTAAAGCGGTATTTAATGAGTCCACCGGTTCTTGTACCACCAATCTCAGGAATACCCTTCTTAATGTATGTTCGGGCAATGGATCATTCATTGGGAGCTTTTCTGGCTCAAAAGAACAAGGAAGGTCATGAACAAGCCATCTACTATCTTAGCCGAACGATGATTAGAGCTGAACATCATTATAGTCCGGTAGAGAAGGAATGTTTTGCCTTAATGTTTGCTGTTCAGAAGACAAGACATTACATCATAGGCCAAACTACTCATGTCATATTCCGAGTCAATCCTCTTCGAGTCTTAATGAAGAAGCCAAGTATACTCAATTCTAGGCTTGCCACATGGGCCACATTACTAGCACAATATGATATAGTTTATGTTCCTAAAAAGTCTGTAAAAGGCTAAGCACTTGCTGACTTCTTAGCAGCTCATCCTGTCCCTGAGACATCTAAACTCTATGATGAGATTCCGGACGAAACATTAGAATCAAATATGATCTCAAAAAAATTTCCTACCTGGAGGTTGTTCTTTGATGGAGCTTCTAGAATTGGACCTGGAGGTACCCTTGTAGCTGGAGTAGGAGTTGTTCTTGTTTCACCCGATGGATTAACTATTCAAAGGGCCTATTATTTAGATGAATCATGCTCTAACAATGTGGCAGAATACAATGCCTTGCTCATTGGACTCCAATTAGCTAAACAACTGGATATCGAATATCTCGAAGTATATGGCGACTCGAAACTGATTGTTAATCAGGTTAGAGGCATATATGAAGTCTGACATCAAGATCTTGTACCATATCATGAAGCATCAACCAAGATAGCTTCTTCATTCAAAGGGTTCTTCATCGAACATGTACGTCACGCATGCAATACATAAGTCGATGCCTCAGCTAACCTAGCTGCGGTATTGGCAGTTCCTGTCAAAAGACAACAGATAGTTGTTATCTCTTAGAAAACTATTCTGTGTTGAAAATAACCACAACATTGAATTCAGTAACCTAACTGAAGTCAACGTCACTTGTGAGGACTGGAGAGCACCTTTCATTGATTTTATAGTACATGACATCTTGCCAGAAGATCCTAAAGAAGCTACAAGTATCCGTCGTCGATCGCTTCGATTCTATTATAATCATACTACTAAAACACTCTATCGAAGAACATTTGATGGATTACTCTTGAGGTGTCTCATTGGTGATGAAGTAAAGCAGATATTTCGTGAAGCTCATGATGGTGTTTGTGGAGCACATCAGCCTGGTCCTAAACTACAAGATCGTATTCGACGTTTGGGCTACTAATGGCCCTCTATGGTATCAGATGCTATTGACTATGCAAGGAAATGTCGTGCATGTCAGATTCATGCAGATTTCGTTCACCAACCATCAGAATTTCTTCATCCAACTGCTGCCTCATGGCCTTTTGAAGCTTGAGGCATGGATATAATTGGCTCTATCAATCTTCCTTCATCTAAATAGTATCGGTTTATCTTAGCTATAACTGATTATTTCTCCCAGTAGGCAAAAGCTATACCATTGGCTGAAGTTAAAATGAGTAGTGTCATCAACTTCATCAAACATCATGTGATATACAGGTTTGGTGTCCCTCGCCGAATCATCCATGATAATGGACCATAATTCATCAGCCAAAAGTTTAATAGATTCTGTGATGACAACATAATCAATGATGTTGCCTCGACGACCTATAATCCTGCGGTTAATGGGTTGGCTGAAGCATTCAACAAGACCATTATCAAACTCCTCAAAAAGTTTTCTCTATCAACAAACGTAATTGGAGTGATAAACTTGGAGAATATCTATGGACATACCGTACGACTGTCCGTAATCCTACAGGTTGCACACCTTTTTCTCTAGTATATGGATGTGAAGTTGTTCTGCCATTGGAAATTCAAATTCTATCATTGAAGATCGCTATTGCTAACGAACTTACTGCATAAAATAATGATCGTCTTCGGCTTTAAGAGTTGGAGGCATTCGATGAGAAAAGGTTACTAGCTCAACAGCATATTGAACTTTATCCAGCCCAGATCTCAAAAGCTTTCAATCGCAAAGTCAGAGTGCGAACATTTCAAGAAGGCGAGTTGGTTCTCACAGTCAGACGTCCTATGACTATGACACATATGAGCAAAGGCAAGTTCGAGGCAAAGTGGGAAGGGTCGTATGAGGTAAACAAAGTCTTCTCCAATAGAGCGTATCAATTAACAGATATGGATGGCAGAGTTGCTATGATGCCTTTCAATGGCAAGTTTCTTAAAAAATATTATGTATAAAGACAAAATATACTTTATTTCAGAAACATGATGTAAATAAAAGTTTATTTTTATTCATGAAATTACATAAATATTAAGGACAGGGAAGAGGCCCTGATCCTTCATGATTAAATACATAGTTTGCCAACAGTTCAAACAACTCATTGTCTGAACTCACAAAAAACTTACAAGCAGCCATCCTCAATGCCTCTTCTTCGACAGTCTTTCCAGGTTTTACTAACTTGGAGATCAAATCCTGTCCTAGCGCAGGAGGAACAGTTGAGCCTTCGTCTCTTTCTTTTCGAGAAGGCACGGGAGGCTCAGTAAGGAGTATCTCGGTTTCTTCTTCAATCTTCGGAGCAAGTAAATCTTTAGAAGACATTTTCGTACAGAAGGAAAAGCGATTGACAATATCTACAAAAGTTTTGTTCTATTTATAGGCAAAACAAATAGATAATCAGCCTCAAGAACTGATACAACTTTTGGAAAGAAGCACAACTGTTCGTTCATTTAAAATTGTTCATTCATTGTCCCTTCTCTGAAACTGACATGACTTTTCACTCATCTATTCTTTTCTTCGAGAGTTTGAACGACCATTCATTCATTTAATGTCCCTCCCTTAAAAATTGAAGTGACCGATTACTCATTCCTTTATCATAATGAGAATCCATGTCTCTGAATTCTAAATAGCCACGTCAAACAACTTGGCACATTCGCATTCTATCTACATTCTGTTATCTATGTCAGCATGTCAAAATTAAATTATAAAAAGAAGAATAATGAGACAATCATTTCTTTATTCCTTCTTTAAAAAGCATAGATACATCTTGATGAAAATCTATTATATCTTTGATTTTTATTCTAATGAAGGTCTATTACATCTTTGGATCTTCCCATTTGATAATGAAGGTCTATTACATCTTTGGATCTTCTTATTTGTTGGTGGCAATTCCTTATCGTCTCGACCTGAAACAATGAGCCAGACAATGGAATCAACTCTGGTCTTCTCTCTCAGAAAGACGAGAGGAGAACCCCAGAGTACAGCAGCCCAAAGATGAGCTGCTGTCGATACAACTGGTGGAGAAAAGATGACCCACCAGGGGAAATAGGAACAAAATCACCCTTGTGATACAATTCCTAGTTCTGTATCTCCACCATCCAACTCTCATGTATAAAGGCTCTTCCTACCATCTGAGGAAGACCCTTCTTGAATATGAAGAGTCCTGAGATGTCTGATTTGAGTGTTAGAACCACATGAGCTGTCTGATGTGAGTGTCAGAAGAACGCCCTCTGCAATATCCAAATCACCAATGCCAGTCCTGAAGAAGCTTGCTAGCTGAATCCCTGCAAATATTAACAAAATAGAAAAAGTTAGCAGAATCTATCAAATAATATACGCTTAGCAACAGGCACAAACCAATAGTGTGTGCCTATCAACAAGCACAAACCAGCAGTGTGAGCCTATCAACAGGCGCACATCAGCACTGCATACTGATCAAACAGGCGCATATCGAAAATGCGTGCCGATCAATAGGCACATATCTCCACAGTCCAAGTTGATCATATTGGCGCATATCAACAATATACGCCTATGATTGAGACTAAGTACTGGATCATAGTGCGCGCCTATTCTCAGAAATAATTAGCGTATATCAACGGTGTCTACAATATGCAGATCAATACCTATCTTCAAAAGTGGTACGAAAGAAGAATATTCATACCATTGATTCTTTTTCGAGACTTACCAATTTTTGAAGACACAGCATACAAAAGAATAACATCAGGATGGATTGGCGCAAGTGGGACCTTGTGAGAAGCCATTTGCTTTGAGAAAGAATAAATGGCTCTTTCGTTTTGGCTATCCTTTTTAAAGTACTGAAGAAAGAAAATGGGCACATCATTCTAGGAGCCTATTTTGGGAAAGAACTAAACAATAGGTGCTTAAGACCACGTGATGGCTGCCATGTGTCTCTCAAAGAAACAGTAAACAAAGAATTAGCCAAAATCATAGCCACACAACATATCAGAAATTTTAGATTTCATTTGCATAAAGATGGGTAGACCCCTACAAACAAAGACACAAGAAAAGAGAATAGAATTTTTGGCACGCCCAAACATTATTTCTTGTTCTTGCCTTCATCAGGCCGACGAAGGGCGGCATCCAATTCTTGCATGTTGTGGATCCCCGAACGACACATCAGATTAAGAAACCCCTCCGCATCACCATGTCCTTCGGAGGATGGCCCACCATTCAAGTAATTGAAGACTATCGAGTCTAGACCAAAATAGTCTAAAACGTTTGCCGCTCTCGGCGACGGGTCAGCCTCTAATAGATAAGTTGTAGGCGCAACATCATATCCCGCTTCAGGGGACTTGATTGTAGTGTCAGCATTTGTCTCCATCTCTTTCTTCTTGGGGTCCATTGAAGAACAGAAGTGAAAAATAAAGCATAAAGATCAACTACTACATATATATCAACAAAATGACTCTTCATATTTCTCATGGGAAACCGAAAATCATTAATGAAACTCGAAAAGACAAAGAGAAAGTTTTGTGTTTTCGAGAAAGTGATTTAAATATGATAACCGGTTGTTGACTGACACAACTTGAATCAGTCAAAAATTTTATAAATTCAAAGAATTTCAAACTTTGAAACATTTTTTAAGTTTTGAAAACTTTAAAGGGAGTCTTGTAGGGCCTAAAAATTAAGTTGCACCCTGAACATACTAAGCAGTGATCAAGTTGCGCCCCAAAGATCAGGTTGCGCCACTGATATGAAGCTCAGAGAACAAGCTGCGCTACTAATCAGGTTACGCCTGATATCAGACTGCGCCCAGTCTTATTGCGTCAAAATATACGTGGTGTCTGACACTTAATGGCCATCATTACCTGACAATACTGACGAATGACACCACAGTAAACAAGAAAAATCTCTTCGAATCCCATGAATTGTGCCGCTCAAGTGGAGTTGGTAGACAACTGTCCTGTACACTTCGTAAGTTATGCCTAGGCGCAATCCAGTCAAAATCTTTAGTTGCGCCTAGGCGCAATCCGAATGACTTCTGCTCAAAAGCTGTCACGTGTCTAGGCGCGGCTCAATCAGGCGCAGTTGACCGAAGCTCGCACAACCTGATGAAGTCGAGACAACTTACATTCTAAAGCAGGATGACGTGGCATACATGCCACTAATCTCTCAAGACGTGTCTACTATCCTGTACACGACCACGCGTATCTTAATCACATGATGTCGCGCATCTAAATACAGTTAGTACACGACTTAACAACTGAATGAAAGTTGACACAACAGGAGGTTGGTGCAACCCAATGTGGCGTAATCCAGCCTCGCGCACATCAGAATAACTGCTAAAACAGTTATTTCTTGAACTCTATAAATAGAGTTTTCAATCATTGTGAAATCATCAGGGACATATGCACAGAGATCAAGAACTCTTACAAAAATTGCTGCTGCATTCTCCAGAGGCTACAGTCTTCAAGTTCACATAGTCCAAGGGATAAAGTGATCGTCTTCTGATCAGATTCCTACAATTGTACTTCCCCAGAATTTATTGTACTTTGTACTATTTTTTTTCAAGTTTGGAATAAACTTTTTGTTTTTTGTAAACAAAGTGGTGGACAAGACAAGAAAAAACAAATAAAATATAACTACCTATGTGATGTGAAATATCCGTTTTGATATGTGAACGGCTAGGGGGTAAATCCGACACCGTGCATGTGTCGTGTGCAGCTGCTATTCTCCACGAAAGACACGGGAGAATAGTTCTGGGTAGTCCACATGTCTACTAAGATATCTTCCCTCCCGACTACTTCGTGTGACGAGCGTGCCAACAAGCAGCAAGACATATGTATAAGCATGAAATAAAAAGACTACTATGAATCAAAAGCAATCAAAAAGTATACTTGCCTGAGGTCCTTAGCTGGTGAAACCAATAATACTATACCACTCAATGAGCCACAATCAGTCAACACATGCAGAGGTCTCCAGATGTTGAAATAAATAGTACTAATGCTTTTAGAATAGTCAAATTAGCTAAGATTACCTGTCCTTAAGTCCAATTCTGGACACAGGGGCAAAATGGTAATTTTGGGTCAAAACGGTATCCGCCATTGGACCCGCTTTGCACCGAAAAGCATGCCAGAGTCTATGGTCTCTAAAGTCGTCAAACTATATGTCAAAAAGTCCAGTTTTCCGATACAAATCCAACCGTATGTCCAAAGTTGGATTCCGGCAGGCCATGCACAAAATCGTCCGTTGAATCGGACCTAGGACCCGCAAAACGGCGATCCAATCAACTGTCTCAGAATCGGACTAAACTTGGCATGCAGGACCAAAAAAATGATACGATCCTGTTAGTGCAAGTTTCGTCTCGATCTGATGAACGTGCATAAAGTAATTGGAGTTTGTGCAAAGTAGCCGATACGGTAAATTTTGATGGATACACATCAAATTCGACGCGCACACGCAACTAATTTGAATTTCGTCCAAGCCCACACGTCCATGAAGCCAACACGCACCTTTCGATGCTTTCGGTTCGCGACCACGTCGCCCGGATTGGCGGAACGCACGTCGTATCGATGAATTTTGAGTTTTTGAAAAACAGTTTTATCGAGTTTTTTCCGATTTTCAAATTAATTTTTAACAGAAAATAACCAAATAGAAATTAAATTAAAAATAGGGTCTCGATCTCGGTTATGTTGTCTACAAGGTTGTTCAAGCAGTTTTCTAAGTTTCATGATATCCTGCTCGTAAATCAACCGCCAACTTTGGGTTTCAGGATAGTTTCCAATCCCAAGAATTCGAGTTTTTCTCGATTTTGGGACTCATTTATCGTCGTGTACAAAGCGAAATAAAACAAAGTATCTGAAGGAAAACGAATTAAATTTGTTCGTAAAAGCGAACGACGTTGAGGGAGTTCTGCCCATGCGAAGTTGGGTCGCTGCTTTCGCAGTTTGCTGCTGTTGTGATCTTCCTCTACGCGGCTGCTCTCCGCCTTCCACCGACAGACGGCCGGTGCCCGGCCAGCCTGCGGCGGTGCACGTGCGCGCAGGGGAGGGGCGCGGTTACGGTTAAGGTTTTCTCGATTAATCTCTCGAAATCAATATATAAACGGCCGAGGGGGGGATCGAGTTCTGTTGTGTTCGCGGTTGCCTGGGTCTGCTCGGGCTCGTTTGGTTTTGGTCGAGTGGGTCCATGGGCTCGGCTGAGAGCCCGGGCTGGGATTGCTGCTGCAATGTTTCTTTTTTCTTTTTCTTTTCTTTTCCATTTCTTTTTCTATTTCTTTTTTCTATTAGTATATATATATATATATATATATATATATATATATATATATATATATATATATATATATATATATATATATTTTTAATATATATATATATATATATATATATATATATATATATATATATATATATATATATATATATATATATATATACTCATGCACATATATACATATATATTTACTTATACATACACGCCTATATATATTTATATATACGTACAAATACACACATATATAATATATATATTTATATATACATACACATTCACACATATATATAACATATATATTCACACATATATATATGTATATATATATATTATAAATTATAAATACATTTACATATACCTATATATACGTACACATACACAATATATAATATTTATTTATATATTCATACACATATGTAATATATATTCATATATATTCATATTCACATACACTTACACACCTATTTTATATATATATATATATATATATATATATATATATATATATATATATATATATATATATATATATATATATATACATACACACATATATCTTTACATCTAAATAAACTCCATAATACCAATAACCCACTAAAATAACCCAAAGTCTTGGTGAACATATCTGGCCCTAGAAAATTGTACCAATATTCTAAAACTCTATTTAAATATTAATAATACCCATTTTGTATAAATCACCAAATATTTAGAAAATAGCATTAAGTCCACCCAAAAAGCTAGAAAATGTTTGTTCGTACCTAAAAGTATGTCTACATAGGCTTGGGCTTGGGTTGGGTCCAATCTAGACTAGTTTGGTACAACCCTAAAACTCAATAATATAATTAATAAATAAATAATCTTCGATAAGGGTTAAGTTGCAACTTGGCCTGGTTTTCCTAGTTAGGACATCACTATGGCTCGGCCTTTCCTACCTGGGCTAATACACTAGTCAAAGCACGCCACTGCACTATCCGTGCCATAATTTCTAGTCATCTTGTACTCAAATTCTTAACCATAAAAAAAATTATCTACCATAATAATTAACTAATTAATTATTTATAAAATCTAAAAATCACCACTCAAATAAAATAAATAATAAAATATTTTTAGATTTCTGGGAAGGGGAGCTACACTTTCTGGTCCTCCCGTTGATGCTTTTGCTGATGGTGTTGTTGGATGTCGTCGCTTCTCGCTGGTTCCCTTTCGATGGACTCACTCTAAACGTCGTGCTGCAGTAAGAACTTCGGAATAAGTGGTAGGTACAGCTGCTCCAATAAGCTTCTGTATTCTGCAGTTCAGTCCTTCGTAGAATTTTTTGGCCTTCTCTTCTTCAGTCTGGATCAATGTAGTTGCGAAGCCGCTCAGTCGTAGAAACTCGACGTTGTATTCTCCCAAGGTCATGCTGCCTTGCTCAAGGTGCATAAATTGTCTTCGAAGCTCTGCTTTGAAAGTGGCAGGGATAAACATCTCTTGGAAGAGTTTGGATAACTCCTCCCAAGTGACCTTATCCTGCCCAAATCTTTTCTCCTTCGTAAGCCACCAGTGATGCGCATTGCCGGTCAGCTGCATCTGGACAGCAATCATCCGTGGATCTCTCGGTAATTCGACTGCCTCCAATTGCTGCTCAATGTTGGTGAGCCATTCATGAACTTCGGTGGGCTTCTCCTTGCCCGAGAACTTGTCTGGCTTCAACTGGCGAAAGTTTGCGATGGTTTCCGTCATCGTCTGGAGAACTGGTGGAGTGGCTCTCTCTAGTGCTGACACAATGTGATCCTCGATGTGCTCCGTCTGTCTCTGCTGGGCCTCTAACTGAACTTGTTGTTGTGCTTGCATCATCACGTAGATGGTCTGGAAAAGCTGCTGGGGATCCATCGTCTGTCCAAGCTGGGAAAACATCATCGGTGGCATCGGTGGCAGTGCTGGCATGGATGGGATGTCGTCTCTCCTGACCCTCGGTGGGTGTGAAACTGCTGGATCATCTGGTTGGGTAGAAGAACCTCCAACCGGTGGTGGTGTCGTGTTGACATGAGTCACTATAGCGCCCTGCGGGGTGACGACGGGGTTCTTGTCACTGGCTTACGGGTCCATTTTACTGCACTCGAACAAAACTTATTAGCTTAAAGAAAAAAGATATCAAGCAGGATGCATGTCAAGGAAATAATTTCGAAGTCGAAATATAGAGTTCAAGGACGTGAAACAATATAAATATGTGAATGAGATCCTAAGGGTATTTTCTATCCTATTCGTAGGCTCACGTCGGTACAGTAACGTAATCGAAGTGATTAACGTAGACCTGCATGGGCCATCACAAAAATATGTAACGCCCCAGTCCCAAATTATGTATTGGGCCAGGATACGGTACATGCCAGCAACACTTCACCAATGGGCCAAATCTCATAATAAGCCCATTAGCAAAATGTTTAAGCTGTAAATCATGACAACAACCCAGCAATACAATACAAGTCAAAGGTCACAGCTAACCTCATCCACACAGAAAATATGACATGATATATCAAGTCCAATAAAATAATACTAAAGAGAAAGATCTGTCCAACATGAAATAGAAATAATAACTGTGCGGGCAAGACATCCTGAAACCACAGTATAAAGAAATAAATAATCCACTACACGTCCACTGAAAAAGGAAGAAAATAAAGTATCAAGTCTAAAAGAGACATGTCCCAAAAGAAGTCTTCAGCCACTATCTCGTCCTCCTGCGAAGGTACATCACCCGCCTCGACTCCAAAACCGTATACCTCCGGGTAGTCCTCGTCTCTAACTAAGCCTGGAGAGATCACCAGGTCCTCAGAGGACTAGCAAGACACATAATATATATGCCATCTATAAAAGTAATAAAATGCGTGGACAGATGAAAAGTGATATAAGAAAAGAAGGATTAAAGGGAGCAGTGCTAGAACTAAAACATAAAAGAAATGTCATGCCTGGAGAATCGTGCTAATAAACATGATTACAAGTAAATCGAGATAAATCGCAGCCCAGTAGTTGCTAACTGTCTATAGATTGCAGCGTGGTGGTTGCTAACAACCTATAGTTAGTCTCAATCGTAGTCCGATGGTTGCTAATGATTGAGAGTGGTCAAGTATAGTCACATCTATAACAAGGTCCTCGCCTAAAACTATGAGACAGTCAAGTCAACTCAAACATGTCAAGTCCAAGTCATGTCTAGGTCACACAGGTCAGGGATACATGACATAGATAAAGAAATTCTAACTCTAGACATGAACAAGATAAGAAAAATAAGACAAGTAATATGGAAAAAGAATAAAATCTACGTGCATGCAAAATAGAAAGTAACCAGAACATGGAACATGAGAAGTATGGAACTAAGTAAGATATGAAAAACAATAATATGAAAAAAAAACTTGTAAATACTATAAAGCTTGGCAAAGTGTACTTGTCTTGTGTCGCGCTGTGAATCTGAAACGTTGCTCATGCGTCCACGCCGCCGGAACTCAACGCTCCTAGATAATTAATTAACTAAATTAAGCCACTGCTCATAAACTTACAATATGACTTAATTAGTCAAGATAATATTTTAAGATTATATTCAATTTCTCGTGGAAGCTTTTAGACCCATACAATCACACACAGGCTCCACGAGACACCGAACACAGTTTTAGGATTTTCGACTTTCCAATTAATCGGTTATGTTCCTACTTCAATCATATACTTAAAAAATTATACAAAAATCATAAGAATATTATTTAAACTAATTTTCTATAGATTTATCTCAAAAAATTTAGAATTTATATTTCTAAAGAATTATACTACTAGTTGTCTATCGGGTCGACTAGTCTACCCGAAATTTGTCTAGAGCTTCATTAATTATCTAAAATTATGAAAATCCTCAAAAATACAATTTAAACTGAATTAAAATTCCCTAAATATTATAATATAAAATTTTGATGCAAGGGTTTCATGGTACTAATGATTTAGAATCTTCTAGGTCAACAAGTCACCCGTGACTAGTTTTGACCTATAATTTTTTCGACCAGAATTGACTTGCTAAATTCGTGAAAAAATACTTTAAAATCTTAATTTCAATATATGAACACATATAAAATTCAGTTTTGAAAAATTCCTACATAAACTTATAGTTCATTCATAACATGGTATATTTTGGCTCTACCGGAACATGAAAATAGCTATCATAATTTATAAAAATTTTATGGGTGAAAATACTAACCAAGAGGCATCAAAATACTATTTCTACAGAATTAATACCATAATTTTTACAGATTTATGAGATGTGTTTGAGAAGAAAAAGTTAGGATTTCTTACTAAGGTCATTGCTTTGTGAAGGCTTATTCTTGTCAAAGCTCCCTCCTTTGATGATGTCCTTGCTCGTCAATCCTTTTCTTGATGAGCTTTGAGGGGTGGAAAATGGTTAGAATTGGTTGGATGGAAAAGATAGAGTTTTTAGGGTTGGTTTGGTGGAGTTTGGATGGAAGAATGATGAAAGAATGAGCCTTTATGGAGGAGGATGAGTTATGTGATGGAGGGGATGATGTAGTAGAGGGGAGGGGATGTTATTTTTGAAATTAATGGTAAAAGAGCTGCTCTTGGGTGATAAATAAGAGTTTTTGGTGTTAGGGTTAGGGTTTTGATAAGGGTTGATATATATATGGGCCTATGGGTTGAGTTTATATATGTAGGAGGGTGTTTCCATGCATGGCATGGCCCGCCAATGTAGGCGATTATTTTTGGACGAAAATTACATAAAAATAATCTTTGGTTGGTCATATTTGGGGTCCACATGGATTGGTTTGGTTATTTGATGAGTTGGCTAGTTGATTTGATTGGGCATTTAAATAAAATGTTTCCTAGTATGGAAATAGTTAGATTTCTAAATATAAATGCAACCTAAATCTAAATTAAATATACAATATATATTTATTAATATATATTAATGTCCAACATGCCTACATAGGTTTGGGTTGGACTTTGGGTTAAATATAAACTAATGCCAACTAGGATTACAAGTAGACACTTTCTATAAATAGAAAATATATTAATATTAATAAAAAATATATACAAAATATATATCAACATGAAGGTAATTGAGAGTACTTTGTCTATTTAGATTTATATTTGTTTCATGTCAAGTCAGGGCTAAATTGGTACAACCGGGTCTCCTAGAAAGTCAATAATCTAATAATTAAATAAATAAATCATCGGTGGAGGTTAAGTCGCAACTTGGCCTAGTTTTTCTAGTTAGAATACACTTATGGCTCGGCCTTCCCTACCGCGGCTAAAATACTAGTCAAAGCACACGTGTACACTATCCATGTCACAATTCTTAGTCGTCTTGTACTCCAAATCTAAACCATGGCTAAGGTCATCTATAATAATAACTATTTAATCAAAAAATATTCATAAATTTTGTAAAATCCTCTTTAAATCTAATAAATAATAAATAAAAAATAATTCCAAAATTTTAGGGGTATTACAGTATCATTCCTAGTTTAGACAAGGGTTTACCTTGCATTTCCTGTACAGTCTCTTTGGGGTCTCCTGGTTAACACCTACTCGACTGTGCCTGTTGGGGTATGGTCCTAACCAGTTTACCTACTTAGTTCTCAATATGGTACCATTACATTAGCCTATGGCCATATCATGACCATCACTTTACCCTTAAAATCCTGGTACATAATTAAGATACAGTATAGTCTATCACTCATGCTAGGACAGATTATTAGGACAAATAAGTATTGTACATAAAGGGAACAAGATGTACATTGAAGGAAATGGAATTTTTAGTACAAGGAATGGATTGAGTCTAATCAACCCAGGTGGTCTGATCCTCTAAGCAGGAAAGAACAATGAGTTGGACAGATACCTAATGTATCAAGTGTAGGCAGGTCATGAATACTATCTGCTACTCAAGATAGAGGTTTGTATCAAGGGATGAATATATAGGTGATCAAGGGATGGCATTAGAGTGATCCATACTGAACATTGGTCTTCTAATGTTTAGGACAGGACATTAGTGTATCCAATTTGAATGCACCAGGGGTTAAAGTCTGAACTAGAAGTTTAAATCTAACTTGAAAGTTTCAAGCTTGAACTTTAAATTATGGGCGGGATATGAGTAAGTGATGCAGGACAATCAAAGTTGGCTACAAAAATTGACTAGACAGATAAGTACAGTATCTGGGCTTTAGGAACTAGAATGAACACCATCTTGGTTACAGGCAGAAAGAGTATGCAAGTCAAGCCTTCATGAGTTCTGGTATTCTATGGTTGACTCATATGCAGGGAATATGGTTAAATGATGTACCATCTATGCATACCTCATCAAAACAAGGAATGAATTGTTGCAGGGGATTAACCCATGGTTTGAATCAATCATTTCTTCAGGGGTTAATCCAATAAGGTGAACCAAGATAGTCTACATCCTGGGGATTAATCCAATAAGGAGATTTTCCCCTTTAACTTGGGTACTAACAAACCTACAACCTAGGTTACTCACAGATCAGAGCCTATGCCTGGGAACTTTATTAGTCTATGACCCTTCCATCTACTCTCTGCAGCCCCTATATGTCAAGGTGATATGTATTGGTCATAACATGGTTCTTATATTATATAGATGTAGGCTTCTGGTCTATCCTACTGGGATAGGTGCTCGATGTAGAGACAGGGTCACCTGCTGCTAGGCCTCTACCTTGTGTACTACCCAGTTGTCCTATGAAGGTCCTATTTGCCTATGTATCTATGCTACATTACTCATCCTACTGAGTTGGTGTATGCCCTGTGTCCAAAAGTTATGACCTCTCCAAGTGTTATCTGGCAAACTATGTAAGGCTTGATGTATTGATTGTGTAACCAGGGTACATCCTTATTCTATTCCTGGAAACAAACACTTGTCTCTTCCTTTCCTATTGCAGTGCCTACTGCTCTATTTTAGGTGTAGCAATACACTCGTTGACCTTAGCTGCCCATGCCAGCCTATAGTCCAGGTCTGATACAGAGGTAGGCTATCATAATTACCTGTGGTTCCTGAAGAGCCAGTGAGTGTCTATAGTCCCACGGGCCATGAACTATAGTATTGCCCCAGGGGTGAGGAATAGATCTATACTGTTTGGGTACCCTAGTGTAAGGTTCATGACCCTGGTCTATCACTATAATCTTGGGGTATCCTTCTAGTTCTTAAGGGTCATATGCTAAATTCATATCCCCTCTCACCTCAAACTGGGCACATTAGGATCTTTTGGAAGCCTGCTGGATGGAGCCCGTGCTTGGTAGTACTACAATACTGGGTGTACAGAGTGTGATTTACAACTCTCCTTCTGAATCCTAGGCCATATATCTTGTACTTCACCGTCAAGATCTATTGTTCGGCGAATACCATATCTTCTAGCTACGATAGAGAGACCAATTTCATCGTCGGGACCCAACTTGGGGCGTCCGACGTTGTGATCGCGAAAGCCCAGGCGTATTGCCCGCCAGATGCTGCAGTGCCGACAGCAACCCCAGTAGCAAGGACGGAGGACTCGCAGGAGGAATCCGCAGATACTCAGTTGAAGAGGCGTGCTTTAACGGATATGGCTCCCTCTGCGCCAAAAAAGCCAAGGAAGGTTTTGGCGACCAAGTCGGGGTCCACCATATTTTACCCGGGGGACCGAAAAAGCCTACTCCCACGATAGTAAGTAGATCAATGTCAGCTTTTATGAGGTAAAATGGTCATTCTCTTCTTATTTGTGTTCCTTTTTTTGTTTGCAGGAGGCGAAGAAGAAAAGTTCTGATTTTCGAAGCGAGGTCTGGAAGAACCTTTAGAGAAGGAAGTTGCCAGGTCTTTCGAAGAGCGTATTCCTCCCATCGTGCAGTCTCCGGTGGAAGAAAACCAAGAAGACATTGTTAAAGTTGATGCTCCTGTCGCCTTTTACTACACTGAGGATGACATCAGCAATTTGATGGCATCCAAAAATGTTGAACAACCTCCATCGAACGTTCTGGGTAATTTTGCTTATACATGATTTGTATATGTTGATAGTGGTAATGATCATGTTTCGTTTGCAGATACACATCAAGCGGGGCCTTCGAAGACGGTGGAGCAACCACTGCGGGTACTAGTAAAGAGACCACTGCCCAGACCTAAGAGAAGCCACGGGAGGAAGAGGTGGATTGAGACTCGTCTTCTTTGGACGATGTCCCAGATGACGCTGCTGAAGATGCAGAGGGGGATTCAACAGTAGGTGGAGAGGACCAGCCCAGGGTAGGTGAAAGAGTGGTCACGACCGAGTTCTCCCCTGATCACGATAGGAAGGAACTAGTTTTACTACCAAGTCCTACTCCTCCCCTAGTGACGGAGGTCAAAATAGAAGAACTTGCCTCGTTGCTGAGTCCTACTACTGCCCCGGTAGAAAGTGAAATGGAGAAAGCCTTGCCTCTAAGTCCTACTCCTGATCCCTCATCAGGAAGCGGACTAGAGGAGCCTGCCCCAGCAGCAGGTTCCATTTTTGAGCCTGCTACAGCTGGCTTTGATATTGGTGGCCCTCCGGGGTAAATTTCGACAAGGGCAAGGGCTCTATTATGGAAGAACCTTCTTCCGTCTGTACCACTTGGGGAACTGTGATGGGTCCTTCTAGGGGTTTGACTATCATGATTCCTGGTACTGAGACTGTTAGCAGTCTAGCAGAGCCCACAAATGTTGAGATACCGGAGACACCCTGATTGAAGTCTCCTCAAGGGGACTCAAACCCAAAAATTTTGGTGGCAGGAGGTTTGACGAGCGGGGTGACAGCTGCTCCATCTAACCAAGATATTGTGCCATCGTCGAGTTCTGCTATCCTTCCAGCTCACACAAAAATCTCGACGGCTCCCCCGATGACGCCTCAAGTATTAGCTAACGCAGAAGAGTATATGAAATTTCTCGTCGAGGCTGTGTATAAGATGTTAAGGAGGGGGTGTTTGCCATACTGGAGGAAGGTGGGAGCTTCGTGACGGCCAAGGCAATGTCGATCCCGTAAATTGGTTTGAACCAATCTCACTAGGGTCACGACCATATAGCTGAGATTGTCACAACCCGCACCAGCTTTTTCGGATTCGAGACGTGTCCAAGTCAGCCTACGTCGCAGAGTCGACGGTAGAACGATGTCAAGCCCGCAAGAAATAAATGCTCAAAATAAACTTTGTTGCTCATTCACATTTCTAAATTTGATTAGAATATTTACAACATTTATAATTTTGAAGAAAGTACAAAGTTCTCACAATTAGTGAAAATGATACCACTGCTATCTATTTCTAGGTTTCTATCTATAAGTACACCCGTATCTCCCAAAACTAAGTGAAGCCACGGCTAACCTAAAAAATGTTAGTTTCCAGTCAGAAATGGAACAAGCACACAAACCGACGACAAACCGACGACAAACCGAAAATACAATAGAATTCAAAAGACATAAAAATAACATAGGTGAGATGAAAACTAGAAAGTAACTGATGTCATGGCAAGTGGTGAAGAAAACAAGAAAATAAATAAAAGACAACTATCTATGTGGTTTAAAATATTCTTTTCGACATGTGAACGGCTAAGGGGTAAATACGGCACCCTGCACGTGTCGTGTGCAACTGCTATCAGTCAAGATCACACATATTGGGATGGGTAAGGGGTAGTTCACACGTCTACTAAGATATTTTTTTCTTCCGACTAGTACTCATGGACCCGAACAAGTCACAAAACACGAAAACATGATAATCACAAAATATAGTAAGTACAGTCCCATGATACTAATTTATGTGTGACGAGCATGTCAACAAGCAGCAAGATATATGTATAAACATGAAACATAAAAACTACTATGAAACGAAAAGCAATCAGAAAGTGCACTTACCTGAGGTCCTTTGCTGGTGAAACCGATAATACAACCACTCGGATGAGTCACTAAAGTCAACACATACAAAAAGTCTCTGGATGCTGAAATAGACATTATCAATGTTTTTAGAATTGTCAAATTATCTAGGATTGCATGTCCTTAAGTCCAACTTACTGAGCACTAGAGCATCCGACGAAATGATCTTTCTACCTTGATAGAGGAGGAGCATGTTAAGTTAGCGGCTAAAGCTGAGTCAGCCTACTTGTACACCATGGACGTCTGGGAACATGAATTGGCCGATGCTGAGGCCAAAGAGCAAGAGCTTACTTCAACTATCGAGGAGAATGCCAATCTATGGGAATATGTCCGCATGGCGGAGGTTGATGCCAAGATTCGCCTACTCTAGGAGCAGCGGACTCAACTCCTTATAGTCTCTGAACGAGCACAGGCCAACTACATCATGCTTAAGGAGGAAGAAGCAAAGTTTACCTGCCATGTGGCCTACTTGTTCTACCAGAAAAATGAGCCGGATGACAAGCATGCAGCTGATATCGCCTCCGAGGATAAGGAAGCGATGCATCGTGAGGCTGGGTGCCAAGTTTTAGCGACTATCGAATCCAGGGCCGAGGCTTTGAAGCATCGTATTGATGAGCTATCTGTCGACCCTTAGTTTTGTCATGATTTTGTACCTTTTATTGCTTTGAGATGTAGTTGTTTCTTTCTTTATTTTGTAATATAGCCCTTTTTCTCCTTTTGATGAAAAAGAAATAAAGAACTTTTATTGGCTCATTTGCCATGAATTTGTGATTTTTGTAGACTTAACATCTTTGGCGCACCTTGTTTCTAGGTACAGATGATAAGTTAAGAGAGTGAACCGACATATTTACTCAGAGGTAATGTGGACATGGTAAACATGGGGTTGGTGGTAGAGTTTTCTTACTCAGAGGTGATATGAACATGGTAAGAGCAGACTCTGTGGGGATATGGAGAACAACTCAGAGAAAATATGGACGTGGATATTTTCTGGGTGAGATGTAACAACACAAGGGTTGTTGAATGAGGTGTTTACTCAAAGATAATGTGGACATCGTAAACACTCATTTTAGCATCATCTTACTGAGAGGTAAGATTAAGCGTTACGGCAATGCAGGAAACAACACAGAGGTAATATGGACGTGGATGTTTTCTACTAGAAAAATGATGAGGGAAGGTCCTAGAGCAGTTGGGCTCCAGAGACATATCATGATTAATAAGGATGAACTCGGTTGCCGAATTTGTAGATTTGTTTCTAGGGAGATAGAAGTATATGTCGGGGGGCTTCAAGCATAGTACTTCTTTAGGAATTTGCCAATAACTGGCATCATAAATAAGTCATCAATAGGTTTTGTGAGTCGGCAGGCACCGTTAGAGTACACCGTCTCTATGATGAAGGGGCATTCCCACTTGGGTTCGAACTTCCATGGTGTTTTGTGAGTCATCACCATTGGCCTTTTGATTGAGAAGATGAGGTCACCCACTTAGAAAGTCTTTTATTGACTTTCTTATTGAAAGCCTGAGAAATGCGAGCCTGATAGAGCTTGATATATTGTTGAGCCAAAATGTATTTTTCATCCAACGCCTCTAACTCTTGTAATCAGTGACGTTGATTGTCTTCCTCCGTCAACTGGCTCGTAATGGACACTCATAGCGAGGGGATCTAGATTTCCAAAGGAAGCATGACTTCGCTCCCGTATACCAGGAAGAATGGTGTGTTGCTCGTCGGAGTCCGTAGCGTTGTATCGTAGGCCTAAAGGCATTCGTCTAACTTCTCGTCGCGCTTGTTAGACGACACGACTTTCTTGAGTAGTTTAACGATTATTTTGTTGAAAGCTTCAACCAACCAGTTCATCGCTGGATTGTAAGCAGTCAACGTCACGTTATAGATGTGATTCTTATCATAGAACCTGCTGAACGTATGGCTTATTAATTGTGGACCGTTGTCGTAGATGATCCTCCGGGGTATCCCGAAACGGTAGATGATGTGATTCTTGATAAAACTGATCATCTTTGAGCTCTTCACCTCTTACAGAGGTATAGCTTCCGCCAACTTGGAGAAGTAATTGGTGATTGCTAAGATGAAGCGATGCTCTTTAGATAACGGAGGGATAATTGGTCCAACTATGTCCATAACCCAGGCTTCAAATGGCTAGGTGGCGACCGTAGGGTATAGGAACTCCGAGGGTCGATGGATGAAGTCAACGTGCAACTGGTAGATATGACACTTTTTGGCGTAATCAATAGCGTCAGCAATCATAGTAAACCAGTAATAGCCCATACGTCAGAGCCGACCATGTAGCTTAGGACCGGCTTGATGAGCTCCATAGGCACCATTATGGGCCTCCCCAAGAGCTTCGGCTGCCTCCTCGTTTGATAAACACCGGAGGAGAAGCCCATCGTATGAACGACGATACAATATTTTGGTAGCTGTATCGTAGTAGAATTGGAGAGTGCATTTTTTGACAGACACGACTTCCTTCAGGTCATCTGGAAGGATCCCCTAGGCTGTGAAGTCTACGAACGAAAATTGCCAATCCCTGATGTTGATGTCGGTGTCTGCTGGCATGGCATGGTCCAGACACATGCATAGATTATTTTTGGGACACACCAAATCTCGGCCAGTCACCATAACGAAATGTTGAGTCCCGAGAGGTATCGCCAAAGAGGCAACAAGGCCAACTAGAGCATCAACCTCCAGATTTTGTAGCTGAGGTACATGTTCTATGAAGAACTCGATGAAGGTTGAGATAATATCCAAGGCTGCTTTATGACAGAGAATCAGGTCCTCATAGTGGACCTCGTATTATCTTCGAACCTGATTGACGATAAGTTTTGAATCACCGTAAGGCTCGAGGTGTTCTACCCCTACTTGTATTGCCAACTAGAGTCTCATAATGATGGTATTGTATTTTTCCATATTGTGGAAGCACGGCTCTGTAAGAGAATAGGCACGCTGGATGACTAGGTTGTCAAAAGAGATCAAGAATACCTCCACTCCTGCCTGTTCTTGAAGCCGTCAAAAAATATCCGCCAGACAGAGTTCTCTTCGACAATGTTGGACTCTATCACCTCATCTAGAATATCCTCATATAGTTTGGATGGCTCCAAGATCGGATGTGCGGTAAGAAGTCGGCCAGCACTTGGCCCTTGATAACTTTTTGTGGGACGAATACCATATTGTATGGTGACAGCAGTATTGCCCATGTAGCTAATCGAGAGTTCAGTGGTCCTGGCTTCGTCATGAGGACCCTGAGTGGATTGACCCGGGAGATAACATGGATGGTCTGACTCGTTATGTAGTGACGAGCCTTTTGTATAGCAAAGACCGAAGCTAGACATTCTTTCTCGACGGGCGTGTACCAGTGTTCGATCCCGATCATTGTCCTGCTTAGATAGTAGATGGTCTGCTCGTAACCTGCATCATTATTCTGAGCTGGCAAGGCACCCAGAGAATGGTCCATTGCGTGAACGTAGAGCAAGAAGGATTTTCCTATGACTGGTGCTACCAGAACTGGTGGATTTGTGAGATAAGCCTTGATATTGTCAAACATTTTCTGACACTCGTCAGTCTAGACATCAGAGACTTCCTTCATCATAAGTTTGGTGAAGGGTGGCATCGTTCGGAAAGATTTGCTATAAACCTCCGAAAGTATGCGATACGTCCCTGCAGGCCTCAAAGTTCTTTCACGTTATTCAGAGGGCTCATATCAAGGATGGCCTTTGTCTTTTCAGGGTCAACATGGATACCATTCGTAGTAATGATGAAACCTAAGAATTTTTTGCTAGAAACACCGAAGAAAGATTTTGCTAGGTTCATCTTAAGCTGATGTGTCCGTATGAGATCGAAGACTGTCCTCAGATCATGCACGTGATCACCTTGTAGGGAAATTTTGACAGCGATGTCATCAACATAACATTTGAGTGTCTTACGAAGATGCTTACTGAATATGGTGCTCATAGCTCGCTGGTATGTTACACCCACATTCTTCAAGCCAAAGGACATTACTGTATAATAGTAAATCTCCTTTGGAGTTCTGAACGACGTATGCTTCTAGTCATCCGGGAATATCTTGATCTGGTTGTAGCCTAAATATCCATCCATGAAGACATGCGTTCAAAGTCACATGTGTTGTCGATTATCACGTTGGTGATTGGAAGGGAAAACTCATCTTTCGGGCAAGCAGAGTTGAGATCCCTAAAGTTGATGTAGACTCGGATCTTGGATCTTCTCATTTTTTAAGTATTGGGAACAATGTTGGCTACCTATTCTGGATGTTTCTCCTCGCAAATAAAGCCACTATCTATGAGTTTATCCACTTCTTTCTCAATAGCATCCATAATGTTAGGATGAAAGCGTCGCTATTGTTGCTTGACAGGCTTAGCGTTAGGTAAGATATTAAGCTTGTGCATTACGACTTGCGAGTCCAAATTCGGCATGTCTTCATAGCTCCAAGCGAAGACGTTGATGTATTCCCTGATAAGTTGGACCAAGGATTCATGATCTTCCCCTGCCAAGCTTTTGCTGATGAAAATGGGTTTGGGCGAAGATTCACCCATAAGTCGATCTGTTCGACTTCATCTTCGGTGAGAGGTTCTCGTTGTTCGAAAAGAGATTCCCACTGAGCTCCTAGGCATTAAGCCCATGGTTCTTCTTCGAAGAATTCTGATGTCTGATCATCATCTCCTTCGGGAGGATGTGTAGATGTCATATTGACTGACAACACTTTTCGAAAGACTAGGCCGATGCTGGTGTCAGAGTCCCAAGTTAACACGTCAGATGAGTGAGAGTACATGACCTCTTCAGTTTTTGAACTCTCCAGGGTTGTCGGAGGCGTGACATAGCCTATCCTCCGTCGATTGCGATGGTAGTTGTCTTGAGGCTTTCCTTTTGGAACTGGAGGTCGCAAGGAAAGACGTCAACCTTTTTCGTAGTTCAAGCCCTTGCCATTTTTCAAGTCGTAACCCATCTTCTGGATGAGCTACTTTACTTGATTAGTATACCAGTATATTTGTAATCTACCAGTATCCAGCTCGGGTTCGGCTGGAGAGAGGTCTTGATGACGTTCGACCTTGCCAAAGATGATGGGTTTTTCGTCCTCATTCCGTGGCAGAACTATATAGCAGATCCCTCAGCATAGGACAACCCAATTTACATGATTGACAGTCATTATTTGTATTTGGAACGACTGTAAGGCATTATCTAAAGTATACATAGCATTCCAGTGTGGAAGATTAGAGTAGTTCAAAGAAAGCCTCTTATTGATAAAATACAAAATCTTGTCTCAGAGATTTACATCATCCAACGAAGATGCATCTACATTATCAGATATATAGTCTCCCAACTCTTCGTCTGTTAAGACCGAGACAACCATAGGAGGAGGCGCAGGGGCCTTTTGCCATATTTTAGCCACCAGCGGAGTTGTTGTCTTGGCATGAGGAGTTTTCGGAGACCTTCTCGAGAGTCTGACCCGAATTGGTTCATGGGCCCGACCTAGGAGTTTGACAACCAGAGAGGCCGAAGCCTTCCCATACAGCTTGGCCACAAGAGGGGCCAATACTTGGGGAGGTTTTTTCTTGAGTCATACCTTCAGAGGTTCTTCAGTCGCCATCTCAGTTTCAGCTTCGGCGTCTGCTTCATCATCGGCGTCGTTGGTTTCATCGTCTAATTAAACTGACTTATATAGATTGGATTCAGTGAAGAATGCCTCGATCCCTCTGAAGGGATTGACATCAGCGAACTCCGTCCTGACTATGCCGTTGGTAGACACATATTTCATGCACTGGTAGAGGGTAGACGACACCACCATGTATTCCTGTATCCATGGACGTCCCGGCAAGATGTGTAATTAATGTCAATGTAAATGACATAGCAAGTCACCTCTGTCTAGAGATCGCCGATATGGCATGTCAACTAGATCTTACCCAGAGGCTCGCTCTTTCCAGTATTGAAGTCGTTGATTGTAGTATTGGATGCAGTCAACCGATGCATAGGTATCCCTAATGTCTGGAGCAAGGTCCGAGGGATAATGCTGAGGGAAGACCCTAAATCGATTTGTATCCGATCTACCTTGATGGCACCGATGTACCCTGTGTAGTATAGTGGTCTGTTATGTCGGTTGTTCTTGAGCAGCATGTTTTGTTGAGTGAATGTAATGTTGGGAATGATTTTCTACATACTACAGTAGTGCGGACATGCAGTTGGATCTTCTTCAGGCTGCTGGACCTGACTAATGAAGGACTCAGCATCCTTCAACGCTTCACATAGAGCATCCCGAGTATCTTTGGATAGTCAGAGAAGCTCAAATAGTGATAGTCAAACCGGAGTACTGGCGAGCTGTGCTAGTATGTCAAAGTTGTGGGATTTGGTCAACCCCGAAGCACCTTCTTTTTATAGAGGCTTGTCAAAATGAGCCTCTCTCTGTTTCAGCTTATCTGCTGCTGAAGGTTGAGATGGACCTTCCTTTTGGGCAGCAGTAGTGGTGACGGGAGGTGTCTCCTCAGATGGGGTCTCCTCCTGCTAAGCATTATGCTACGAGCGTGTCTGTATTAGAAAGGCTTCCTTCGGAGAGGAAGTGACCATTCAGCAAGATTTGGTCTACCTGCCTTTGGTTTTGGATGTAGGACATACCACTGGTTGAGTCAGTTTCAAAGCCAGATCTAGATGAACCCACATGATCTCGCCCCAAGATATGGTGAGTGGCACTGGCCCACTCATGTTGTCATAAGATGGTAGAAGGTTGGTTACTTCTATTGTCGCCTTTGGGATGGGGACGACGCCATCTTGAGCTTATGTAGGTGGCAAGGTGCCAAACTAGAGAGACACCATGTTCGTCGAGACTGTCTTGTCCTCGTAGTCAAGCAAGAAGATGTTTGCATTGATCATGTGTTGTATGTAGTTCTTTAGTATGTAGCAATCTCGGGTCAGGTGCCCGACGAACCGATGGTAGTGACAATACCTCGGGTCGCCTATCCTGTCCACCTCATCGGGCGATTAGGATCGGGCAACTTGATCTTGTTGCGTTGCATCAACACCTCGAGGAGCTGCAAAGTATCTTCGTCGTTGAAGGAGTAGACCTTCTTCTGTCTTGGTGAGGTCGGGACTTCTGAGTAGGAGCTGATGCACCCTTGGAGGTATTTACAGTCAATGCATGTTTTTCCTTCGGCTTGCATCCACTGTTGTTGTTAATGGCGGCACGTTTCCCTTTGTCCTCGAATGCTGGAAAGCTGACCCCAATAGAAGACAAGCATCGTGGGACTTCAGCTCGGCGGCTCCGGCGCCGGTAATGAACGCGGTCCAGTCTGCATACTAGGCGACGTCAACCCAAAGTTTAACTTCCAGCGTCATGTTCTTCCTGTAAGAGTCCATTAGCACAGACTCGAGGATGCCATAAGGTAGTCTTAGACTTTCTTGTTGGAAGCGTTCAATACAGGCCCGGGCTGTCTTCTTTCCTTTCTTGGTAACTTCCATAAAAGAAGACATAGTCATATCTTTCCCGTCGTCAAAGAATCAGGAAATGAAGAGACGCATCCCTCAAAGGAGGATATGCAGTTATCAAGGAGGCTGCAATACCAGTCGTAAGCAACCCCCTTCAGTGCTCCAATGAATAGACTCGTGAGTAGGGCGTCCTCTTTCGGCAGGTGCCCCGTCAAGGAGTGGAAATAAGTCAGATATTGACGGGAAGACTCCTTCCCATTGAATGGTATCAGTAACTATGGTTTATACTTGGGGGGATAAACTATATTATTCCACTTATGAGGATAGGGTTGCCGGATCCCGAGCTTCTGGCGCTCCTCATGTTTGTCTTTTGCCTCGAAACGATCGTGTAGGTCTCTCACCAGCTCAAACATTTATTCGGTAGTTCTAGGAGCAGGTAATTGAGGAAAGGTACGATGTTCAGCTCCCGAGGGAGCTGACATCTGAGGCAAGGTATGATGACCCATCCCCGAAGATACCCTCTGAGGGGGTATATTTGATTCTCCATTAGCCCCTGATCGGGACTGGCGAATATGGGAGCCCTTGTCGACGGTTAGGTTGTCATAATATTTCAGATCTTCAACATGACTTGAGTCAAGTACTGCATCATGGTGGAAAGGGTTTTCAGGCCCGCTCCTAAAGTATCCATGCAGCGCATGAGATCCAGAACCGAAGCATCTCCCTTTTCTTCATATCCATCCCCTGTCATGTAGACATGCATGATAAGGGTCGAAGTGGATGGATTGGTCGACGCTTCACTTTCAGCCTCACTTTCTTACGAAAAGGTTGGCATGCGAGCTTCTTCTTCTGACCCCTCGAACTAGCTACCCCCAGCCACATCGGTGGCAGTTCCCTGATATATACTTTTATTTTCGAATTAGGGATTGTTGTGGACGACCAGGGTCGGACCACCCCCAGCTTGTACTGTCGACGCAGCCTTCATCCTCAACTGAGTATTCTGGAATACCCTATCGAAGGGACTATTGCTTTGTTTCCTCTCAGTCAACTCTTTGAGGAACTAGCCGAGGCCGGGGGGTTGGTGGTGTTTGCCTTTCTTTCGGGTGCAGGAGAACTGGAGATGACGTGGCATGAGGCGACCAAGGGTTCTTCTTCGTCGTCAATTGGTACCCACTTTACGAGACGACGTCGGACAGGTGCGGCAGATTGTAGTCACTGGAACACAGACTGCCTTGGTGGTGGAGCTACTGTCTTGCAATAGCAGCAACTGATGATGACCGTCACATAAGTATAACCTGTGAAGGATGCGTTGTGCATGATGGTCATCTCTTTCGATCTACGTCTGTGAGTGATCATATTACATAAATCGTATGAGGAAAGTTTTACATTCGCACCCTCTCCAGACGCATAGCATAGCTAGGTGTCAGGGTGATCATGTGGGTGATGCACCCCCTGATCCAGTTCCAGCGCATGAAATGCACCTAGATCATTGGTGGGAGAGCAGCAAGTATTGCGAGTCAAACTCACTTCATGTGCATAGCTCACGTAGGCGCACGGGTTAAGAACCGCAAGATTTGCCCCACCTAACTTGGTTTCACACACAGAAGATGTGCCCAAGTTAGAAGAGGACTTACTGTGAGTTAAACCTACCTCATACGCACAACCCATGTGGGCGCATGGGTTCAACACCACAGGATTTGCCCCACCTGACTTGGTTCCACGCACATGAGATATGCCCAAGTAAGAGGGGAACTTCAAGAGTTGACTCATTCCTGGCGCCAAAACACCTGAGTCAACTCTGTATAGCTTACAATCAGTTGTGCGTATGTCTTTTAATGCATATTTCTGGTTCGCTGCTGGCATAGCAAGTTGAGGGCGCATGGCCCGTGCTGCCTTGGACTTCTTTTTACTAGTCCGTAAAGGCATATATTACTCAAAATCCAACTTTTTCTCACCGTGACAGCGAGTGATTATATCAAAAAAAGAGTGCTTTCCCTGTGCAGTAGAGTTCATGTGCTGGAGAGTGGCTGTGCCCTTGTTCCGTTGGTGCATCTTCTTCGACTGAGAAAAAATGGGTTGGGCGTCGCAGTCAGCACTGCGCTTCCCTGGCAGATGCATTGCTCCAGTAGCAACGTCTTGTTTGCTGAGAATATCAGCAAGAAGGGATGACTGCACTGGCGCAGATCCCTCGGTTGTGGTGCTCGGCATCGCCTTTGCGTACCCTGACTTTGCGAGTCTTCTTCGGCTTTGGCAGCCGCTTCGAAGGACTCGTGCTGCCTTCAGAGAAGAACTCCTCGTACGCCTGCTGATCGAGGCATACCACCAGTGTCTTATGGAAGGAGCCGAATTTCTTGTCGTCAGACTATGACATGACCTTCTCGTTGGAAGAGAAAGTGGTCTCCAGTAGAGTCACCAGCTTGTTTGCCTTAAAAAGTATTGAAAGAAACTTTTATATAATAACAAACAGAACAAAGTATAACTTAGGATCTGATGGAATCCTTTTAGTACACTTTTGTTTTTATCTGGGAATTATGGCGATGGAAAGGTGATTCTTTAATCCATTGACGATCTGACGACGATCTTGAGCTCTCTGAATGCCTGAGTTGCTCTGGGAAAAGTAATGAGTCGAAGAAGATTGAATAAGCTTAAATGAAGGAATGATCCTTCAATTTATAGGCAACATAATGATCCGTTTATGGGCACATATGCGATGTGCGCATGGAGATTTTGCACATAGAAATACCACATGCCTGACTTTCTTGGGCACATGGATGCTGCACTAGAAAGCTTGAACTGAATCTGTTTGAAACTGTACTGCTAGGCTATGGAGGAGCTGACACGTGGCAGTTGTTGATATTCGTTTGTTGCTAAGATCTTGGGTGGTTAGCACCCGTCCATGAGTTGAACTGGGTCAATGACACGCAGTCATCATCAGTCAGTCTCTCTACTGAAACCAAGTTGTGCCACAGATTCGGTACATGTCGTACATCCTAAAGACAAGTTTTTTTACCAAACTCCGTCGTCAAGTGCACATCACTGATGCCTACAACTTCAACCGCCCCTTTTCGTTCAACTTCATACGACCAGCCATGTCATTGCGGTATGACGTAAAGATCCTCCTCTACGGAGTAACGTGATATGACGCCCCCGTATCCATGACACAGTCGCCGTCATGACACATGCCACAAGGTTCCTCTGCGTTGGTTACTGAGATAATGATATCTCTCGTTGCCGTCAGATTCTCCTGGTCGTCCTTGCCTTTGGCCTTCTCAGTTTTGAGCTTCATGTAGTTCCTCTTGTTATGACCATTTTTGCCACTTTAATGTAGCCCTCCTTGCGGCCCATAGTCACAAGATTCTGAGAACTGCCTCGTGTCCTCTCCTATGACTTGGGTCTTCCCTTCCCATAGGAACCCACAAGAGCGGACTCTTGTGAAGATTCAACTTGCTTGCGCCAGATCTCCTCATTCGACAAGCTACTTTTGACTGCCTCTATCGTGACAACTCCATCCAATATAGAGTTGCTCATCGACACCACCAACGTCTTCCAATATTCCGGTAGAGAACACAAAAGTAATATGGCCTGAAGCTCATCATCAATCATCATCTTTATTGCAGGCAGCTGATTGATGAAACTTTGAACCTTGTTCAGATGTTGTGCCACCAAGACACCCTCCAAGTACTTCGAGTTGACAAGTTGGTGAATAAGAAATGCCTTGTTACCAGTCATTTTCTTTTCGTACAACGAATACAGCTTCTTATACAATCTTTTGCCGCTCTTTCATTTCACAACCTATTCCCACTTTTTGGAGACGAATACGTGACCAAGTCTAGTCTACGCCACAATATCAGTGGTAGTACGCCATATAGACCTCAATGTAAATTTCAAATCCAAATATACAATATTTGTTTGCAAAATTATTTATTTTCTCATTCACAATAACTATTCAATTAATCTACAAATCTAGTAATACATTAAAATAATATTCATGAAAAAAATCTCTAAATAATTAAATTCAAGAACTATCTAATCTATAGACCTCCGAAATGACTCTACATCCCCCAAAAAGGTCCATGGTGCAAAATAGTGTCACCTACAACGCATCCAATCAGAAAATGAGAAAAGTAAAATCCTATTGCAATAATGTAACTCAGCACAAAAATAAAGCCAGATAAATAGAGATGCAATATAACAATAATAAAACATGTATATAAACTGGAAACAGTAAACACGTACAAGAAACCACTGACAAAAACATGTATAAACAAGACATTTGAAAAATGAACATGAACAAGTAAGACTAACAAACAGTGTGTGAAATACCTTTCGACATGTGAACGATTGGACTAATACAGCACATCATCTCAATGGCTATGCACATTTAAAGGTACAACTAACCCATACGTGAGTTGTATGACTTAGCTATCCACAATAATAATAATTAAAATTTATTGACATACCTACTTAGAATTTTCTCTTCCGACTCACTAAACAACAATAAAAACATGGTACAACAAGTCCCAACGTGTCACAATCGTGTCTCAAATGGATACTGAAAGAAAACATAATGAAGAATAGCATTATAATGTATTAAAAATATAAACAATAGTGTACTTGCCTCGAGTTAAGTTACAGTCAACGTGCGCAACCGAATAACAACTTGGTTGAAAGTTATTGCAATTATGGTTAACAACTACTAATCTAGTGAATCACCGGCCATCTATGGGTTCTACGAATTAAACAATTTTATTTATTTCTGAAAATTATTATGTTGTAGATCTTTGTGTCAGCTTTCTAAAATATTAAGCAGTTCGCAAAACAGAGTTCAGGATCTCTAGAATCTCAAAAATAGTACGACGCGTCAATTTTCGGACAACTTGTATGTCACGACCCGCACCCTAGAGTAAGGGCACGAGACATGGTTACGTCCAGCCTACGCCGCTGTGTCGGC
Organism: Iris pallida; assembly: GCA_029216955.1. NCBI lineage: Eukaryota > Viridiplantae > Streptophyta > Magnoliopsida > Asparagales > Iridaceae > Iris > Iris pallida. Next base: position 1,192,744 of record JANAVB010016800.1, on the reverse strand, counting down.
GGTAGAACGCTGTCCTAGGTCCACATACATCTAACAATATATATATCTAAATAGTTTATACTCCCCGAATGGGGGTGACATAGCAGTAAAAACTCAATCACAACTAAGGAAGAGATAGCACGATATGAAATAGAACTCAAGGAAATAAATCGATGAAAAGTAGTCTAAGATATATCCCAGCAATATCCAGAAGTACAAGGTCTCAGATACAGAATGAAAGAATATATACAACTCAGAAATCAAAGTAAACTATAGCTAAAACATGTCTCAAGACTACATAAAGTAAGATAAGCCTAACTAATCTAGTCTAGGCAATCGGGATGATATCCTCAGCTAGAGCTGGGTCCTCCTGAGGGTCCAGCTCGCAAGTGTCATCTAAGGCTGCCCCGTAGTAGGTATCCAGACAAGCCTCCTCCTCGTCCTCTGTAATATTTTCAACAGGTCCAGTCAGGACATGAGTGAGTACAGTAAATCTCAACAGTTCATAGCAGGTTAGAAGATATAATCATACAGTAAAGTAAGATACAAGTACTGAAAGAAGTGCAGTATGTAAAGAGAGAGAAAGAGAAAGTTGTAATAGAAATATCTACTATAAATAGAGAACTAACATGTGGCTAGTGAGTCAGAGTACAACATGGACATGTAAATGGCATGGAATAATTCTGATGCTACACTATGGAATGATTCTGATGCTATACTACTGGTATATTATTCACATGTCCACTTCTACTCCCCCGTACCCCCAATCAATACACAAGGATCCAACCAGGTTATGTTATGATTCTATGCACAGGCCCCCGAAGGGTGATACATGGAAGTCCCATAAATGGGGATTCTAGGAGACCCAATAAATGGGATAAGGATTCCAGGAAGACTCTGTGATCATAAGAGTATATGTCACAAGTGATCGAAGAACCAATGAAGCATAGTGATACGCCATGTAAGTGAAACGCACAGAACATGTAGTACCCGATGCTCCCTAAGGATAACATCTCAAGAAGGGATCCATATAGTACCAATCCGTGTGACCAACATGACATTACAAGTAAAGTAATCTACTGCAGGAAATAGTTCTAAGCAGGATATGAAATGATTAGAGAATGTACTCGCCTGGTATCCGAGTGTCCGATATGAAAGTACTGTCCGAGGAGTGGTGTCTGGCTCCTAATCAAAACAGCACAAGTCACAACAAGTCCAAAATGGTATAATAAAGTCCTACTATGTATTCTACATAATTCTAGGTCAATCTAGGCCAAAGTCAACTCTTGGTCAACCTTGGTCAACCAAGAAGTCAAACCTAAGTCAACTATGGTCAAAACTAGGTCAACCAAGTCTAAATTAGGTCAAACTAGTCTACACTAGTCTATTCTAGGTCTAAATAAGCTTTACAAGACCATTCTAGACTTTCTAGGCAAACAGACTCACATATATGCCATAGGCTGTATCATGCCTATAAGCCACCCCTAACACAAGGCTATATGTCATTATCTCACCCAAAAAATACCACACATATGATATATTATCTAACACAATCATAGACATACACTAGCATTAGGTTACCTATATACCTATACATAGGTATAGGCACATTCACATAGATATCTATATTACATACCTTACTATAGGTTATAATACATATATTTAAATAGATATACATTACCCTATATATATTCATCTCACATATTATCATATATAAGGTACCTACAATGTATCCACATATCTACATAATACATATATACAAATATAACTAGGCTTTCATGATATAGTAGAGAGAGAGAGCATAAGTGTATGTGTGAGTGTAGAGAGTGAGAGAGTGCAAGAGTGTGTGGGCAAAATCATGAATGCAAAGTGTGTGTGTAATGCTTGTGTGTGTATGATGAGAGAAGACATGTGTGTGTGTGTGTGTGGGTGTACAATACAATAAGGGGCTGTGTATGTGAATGTGAAAGTCTGTGTTAGAGTAAACAGGAAAAAGAGAGACAATACACAACAATCAGTAAGGAAGGGGAATTCTCAGCAAAATCAAAACTAAAAAAACAATCTCAAATCAGAAAACTGAAACTCAGTTTCCAGTTTTCATTACATCCTCCTATTGATTCCCACACACCACCAAATCTCACAAAAATTGACACACAGCTAGTAAACCTATAGGAGAACACTAAATGGTACTAAAACCGATATTTAAACAGTAATAAAATAGGTTAATAAGGTGTCAAACTTGGATTTTAAAAACTGGAAATCAGAAAAAGGTACTTAGTATCATAAATTGGGAAATTGATAATTAACTAATGAAAAATCATTAAAAACCAAAATAAAGAGTTGGTAATTTAAATTTACAATGCATACATGCAATATGTGGTGTTTGTGTCCAAACAAAAGGACACAAACGTGTCCAAATGAACCAGGACACGAAACAGTGCACACAGGCACTGTTTCAGTGCACTGTGTCGTACACATGTGCACGCGTGTCGTACACACAATACAGCACGAATTAGGCCACGTGCTCGTGCACACGTGTACACCTATACTAGGGCTAGGACTAGGTCTACCTGTACCGTGTCCTAGTGTCCACGTGTCCGACTTACACGTGCATATCAGTGTCGAGAAAACTCGGCCTGGGACTGACAGTGGCGACCAGTGCACTGTGAATAAATCCCTCGACACGACACGGGGTCACATGGAACTTGACACACAGGATGTCAGTCATGGCCCTATACCACGTGTCAAGTTTCGTGTCAATACATTAAGTGTCGTGTCCGCTACAGCCCCCGAGTAGCAGGGGAATACTGTAGTGTGCGCACGCGGGTGTGCACCGCATGTCCATGTGTCTTCCTAGGCCTGACACGACACAAAAACCAAACACAAACACTAGAAAACCACATGCAAGAACAAAACCCTAATTCCTATTCAAAAAGTTTCCATAAAACCAAACGAAATGCCCTCAGTGGCATTTCGACAAACACCTACGTACTACCACTGGTACGTGTCCAAATAGACACGAAACCTACGAAACCCGATACGACACTAATGTAGACACTTAGGGGACCCCTAGGGCTTCCTAATCATGAAAAGAAATTAAAGTTTTATGGAGAAATGAGAAAGTTACCTATGGATGAACTTTCAAGAAAAACCCCCCTTTGTGAGCTCCTCTCTTGATATCCCAATCCAATCAAAACAACCTCAAACTGAAATAAAACTCAAATAGGAGCAAGAACAGTAATATTAGGATCCAATGCAACTTGTTTGGAAGAAAAATGATCTAAAATATATTTTCTATGGTTTTTTAAACATGGAGACTCACCTCTTTCTTCTTTTGAAATAATTTCCTAAAGAAGAGGCTAGCCCTAGATTTTAGGAGAGATTATATAGGGTGGTGATCCCCATAAAGCTCAGGTGGCCGGCCACGTCCTAGGGATTAGGGTTTGGTAAATGCTTTGGGCTTTGGGCCAACTTACAAGCTATGTATTAAATGATTAATCAAGGCTCTAAATCATAAACCATGACATATGACTTTCTAATTCCTATTGCTAACTAGAGTCTAATGACCAAACCAATGATTAGGCTAGGTTAGACTAGATTCATATAATCTAATCAAGTCCATACTAACTAGGGTTAGCTCCTAGGTTGGTCTACAAGGGTCAACACTAGTCAAAGTCAACCTAGTCCAAACAATTCCAAAATAATTCCTAAAAATTCCCATAAATTCAAATAAATTCTAATAAATTTAAATTACCCCAAAAATGTCAAAATTACCCTCACACTAGAAATGTGGTAGTGACAAATCTATCCTCCTTAAAAGAATTTCGTCTTCGAAATTAAAAGGCGAAATACAACTGATGAGAAGGATAGAAAGTATACCTCACGGTCCAAAAACATAAGGGTAGCGCTCGCGCATCTCGTCCTCCCGCTCCCAGGTAGACTCTCCTGGAGAATGATGCCTCCATGCGATGCGTACCAAGGGTATCACCTGGTTCCCCAGAACCTTCTCCCGTCGATCCAGTATCTCCACTGGCTGCTCTGGATAGCTGAGAGAAGGCCCAACCTCTATCTCTGAATGATCGAGCACATGGCTAGGGTCAGCCACGTACCGTCTCAACTGTGATACATGAAATATGTTGTGGACCCCCACTAGCACAGGCGGCAAGTCTAGCCTGTACGCAACGTCACCGACTCTTCCGCTGATAACGAAAGGGCCGATAAAGCGCGGGCTAAACTTCCCGCCTCCACCAAAACGTATCGTACCATGAGTCGGAGATCCTCAAGAAAACCTGGTCTCCGACCTAATCATAAGCAATGTCTCAATTAATATAATAATAAACATGATCAAAAATCACAAACAAACAACCCTAAATCTAATCCTACTCTAATCTGTACCTCAAACTCCAACGACCTACGATGGCTATCGGCCCAGTGCCGATGTATGTCCTGCGCCATGCGAAGTCTGTCCTTGATGAGTTTTACCTTCTCGGCTGCATCAACAACCATCTCTGGCCCCAGAAAAGCTCGCTCACCAACATCATTCCAGGATAAGGGTGTACGGCACCTACGCCCGTACAGAGCCTCGAAAGGTGACATCTCAATGCTGGCCTGGAAACTATTGTTGTAGGCAAACTACACCAAATGAAGATGATCCTCCCAGGAACCTCCAAAGTCCAGGACGCACGTCCATAGCATATCCTCAAGTGTCTGAATAGTCCGCTCTGACTGTCCGTCCGTCTGGGGGTGGTATGCAGTACTAAACTTGAGTTGAGTGCCCAAGCTAGTCTGCAGACTCCTCCAGAAATGGGAAGTAAAATGGCTATCCCGATCTGAGACGATGCTGACTGGAATCCCGTGAATCCTGACTATCTGCCGCATATACATCTCCGCCAGCCTCTCTATAGACGTACCCACCTTGAATGGCAAGAAGTGGGCCGATTTGGTCAACCTGTCAACGATGACCCAAATCGCGTCTTTTCCTCCTGGAGTACGCGGCAATCCTGAAACGAAGTCCATAGTGATATGCACCCATTTCCACTCGGGAATGGGCAGCGGCTGCAACAATCCACCGGGCCTCTGTCTCTCTGCCTTGACCTGCTGACAGACCAAGCACCAAGCCACGAAGCGAGCCACCTCCCGCTTCATCCTTGACCACCAAATATGCTTCCGTAAATCTCGGTACATCTTGTTGGCACCCGGGTGTATAGAGTACTGAGATCTGTGGGCCTCCTGCATAACCTGCTCCCTGAGCTCTCCGCTGGGCACACATAATCTGGAACCATGCCTCAAGGCACCATCATCTGTAAGAGAAAACTCGCCCTCCAGCAATCCTGCTCGAACCTGCTCTCGGAGACACTGCAGAGCAACGTCCTCAAACTGTGCCGACTTGATCCTCTCCACCAAGTCTGACTGAATCTGTATCCCCCATAACTGTATCTACACTCCGGGAAAGAATACCTCTATCCCAAGGCTCTCCAAGTCGGCAAGCAAATGCCGATCCATTGGCAAACACATGGCTGTCGGATACCTACTCAAGGTATCGGCAACCACGTTGGCCTTCCCTGGGTGATACTGAAGTAGGATGTCAAAATCCTTCATCAACTCTAGCCATCTGCGCTGCCTCATGTTCAACTCCTTCTGAGTAAACACATACTTTAAGCTCTTGTGATCTGTAAAGATCTCCACCCTCTTCCCATCCAGATAATGCTTCTAAAACTTCAGAGCAAATATCACCGCTGCTAGCTCCAGGTCGTGGGTAGGGTAGTTCTTCTCATGGGGATGCAATTGCCTGGAAGCATAGGCAATCACCTTTCCATACTGCTGTAAGATGCAACCCAGCCCCTTCTCTGAAGCATTACTATAAATAGTGAACCCACCTGATCCTGAAGGCAATATCAGAATCGGAGCTATCGTAAGCCGCTTCTTCAACTCATCAAAAGCTGCCTGACACTCCTCTGACCAAACGAACTCAGCATCCTTCCGGGTCATCCGAGTCAATTGGTTCTGCAACCAGGGAAAAATCCTGCACAAATCTCCGATAATATCCTGCCAGCCCCAGGAAACTCCTGATCTCTACAACTGAAGTCGGTGCTGCCCATGCCTCAACTGCTACAATCTTCTTAGGGTCAACTGAGATACCATCTCTAGTCACCACATGCCCCAAGAAGTCCACCCGATCCAAGAAAAACTCACATTTGGAGAGCTTCCCGTAAAGCTGCTCCTTCCTGAGAATCTCCAGCAATATCATCAAATTCTCCTCGTGCTCCTCCTCAGTCTTGGAATATATCAAGATATCATCAATGAACACTACCACGAACTGATCCAGATACGGGTGGAACACCTTGTTCATAAGGTTCATAAACACTGCTGGTGCATTAGTTAGCCCAAACGGCATAACCAAAAACTCAAATTGCCCGTACCGCGTCCTGAAAGCGGTCTTGGGAATATCCTCCCTCTTTAGCTTGACCTGGTGATATCCCGACCTCAGATCAATCTTGGAAAATATCCGAGCTTCGCTCAACTGGTCAAATAGATCGTCGATCCGCGGCAGTGGGTATTTGTTCTTGATCGTGAGGTTGTTGAGTGGCCTATAGTCAATACACATGCGTACTGACCTATCCTTCTTCGGCACGAACAATACTGGTGCACCCCATTGCGACAAACTCGAGCGGATGAAGCCCTTGTCCTGTAGCTCATCCACCTGCTTCTTCAGCTCTACCAGCTCGCTGTTGTTCACCCGATAGACATGCTGAGAGATAGGTTCCGCTCCTGGAACCAAGTCTATCGAGAACTCTATGTCTCTGTCTGGTAGCAATCCAGGCAACTCCTCTGGAAAAACATCCATATAATCTACTATCAAGGGGTGTGGAATCGTCTGCTCCTCGACCGAGACTCCACAGAAAACTCTGCTGCTTTGCTCTGCCTGACGTCTGGAGTACTCGAACTCTGGCTCCCCCGGCGCTCTGAAGAGAACTCTACCCCCTCTACAATCAATGCTGGCGTGGTGCCTGCTCAACCAATCCATGCCTAGTACTGTATCGTAGTTCGATAATGGCATTACAAGCAGGCTCACCTCCAACTCACGGCCTCCTAAAACTACTCTCTGACCCTTACAAACATCACTCACGAGGATAATGCCACCCCCGGTCGTGATCTTGTAAGTCCTAGGTAACGATTTAGCTATGATACCGTGTCTAATTGCAAAAGATACTGATATGAAGCTATGCGAAGCACCGGAATCGAATAATGCAAAAGCTGGACTGGAGTCGAGAAGGATCGAACCTGCAATCAGCTCTTCTATCGTCTATGCATCCTCTGCTACCATGGCAAAAGCTCGTCTCTGCTGGCCTCCCCTGGCCTGCTGCTGGTGCTGGACGAACCTCTGCTGCTGCATCGGCAGGGCTGGTCCCCTCTGCTGGCCTGCTGGAGCTCTGACTCCACCTCCCGGAGCTGCTCATCTTATACGGCACTCCCTCATCTGGTGGTTTGCTGAACCACACACTAGACACTGGTCCAGCCTCTTCCGGAACTCATTGGCGACATGCCCGGGCTTCTTGCAGTAGGCACAAGTAACACCCTGCCTCTGACCCTGCTAGTGCTGTCTCGGCTGCTGCTGCTGATGAACTGGCCTCTGCTGAATCGGCTGCGGCTGGAACTGCCTCAGCTGTTGATGCTGAAAGTGGGGCCTCTTGGCCTGGCCCCCGCTGCTGCTGCCTCCAACTGGGTCTCTCCCCCTCTTGAGCCTAAGCTCAAGATCATCCTCTGCCTACAAGGCTCCTGTCAAGATCTCTTCGAACGTGGCATCCCGGTTGCCCTTGGTCAAGGACTTGAGCTCCTTGACTAGACCCTTCCAGAACCTCTGGGCCTTCGCCGTCTCGCTCAAGCCCTCTACAAACCTGCCGAGGCGGCCAAACTCTCGGCATACTCCTCCACTGAAAGGCTCCCCTGGACTAGGCTCTCGAACTGCGACTCCAAGGCTCTGAGTGCTGAATCTGGGAAGAACTTCTTCTTGAAGAAGCCCTTGAATTGCTCCCAAGTCTGCCCCGGTACCCCCACCATGGGGTCTGACTGATACCAGGTGCGAGCAAGATCTCGCATCCGGCTAGCTGCGGCCTCGATCTGAAGATCTGCTGGTATCCTGGCCAAGCGGAAGATCTCCTCTATATGCTCGATCCACTCATCAGCATATAGGATCCCCTCTGTCCCCAGGAAGTCTCTGGGGCTCATCTTCTGAAACTGCTCGATCCCCGGTATCCTCGGCTGCTGAACCACCGGTCGAGCTGCGACCGTCGTAAGGGCCAGCTCCATGCCCCTGTCCTGTCGAGCTTGCTGTCGGTCCATGAACTGCTGGAAGTACGCAAACATCTACGCTGCGTCCACGTATCCTGGAGGTGATGGCTGCTGGAAGGGATCCTCTGGAATGGCTGGGTCCTACCTCCGAGCCGGTGGAGGCATACCCCCTGCTGCTGCTGCCGAGGTCTCATTACGAGCAGAGGTGGCAGAAGCTGCAGTCCTCTGGCCTCGCTGGACTGGTTGAGAGGTAGCAGTCCCCTCTATAGCATCACTATGAATGGTACGCTGCGATCGAGTCTCTACCATCCTGAAGATAGACAAACAAGAGTATCAATTTCTGAGAAAGAAGCGAAATAACAAAGGCAGACAATTATAATTCAAGGGATCAACTGACAAAAAGGATTTAGATGGCAATAAAAGAAATTTTCCTAAAATAATTGAGTACCTTAAAATTAATGTCCTATATCCTACTGCAGGCTGTAGTGATACTCTAATTCGAATACCACTACACTTCTAGTCTAGACCTGCGCGGGACACCACTAAAAATGTGTCATGACCCGCACCCTATAGTAAGGGCACGAGATGTGGTTACGTCCAGCCTACGCCGCAATGTCGGCGGTAGAACGCTGTCCTAGGTCCACATATATCTAACAATATATATCTAAACAGTTTATACTCCCTGAATGGGGGTGACATAGCAGTAATAACTCAATCACAACTAAGGAAGAGATAGCATGATATGAAATAGAACTCAAGGAAATAAATAGATAAAAAGTAGTCTAAGATAAATCCCAGCAATATCCAGAAGTACAAGGTCTCAAATACAGAATGAAAGAATATATACAACTCAGAACTCAGAATAAAGTCTAGCTAAAACATGTCTCAAGACTACATAAAGTAAGATAAGCCTAACTAATCTAGTATAGGCAATCGGGGTGATATCCTCAGCTAGAGCTGGGTCCTCCTGAGGGTCCAGCTCGCAAGTATCATCTAAGGCTGCCACGTAGTAGGTATCCAGACAAGCCTCCTCCTCGTCCTCTGTAATATTTTCAACAGGTCCAGTCAGGACAGGAGCGAGTACAGTACATCTCAACAGTTCATAGCAGGTTAGAAGATATAATCATGCAGTAAAGTAAGATACAAGTACTGAAAAAAGTGTAGTATATAAACAGAGAGAGAAAGCTGTAATAGAAATATCTACTATAAATAGAGAACTAACATGTGGCAAGTGAGTCAGAGTACAATATGGACATGTAAATGGCATAGGATGATTCTAATGCTACACTATGGAATGATTCTGATGCTACACTACTGGTGTATTATTCACATGTCCACTTCTACTCCTCCGTACCCCCAATCAATACACAAGGATCCAACCAGGTTATGTTATGATTCCATGTACTGGCCCCCGAAGGGTGATACATGGAAGTCCCATAAATGGGGATTCTAGGAGACCCAATAAATGGGATAAGGATTCCAGGAAGACTCTGTGATCATAAGAGTATATGTCACAAGTGATCGAAGAACCAATGAAGCATAGTGATACGCCATGTAAGTGAAACGCACAGAACATGTAGTACCCGATGCTCCCTAAGGATAACATCTTAAGAAGGGATCCACATAGTACCAATCCGTGTGACCAACGTGACAGTACAAGTAAAGTAATCTACTGCAGAAAATAGTTCTAAGCAGGATATAAAATGATCAGAGAATGTACTCGCCTGGTATCTGAGTGTCCGATATGAAAGTACTGTCCGAGGAGTGGTGTCTGGCTCCTAATCAGAACAGCACAAGTCACAACAAGTCCAAAATGGTATAATGAAGTCCTACTATGCATTCTACATGATTCTAGGTCAATCTAGGCCAAAGTCAACTCTTGGTCAACCTTGGTCAACCAAAAAGTCAAACCTAAGTCAACTATGGTCAAAACTAGGTCAACCAAGTCCAAATTAGGTCAAACTAGTCTACACTAGTCTATTCTAGGTCTAAATAAGCTTTACAAGACCATTCTAGACTTTCTAGGCAAACAGACTCACATATATGCCATAGGATGTATCATGCCTATAAGCCACCCTTAACACAAGGCTATATGTCATTATCTCACCCAAAAAATACTATACATATGATATATTATCTAACACAATCATAGACATACACTAGCATTAGGTTACCTATATACCTATACATAGGTATAGGCACATTCACATAGATATCTATATTACATACCTTACTATAGGTTATAATACATATATACAAATAGATATACATTACCCTATATATATTCATCTCACATATTATCATATATAAGGTACCTACAATGTATCCACATATCTACATAATACATATATACAAATATAACTAGGCTTTCATGATATAGTAGAGAGAGAGAGCATAAGTGTATGTGTGAGTGTAGAGAGTGAGAGAGTGCAAGAGTGTGTGGGCAAAATCATGAATGCAAAGTGTGTGTAATGCTTATATGTGTGTGTGTGATGAGAGAAGACATGTGTGTGTGTGGGTGAACAATACAAGAGAGGGCTGTGTATGTGAATGTGAAAGTCTGTGTTAGAGTAAACAGGAAAAAGAGAGAAAATACACAGCAATCAGTAAGGAAGGGGAATTCTCAGCAAAATCAAAACTAAAAAAAAACAATCTCAAATCAGAAAACTGAAACTCAATTTCCAGTTTTCATTACATCCTCCTATTGATTCCCACACACCACCAAATCTCACAAAAATTGACACACAACTAGTAAACCTATAGGGGAACACTAAATGGTACTAAAACTAATATTTAAACAGTAATAAAATAGGTTAATAAGGTGTCAAACTTGGATTTTAAAAACTGGAAATCAGAAAAAGGTACTTAGTATCATAAATTGGGAAATTGATAATTAACTAATGAAAAATCATTAAAAACCAAAATAAAGAGTTGTTAATTTAAATATACAATGCATACATGTTATATGTGGTGTTTGTGTCTAAACAAAAATTGACACAAACGTGTCCAAATGAACCAGGACACGAAACAGTGCACACAGGCACTGTTTCAGTACACTGTGTCGTGCACGTGTGCACGCGTGTCGTGCACGTGTGCACGCGTGTCGTGCACATGACACAGCACGAATTAGGCCACGTGCTCGTGCACACATATACACCTATACTAGGGTTAGGACTAGGTCTACCTGCACCGTGTCCTAGTGTCCACGTGTCCGACTTACACGTGCGTATCAGTGTCGATAAAACTCGGCCTGGGACTGACAGTGGCGACCAGTGCACTGTGAATAAATCCCTCGATACGACACGGGGTCACATGGAACTTGACACACGGGATGTTAGTCATGGCCCCATGCCACGTGTCAAGTTTTGTGTCAATACATTACGTGTCGTATCCGCTACAGCCCCCGAGTAGCAGGGGAATACTGTAGCGTGCGCGCGCGGGTGTGCACCACGTGTCCGTGTGTCTCCCTAGGCCTGACACGACACGAAAATCAAACACAAATACTAGAAAACCACAGGCAAGAACAAAACCCTAATTCCTATTCAAAAAGTTTCCACAAAATCAAACGAAATGCCCTCAGTGGCATTTCGACAAACACCTATGTAGTACCACTGATACGTGTCCAAATGGACACGAAACCTACGAAACCCGACACGACACTAATGCAGACACTTAGGGGACCCCTAGGGCTTCCTAATCATGAAAAGAAATCAAAGTTTTATGGAGAAATGAGAAAGTTACCTATGGATGTGTAACACCCATATTCTGAATACGTACCTTGTCAAACTTGCATGTATTTCAGACCTGTATTTATTTTCTCAGATTTTGGCATGTACTTGTAATTGGCTTGACTTGCAGATTTTGGTTCTCGTAATTGGGTTTTACCTGGCTTGGTTTATTTTGTGAAGGAGAATTGGTTTGATTTGGTTTGGTTTGGTTTAACATGCATTGGAGCACTTTAACCTACACTCCACCCTCAACACAACACAACTCACCCTCATTAAAACTCCACCTACTTTTCTCTCTCCTCTTTATTCTCTCATTTATTTCTCCATCTTCTTCTTCTTCCTTCCTCTACACAACTCACCAACACCATAGGCAAGTGCACCTTGCCACCACATGAGAACCATTTTTTATTTGTCCATTAGCTAGATTAGGCCATGGAGATTAACATTAGAACTTGACATTTTGTGATTTGGAGTTGCCATTGTTCTAGATCTAGGTTTTAACTATTTTCGGATTTACATGGTTTTGATCTATTTTGGTTGTGTTTTTGGGGATTTTGATGCTTCCATGTGGAAGAGAATTCAATTTTACTCAAGTTAGACCTCTGAAAATCTAGATTTGGCTTTAATTTGACAAAGATATGAAAATTTGGATTTCTTGGTGTTCTTGGTGTTCTTCTCGGCCTGGAGTGGCAGGCTTCAGCCTGCGCTCTTTAGCGCAGTGCTGGACTGCGCACCCCCTCTCGGCCTGCGCTCTTTAGCGCAGCGCCGACCGCGCTGCTTGTCCCTTGGCGAACTGCGCTCAGCCCCATGCGCCAACCATTCCTGCACAATCCGACCCTGCGCAGTTCATTCCTGCGCAGTCTGCTCCTGCGCAATCCGACCCTGTGCAGTTCATTCCTGCGCAGTCTGCTCCTGCGCAATCCAGCCCTGCGCAGGTCACTCCTGCGCACTTGGCCCATGCGCCATCTGCCCCTGCGTAGTTCACTCCTGCGCACTTGGCCCATGCGCCATCTGCCCCTGCGCCCTGTTCTCCTGCGCACTTGGCACCCTGCACAGCTGACACCCTGTGCAATCCAACCCTGACCCCTTGCGCAAACCATTGGCTCTTGGAGTTTTGGTTTTATTTCTCTAAGCTTGGCTCTTCTATAGCCCTGTATATTGATATTTTATTAGATACTTTACGCCCATTTTATATCCTTACGCCTTTTGTCATGAACGTGATTTTACTTAATATGTTTGGAATGACTATTGTACATGGCATGGTATGATAAGGAACTAGCATAACACGACAGTGATCCGTAGTGGTGCACTCCTGACATGACCAACCTGACATGATAGTGGCCCATCGTGGCGCACTCCTGATAAGTATCCTGACATGATTTATCTTGATAACTTGATAGTGGCCCGTCGTGGCGCACTCCTAACAAGTACCCTGACATGATTTATCTTGATAACTTGATAGTGGCCCGTGGCAGCATACTCCTGACTTGACTTGACTTGTAACTTGTAACTTGACTTGACTTGATGCTGTTGCGACAGCTAACTTGACTCGTATAATCAACTTGACACCGTGGGTGTTCCTGCTTGCTTGCTTATGCAATCCACTTGTCTTGTCTTGCATCATGTCTAGGACGTGACTCCCTGGTTCCCACGGTCAGGGATTCATACTGAATATGGATTAGGCTAATAACTAGATCAAACTATAGTTCATGGAGAATTTCCAGTCACAGGCAATCTCGTTATCTGGGCGCTCTTAATTGGACTTTTAGCTTGCCGACGAGTAGAGCACATTTCCAGCGCATTGTCATGTGTTGCACCCTCTAAGTCACCTAAGGGTATATCGTCTCCGGGACGATGTACCCAACCATACTCTCAACCCGCGGAAGGATAACTGGATGGTCTGCAGGGCTTGGGACTGGGAAATTCTCATTGCATCTTGTTAGTAATCAGGCTTGTGACAACCCTAGTTAGTTAAAGTAGTAAGCCGTAGTAATTGCTTGGCCGCTTGTGAATGAATGATGTCTAGCTCTGTCTAAGTCTTGTCTAGTCCCTGTACCTGGTACTCCTGAACATGATTGTTTTACTTGTTTTAACAATAATTGGGTAGAGACAAGGAGCTATTCAGGCGAAGGGTTACAACCCCGGTCCTTGTTTGGTTTACGGGTTGTAACCTGGTTTCCAGAATGGTTCCACGTCCCTAGTCGTTTATTGTCCTGCCGTGCTCTTTATTACTTGTACTTTTATTTCATTTCTTATGTTCTGATATGTTGGCTTTTGTTCTTATTTCGTGGCCTCCCTTGTGGCACTTGCTCTTTCTGGGGTTTGACCCAGCTGGTTTTGTGTGGCCAGATTTCGGAGCAGCTCCCGAGGATCTACCGAACCTCCAGCCCGATGGTGGCGACTAGAAGGAACCCGGGCTACGAGTGGGTTTTCTATTTTGTTTCGCTCACTCTATTATAAAATTTATTCTTTTGAGGCGTTTAGCCGACGAGCACCTGTTAGCTCGATGCACTTTACTTACTGTCTGCCTACGGGCTGTAAACATGATTAACAAATCCTAGGGTTGATCATGTATGACTTAACTCTTGCTAGTCCTAGCATTTTGTACGACTAGCTTCATGATCAGCTGATATGTAATATTTGGGACGCCTTTTATTGTATATTTGGTGGTCAAACATCTTGTGATTATATTACTTGCTTGTGATTGAGACAATAGGCTTGACCATAAGAGACCGTTGGCTTGTAGTAAACCCTCATATCTAGATACCCGTGACCGTATAGTTGAGATGTATTCTATTTCAGTATACGTAGCTGGCTATGTACGCCTCCGCTCTCCAGTATCCTAGTTCTGGGGCGTGACAGGATGAACTTTCAAAAAAAATCTCCCTTTGTGAGCTCCTCTCTTGATATCCAAATCCAATCAAAACAACCTCAAACTGAAATAAAACTCAAATAGGAGCAAGAACAGTAATATTAGGATCCAATGCAACTTTTTTGGGAGAAAAAGGATCTAAAATAGATTTTCTATGGTTTTTTAAACATGGAGACTCACCTCTTTCTTCTCTTGAAATAATTTCCTAAAGAAGAGGCTAGCCCTAGATTTTAGGAGAGATTATATAGGGTGGTGATCCCCATAAAGCTCAGGTGGCCGGCCACATCCTAGGGATTTGGGTTTGGTAAATGCTTTGGGCTTTGGGCCAACTTACAAGCTATGTATTAAATGATTAATCAAGGCTCTAAATCATAAACCATGACTTATGACTTTCTAATTCCTATTGCTAACTAGAGTCTAATGACCAAACCAATGATTAGGCTAGGTTAGACTAGAGTCATATAACCTAACCAAGTCCATACTAACTAGGGTTAGCTCCCAGGTTGGTCTACAAGGGTCAACACTAGTCAAAGTCAACATAGTCCAAACAATTCCAAAATAATTCCTAAAAAATCCCATAAATTCTAATAAATTTGAATTATCCCAAAAATGTTAAAATTACCCTCACACTAGAAATGTGGTAGTGACATTGCACTCAAACAATTTTTCAGAAATTTATGTTCACAATTACATAAAATAAACTATAAATTTGGAAAGCTAACCTCAATACGGTTCTCACAGAAAATAGTGGTGAAATAAAATTTAGAGTTGGTTACAACGGATTCGCAAAGTTGCTACAGCTTCTGACAAAGGAGGATGAATTTATAACAAATTTTAGGCTATTTTAGACGAAACATAGAAAAATTTCGAGAAATAAAAATATGGGAGATGTTCATAAGTTCAATATTATATATATATATATATATATATATATATATATATATATATATATATATATATATATATATATATATATATATATATATAAATAATAATAATAATAATAATAATAATAATAATAATAAATTTAAGAGAAAAAATAACAACCTGACAGAAGTTTTAAATTTTCTGAGAACGCAGAAAGCAAGAAAAGGTTCGTAAGAGAAAAGAAGAGGTTACAACCGTTTATAATTATTTAAATTATTAGGGTTGTAAAATAACCTTATTATCCATATAAATATATCTTTAGTTAGAATATAGATATAATCCAGATACCCCTACTATTTGGATTATATATATATATATATATATATATATATATATATATATATATATATATATATATATATATATATATATATATATATAACATTGTCACAACTGGCTCATGCACCTTCCCTCCTATTTTAATGACCAGTAGATAGAGGCATCCAAATTCAACAGAATCCCCCCCCGCCCCCCCCCCCCCCCCAAATTCCCCTCCCGCCCGCTGCTTTAGGGTTGGGCGTATGGCCGGCCTGAAGGCGGCGGCTCCTCCGCCGGCAACTTCCTATCAGTCTCTCCCCTTCTCACCCTACCCTCCTCTTTCGTCGGTCTCGCCCCCTAGCCTGGACGACCCTCTTCTCCCGCCCACGTATCGAGCCTGGTCTTCTGGCTCCTCCTATCGGGGAGGCTCAGTTGAGCCGACCATTCTTGGCGACGTTCTCTGTTGTTCGACGGTGTGGGTTCCCTCATCTTCCGAGGGGATCTCCTCCTTTGCGCCCCTTGGCTTCCTCGTCTACGGCAGCTGCACCTGCGCCCACCTCCCCAGTGGCTCTGGGGTTGGCGATTCTCGGCTCCTCCTCGAAGTTGGTTGGCACGTCTGCGCGCTCTTATCTCGCGGCGGCGAGTGGCACTGTTGCGGAGGTTCCAGCCTCCCAGGCAGCGGAGGAGCTTGTGCTTCGTCCCCGGGCCTCTATCTTTGTTCAGGGTATTCCAGAGGTCACCTTCGACGAGGTTGACGTTGATGCCCTTGCCGTCCCGTTCAAATTTGCTCTAATCGATAAATTGTCGCACTCGCGACCATCGATGGAGGTTATTCGGCAAACTTTCGCAGGTTTCAGATTTGAAAGGTCTATTTCTGTCGGGCTCATTGACGATAGACACACTCTGATCTGCCCTCGCCTTGAAGTGGATTTTCTGAGATTACGGTCGAAGCAACTTTGGTTTGTTGCTAAAGTGCCGATGAGGATCTTTAAATGGACACCAGAGTTCTCGACACAAATCGAATCACTGATGGCCCCTGTGTGGGTATCTTTTTCCGACCTTCCGAGCTTTCTCTTTGCGAAGGCCTCTGTTTTTTTTTATTGCTGCGGGCTTAGGATCGCCTTTGAAGTTGGATAAGGCTACTGAGACCTTATCTTGACCAAGTAGAGCGCGTGTCTTGGTGGAAATGGATATCAGCAAACCCTTGGTGGATCACATTCACATCAATCTTCCAGGAGAGCGCAGCTTCTGCCAGGTCGTGGAGTATGAGCAATTTCTCGCCTATTGCTGCTACTGCTTTCATATTGGACATTCCTCCTCCAATTGTATGTCTACTTTGAGCACAGCTACTGTTGGGGACCCCTCCACTGGCACCAACACAGTATCGAAGCCTCTTCCACCCGTCCTCCCTGAGGGTGTTTCTTCTGGTGTCGCTAAAGCTCCTAGTGTGCTGGCTTTCGCTGTGTCTCCTACAGCTCCTGAGCCACGTGATGTGGATGGGGGCGGGTCCAGGGTGGGGATCGGAGATGCTTTGCATAGTGGGTGTGTTTCGTATCCGTCAGAGGCTTTGGAGCCCCAGAATCTTCATATCTCATCTTCTACTATAGTTGGGTCCTCCCAGGTTTCCCACGAGGAGGGGGAGATCATTCTTTCTTCGGTTTCCCCGGCTGTCCGAACATGTTGGGCGGATGAAGATGCTATTGCGGCAACGGTGATTGGAGACGTGGAGAGATCTTTGGCTTCCCTGCTTGGGGAGGGAACTCGGATCCTGCGCGACGGCAAAGGCGAGAAGGGCCTGGACGATAGGGAGTGGATCAAGCCTAAGAGAAAAAAACAAAGTGACAGCTCAACTAGGCATGAATTTCCGGTCTTCTTCCAAAGATCGTTTAACTGGGTGATAGTAGGCTGGTTGTTAGTTTGATTTTGGGTTTGGGATTGGCTGTTGGGCTCGGATGATCATGTACACTTTTGAAAACCTTCCTGATATCAGGCTATAAAGCTTTGGTTATATATATATATATATATATATATATAGCCTAAGAGAAAAAACAAAGTGACAGCTCAACTAGGCATGAATTTCCGGTCTTCTTCCAAAGATCGTTTAACTGGGTGATAGTAGGTTGGTTGTTAGTTTGATTTTGGGTTTGGGATTGGCTGTTGGGCTCGGATGATCATGTACACTTTTGAAAACCTTCCTGATATCAGGCTATAAAGCTTTGGTTATATATATATATATATATTACAAAAGAAAAGAAAAGAAATCAAAAACCTACCCAACCCCTGGCCGCCGTCAACGCCACCGCGCGTGCGCCGCCTTCGCCGGAGCGTTGGTCGGCCACCGAGCCGCGGCAGCAGCAGCCGCGCTACACCAGCAAGCAACAACAATAGCAGCAGTTGCAACCCCAGGTACTCATCTTCTGTGCTACTTTTCTCCATTATTGTTTGATTTTTTTGAGCCTAAAGATCCTACGTGTAGACAACCTAATCCTCTTCAACTCCCATCAAGTAGAATAATTTAATTCACGATGTACGTGATAAAAATCGAGAAAAAAATACGATTTCTGGACGTTAAAAACTATCCCGAAATGCTATCTTGGAAGCCGATTTTCGGACAGGATATCGAGAATTTTAAAAATCTAAAAGAACAGAGTTGTATCCAACATGAACGGCTTCACAACGAATATTTATTTGTAATTTTTCTTTCATTAGTTTCGAATAAAATCTGTTCCAAACTTCGAGAAAAATTATTTTTAAAACATCAAAATTGTACGATACGGAGTCCATCCCGATAAATTGGGCAACTTGGTCACGAACCACTGGCATCGAAAGGTGCTTATGGACTTTACGGACGTGTGGAATTTGACAGAACTACAATTAGTTGCGTGTGCGCGACAAATTCTATACGTATCCGTCAAAACTTACCGTATCGATGTTTTTAAAATTTTCCAATTACTTTGTGCGCGCTCCTCAACTTGCGATGAAACTTGCGCTACTGGACTCGTAGCAATTTTTCTAGTCGTGTGAGTCAAGTTTAGTCTGATTCTGAGACAGTTGACCGGATCGTCGTTTTGCGGGCCCTACAATCCGATTCAACGAGCGTTTTTGTAATAGGCTCATCAAAATCCAAATCTGGACATACCATTGAGTTTGTATCAAAAAATTGGAGTTGTAGACATATAGTTTGAGAAGTTTAGAGACCATGGACCGTTTTTCGGTGTAAAGCGGGTCCAATGACGGATACTATTTTGACCCAAAATTATCGTTTTTTCCAGTATCCCAAATTGGACTTGTGGGTAGGCTATCCTAGCTGATTTGACTATTTTGGACACGTTGTTGATGTCTGTTTCATCATCAAATGACGTCTTTTAGATTTGCCTTTCTATATCAACATTAATTGTAACTAATTTATATTATGCTCGTATTTCGGAATAAGTGCGTTGAAACTAAGATCGGTCGATTCCAGAACGCTCGCATCACCGAAAGTGACAAGGAGACACTATGGATTGCCATGATACGATTGTTAACCTTGTGGTTGTTCATCTTGTCTCAATTTTCGTGTCATAGATTTCGTGGTACGAAATTCATGATACAAACTTAATAACATTTTTACCTAAAATTTGTGATTCATATTATTAACGAATAAATAATAGTTATAGAGATTAGTGTAACCTAGATCTAGATGGTATGATTAATAAATAGCTAAGTAACATCAGTATTACGCGACTTACAATGAGCCAAGTCTTTAGGTGGGAATTGTTAAGTCATAATTGTAATTTAGTGTGTAATGTATATTTGTTTGTGATTTGAGTTAATAGATATTTGCATGGAGAATGATTCATAGGTTCATGGATATTTTGGTTAGATTTCGGTACTGCAGTCTCAGCACGGATGAGACAAACTTCAGGCAAGTATACATTACCCTATATACAGTTTATGTTACATGCATACTTTCCTTTATTTTTGTTTGTGCATGTCTATTTTCTGTATGTATTTGTTGCCTTGCTATATCTTATTTTCATGTTTTACCATATCACCTGCCTATTATTTCCTTTTCATACACTTTCATAGTTGTTTGTGTCGGTGCCTCGTTACGTACCATGACTTGTTCCACACTCTCGATCGTTAGTACGCACCATACTGCGATAGAGACTTTACATATGACTTGTTCCCTAATTCCTTGACATTGTTATTAGTACTTGGCTATTGACCAATCTTGGTCATTTGTACGCACCGTGCTACAATAGAGACTTTATATAGGTAGTTAGCATGCTCATTGTTGCTTTCTATAGGACCGTTAGCTCGCATTGCGCTATGGTTTTACCCGACATTTTCTTGTAGCCATATCTAGTAGCTCTACTCTTATTCCTGCGTCCTCATTTGTATTATACTAGGGGTGTGCATCGGTCGGTGGTCGACCTATTTGGTCCCAACCGAAGTCGAACCGAAGTTAATCGGTTTGAAAATAAACAAAACCGAACCAAACCAACCAAATGGTCGGTTCGGTTTTGAAATTGACCGACTTGGTTCGGTTTGGTTTTGTTCGACTTGGTCGATTTTGATCACATAAAAAAATGGATTGTATGCTCTCTTTTTTTGTGAAACCTCAGTCAACTTGTACTTGGCAACAGTAAATACAATTCATCAGCTTCAATTCAACTTGCGCTTTGCATGTGGAGAAAAATGTCAATTATACATATAAAAAATTATATACATTCAACCAAAAGTCTCTTCCATGTGCACAGGAGCAATTAGAAAAGAATAGAAGCCACAAGCACTCCTCTTTGAGACTAGATATATATATATATATATATATATATATATATATATATATATATATATATATATATAGATATATATATATATATATCTATATATATAGAGAGAGATCTATATATATATATATATATAGAGAGAGAGATCTATATATATATATATATAGAGAGAGAGAGAGAGAGAGAGAGATCTTTCAACTTCAACTTGATAAATGGTTGTGATGTAAATAAATGAACCAAACCGGTATAATACAACCCAATTAACCCATACCCAACCGGCTAACCCTAATTATTTAACAAGAATTTGGTTCGGTTTGGTTCGATTTAGTCGGTTTTTGGCATAACCAAACCGTGAACCGAACCGAATCGGTCGATTTTGAAAAAAATTGAAGCCGAACCAAACCAACTGAACCATCGATTCGGTTTAAATTATACTTCGTGTTATTTTATTATCTTTCCAGTTCATGTTTATTTACTGTTATTTAGTAGCATGTATATTATGTATCTTGCTAGTCCCCTAAGGACCTGGTGACCTCTCTAGGTTATTGATGAGATCGAATATAGGCATAGTGGGAGTGACATCATCGAGATCTTTAGGTATCAATCGTTAGTGATGCCTTCTTAACTATTATTCCTCAATTATTTCTTTTCATAGCTTATAGTATAGCTAGTGTTGTGGATGATATTGTGATTACATGGACACTTATTTTGAATTATATAGCTTTTATGTATTTGAGTCGGACTAAAGTCTACTTAAATACGTAGCTGACATGTTGACGTATCCTATTCCTACGTATTTTGGGACTGAGACGTTATATGTTTTTGTGGTGGACCATACAGGTCGACTCTTCGCAAAATGTGCAAAGTCGTGGTGGCACCTATGATAGTCGTACCACTGCGAGCCTACAACCAATTGGGAATGGGATTTGAGGATACATCCACAACTTGGATTGTAGGCTTCCCTAGGGCTCTTCAACACAGTTGCTCTCATGTTCTTTCTCGACATGATTGCTTTTGTGTTCTTTCCATCCTATTAATTGACTAAACCCTTCCCATTGACCTCTTGTGTAATTCTTCTTGTTTCTTTTTGCTAAATTATTGGAAATGCCTTATAGATTGGTCCAGAAAAAGCTCAAGGAAATATATATATATATATATATATATATATATATATATATATATATATATATATATATATATATATATATATAAAATATATATATATATACAATAAAAAAATATTTATATTTATATTTATATATATTGTATATATATATATATATAATATATATATATAAATATAATATATATATATATAGTTTTTTTTAACAAAAGCACTTTATTTATGTATCAGGCGCAAAATGCTGAAGCCTATACAAGTAAGCGCGCCAAGCGCGAAGAAGCAACAAAACCTAAAATCCTAACCGCTGAAAGTGCGGCTAGAGCAAAGCCTGCCAAAATTGCTCCGAGGAGTGGGAGCAGCGGTTCCTGATTTTAAGAATTTGGCGACAGACTTCGTGGATCAGTTGAGCTGGGGTGTATTGGCGGCCTTCGTACCTGAATTTGTTCTAATTCTTCCATAGGACCCAAATACCAGCGGTTGCGGCGATATGATGGTTGTGAGAGTCACCCCAGTTAGATAAGAGATCGTTGAAGCCCCCAGGCCGATGCCTCCTCCTACAGCGACGAGACAGGTCTTAACAAATCAGCAAATCAGGTTAGCAAGATCTCCGGAGAGTAGGATGTGTTCCGCGGTTTCTTGATTGTGAAAGGTGCAACAGTGGCAGCTGGATGCAAGGCTAAAGCCGATGGATGTAAGTGAATCGTCGGTCGACAGATTCCTGCGCTGAGCTATCCAGATCATGAAGGACAACTTGTTGGGGATACAGGATTGCCAAAATGGCACGATCAGAGGTGATGGCACGCCACCGCCACCGCCCCCGCCCCCAACCTTCCGCCTGGCTGAGGCCATCAAGAACGAACCTCCAACGTTGGGGGCCAAAATCAATTTGTCTGGGAGATTGTTGATCCGAACGTTCGTGGCTTCGAGCTCAATCGTCGCCTCCGGACCGATCCATTCTCTGATCCGCTCCTATCTCCAACCCGAAGCTAGGTCCCAGAGATCCCGGATCGTACAGTTAGGGGGCATTTGGGGACAGTTGGTAGATCCCATTACCGATCGACTGTTCGAGGCCAGGCGACGAGTCGTCGTTACTGAGATGCATACGAATCAGGGGTTCAGCTAGCTGACGGCCGTGGAGAATACGAAGCCACGATGCGGAGGAGCGACTGTTGGCAACGGCCGTTGCTGGGTGGGAATGTTGGAAGTATCTAGCTCTCATGAACCGCGTCCAGATAGAGTGGTGTGATCTAAGCTTCCACCACAATTTCATAGAGCAGGCGTCCACGATGTACGCTAATTTGATGAAGCCGAGGCCCCCCTCACCTGTAGGTTGGCCATCGTGTCCCAACTGGCCCAGTGGTGCTTATTTCTACCGTCATGATGCCCCCAAAAAAATTGGTGAAGAGTGCCTCCAGGGAGAAAAGAACCTTCGAAGGCGGGGAGCAGACTACCAGAGTGTAGATAGGGATGGAGGATAGAACGTGCTTGATGAGGATATCTTGCCGCCTGGAGATAGGGTCAAGTTGTGCCATCCCTCAATCTTCTTTCTGACCTTATTGACTATTCCGCCGAAGATGCCCGAATTAGATCTGCTATATACCAATGGGCAACCCAGGTAGGTGAACGGTGGGTATGCGGTGGAGAAGGAGGTGATATTGGTGAGAGTAGCCGAGTGGCTCCTGTCGGCTTTGTGAAGGGTACAGATGACACTTTTATCGTGATTGATCCATTGTTCGGAGCATCTGGTGTATTTCTCCAGAGTGCTACTAACCACCTCTACGGATCCGACGTCCCCAGAGGAGAAGATAAGCACGTCGTCGGCATAGGCCAGGTGAGTTATAATAGGACAGCTCGCAGTGGTATGAAAGTGGTGGAATCTGGGGATGTTGACCATGCTGTTGAGGTTTCTGTTGAGGGCTTCTGCCGCTATGATGAAGATGGCGGAGGATAGAGGGTCTCCTTGCCAGACACCGCGGGTAGATTTGAAGAAGCCGTCCGCTTGTCCGTTGATGACCGTGGAGAACCAAGAGTTGCTTATGGATCTGTATATGATGTCTATCCAGGTTTCTGAGAACCCGAAGGCCCTGAGAACCCAGATCATGAAATGCCTGTCCAGGCGATAGTAGGCCTTCTCCATATCAAGCTTGATGGCTATGCTACCCCCCCCCCTCGCAGGGAATTTTATGCATGTAATTATTTCCTGGGCTAGAAGGATGTTGTCAGCGATGTTCCACCCTGGGACGAACCCGCTTTGTTCTTCGAAAATAATCTTGCGGAGGATGAGGGACATGCAGGTGGTGATGATCTTGGAAAAGATTTTGTTGGCGAAGGTGCATAGGCTGATCGGACGAAAGTCTTTGAAGGTCACTGGGTTATCTTTTTTGCGGATTAAGATGAGATTGGCTCGGGATAAGGATTTAGGGTAACAAGCGCCTTGAAAGAAAGCAGTCGCGGCTTCGATCACGTCAGTTTGAATGATGTTCCAACATGACCGAAAGAAAACCCCAGAGAATCCGTCCGGTCCAGGAGCACTGTGCTCGTCAAGAGCCCAGACCGCGGACTTAACTTCTGTCGCAGATGGTAGGATTAAAAACTGCTCATTCTCCTGCTCATCGATTAATAAGGGGTTCTTAGCCAGGAAGATCTTATCCTTGATGACGACGTCTTTGGTGAATAGTTTGGAGTAGAAGTTGGCTGCCGCCGTCTGGATGCTCCGCTGGTCTATGAGTAAGGTGCCGTTCTCGTCAGAGATTTGGTGAAGTGGGAGTTGATGCCTACGGCCCCTAACGCAGGCGTGGAAGAAGGTGGACTTGCTGTCGTCCTCGATATCCCAGGTCAACCTGGCTTTCTGCTTCCAAAATTCCATCTCAAATTTTAGGCAAGATTTTAGGATAGCTTTGGTAAGGTTGAGCGTGGCGCGGGCCTCTGAAGAACAATCCGTTGTGAACCGAATCTCTGCACGGGTGACGTCGTCCTCCGCCGCCTTAATCTCTTGGAAGATGTTGCCAAAAGCGATTTTGCTCCATGAAGTAAGGGCGCTCCTAGTAGCCTTGAGTTTGACGGCCATTCTAATAAGGGGGTCAATGTTGTGCTCCGAATTCCAGGCACTAGCGACGACGTTCTGGAATTGAGTGTGATGTCTCCAGAAGTCCAGGAATTTAAAGGATTTTTTGATAGGGTTGGGATTGTTGCTGAACACAATAACGAGAGGAGAGTGGTCTGATTCGGTGGAGTTAAGGTGGGAGAGGTTGGATATGAGATTCATATCAGACCACCGGTTGTCAACTAGGACACGATCCAGTCGGGAGTATTTGCGATGAGCTCCTTCTTGCATATTGCACCAGGTGAAGGTGTTACCGGAGTAGAGAAGGAGATGTAAGTTGGCCTGAAACATGAAGGAATTGAAGTCGTTCATGGCCGGCTGATGGGGAGGGCGGCCTCTCGATTTTTCCTCGGAGCTCGCGATCGCGTTAAAATCCCCAATGCAGAGCCATGGGAGTCTGTTGAGGGAGCTGTGGGTGTCCAACAAGGTGTTCCAGAGCTGCCTGCTCTCGACGTAGTCGCAGCTGCCGTGAACAGCGGAGATAAGGGATCGGGAAAGGAGGGAGGGGTGTTCCACCCAACATGAGAGCGCCTGGTCGTGGTCATGGATGGTGCCGAAGAGGCAATTATCGGAGAGGAGGATCCAGATATCATGACACCCAGCAATGGCATTTGGGAAACCGAGCTGAAGTTGGATGGATTGAGTTTCCTCTGGGGGATTTTGGGTTCGATGATGATTGTAATGTCGATCCGGTAGGTTTTGATAAGGGTGGTCAATCTCCTCATAGTAGGTTTATTGGCCAGCCCTCTGATATTCCAAGCTAGGATGTTAACCATTAGCAGGAATGTTGTTAGGGGTGGGGTTGAGCTTGGTGGCTGACCTGGTGGTCATGGCCGGTGGCTCTTGAGCTTGTTTCTTTTTTTTCATGTTTGGATGCGTTTTCGTGACCCTTTGGGTAGCTGCGGGGGTTCCTGCCGTCATAACGTGCAGGTTCGCAGCCTCGCTTCTGGTGTTATTCTCTGGAGGGTTGATGAGTTCTGTCTCAATCTCGACTATAGTGCTAAGGGGGTTGTCTGGGTTCAGGAAGCCGACCTCCTGGGCTTGACAGATTCTAGCCTCATATTCTAGGCCTAAAGACTGAGCGGCCTCGACCGGAAGGGTGGATGTGGGTGAAACAGCTGGGGCAGGGTGGGGAATCAACGCCAACTGGTTCTCCCTAGAAAGATCTGCGACGGCAACAGCTGGGGCTAACGGGGACTTGTCGGGGAGGCGGTTAGCCTAATCATCCGTGGCGTGAGATGGGTTGAGGGTCTTGAATTTGTTGAGAAGGATGATGCCTGTTGGCAGCACGACCTTGACCGGGTGGGAGGAGGTGGTAGAATCGATTGGGGCGGGATGGGTAATCAGCTCCAACTGGTGCTCTCCGTTAGCTTCCGAGGCAACAACGGCTTGAGCGTTCCCGTCACCTTCATCGAGTGGGGCTTTGTCGGGGAGGGGGTTTGCCAGGTCATCCGTCGCCTGAGATGGGCTGAGGATCTCGAATCTGTTAAGGAGGGAGATGCATGTTGGCTTGTAAGGGACCAAGCCATTATTCGACTTTGAGGAAGCGTGAGTGCTGGGGGAGCTGTCGCTTTCTGTGAAGTGGGGGTGGGAGTTGGGGAGGGGGAGGATAGGATCGGAGGTGGAGATTTGTGTCGCCCTCGGCACTGGAGTCTTTTTAGGAGCTTTCTTCTTGAGCTCCGGGTGGACCTTGAAGCAATGCTTCGATAGATGTCCTCTAATCTGGCAGTACGTGCAGAAGCTTATGCTGTTGTCGTACTCGAGCATCTGGGGGTGTGTCCGTCCCCCTAGCTCAAGCTGAATAAGCGTTGGGGGTTCGGAGGATATATCGATCTCTACGCAAATCTTAGCGTAGTTGCCTTTGGAGAGATTGCGTGTTTCATCAGCGATGGCTACCAGGGTCCCGAAGGAACTAGAAATTCTCTTGAGCGCTGTCGGGGCGAAGCAGACTAGGGAAAGATTCGGCAGGGTGATCCACGTCATAATAATCTTGGAGTCGACATTGAGATTGAAACTTGGGGACCATTTAGTGATCTTCACGCTGAGTGATCCTATATTGGTAGTGCCCTTAGCCCAGACCAAAGAGGCGTCTGGGTCAGAAGAGAGGTGGAGGAGGAGGTGTTTGGAGTCCAATGGTGTGACCTTGTAGGCGGATGAGAGACCCCATCCTGCGATGGCTTCTTTGACCGTGGGCAATTTGGGGCATCCGTACTGGAATTTCAGTACAAAGGTCCTCGAGAAAGAAGAGGATAACGCAGAGATTTCGTCGGAGGAGAATGGCACTCTGATGGTTTGTCCTTCGGTAATTGTAGAGAACTCGATCTCTGGAAGTTCGATCTCCGACCCGTTTGGGGGCAGCCGCACTACCCGATCCGGCCTCAGAATCTCAGCGAAAGAGGGTGCAATGGATGGTGACGAAGAGAGTTCGGTGGGGGGAGAGGATTATTGCCCGGAGGGGGAGTGTTGAGCGAAGAGGGAAGAATCAGGCACGGCTCCGTGATCCGCGAATGATCCTCTGGTCTGAGATCGACGTCGCTCGGGACCCTCAAGTGAAGAGAGGGAGCTGATAAGGCCGTGCGCGAGACCAGATATCAGCGCTGCATCGGACTTGGGTGCATGAGGCCCTCGGGAAACAGTGGCGCATGCGGCCAGCCTGAGCCCCGCGGGCGCATGTCCAGCGGCAGAAGAGAGGGGGGTCAGGACCCTGATGCATAGGGGGCCTGACTGAGAGGCGCCAGGACACAAGAGGAGGATGCAGGCGTATGTGTCTCCGTGCGAGGGGAGACGTATATGCCTTCGCTGGAGGAGTGGGCGCATAAGCGCCGATGATGGATGCAGGCGCATAGCTCCCGGAAGAGGGGGCAGGCGCATAGACGAGCGGGAAGTTCAAATTCGTCGATTTCGAATTTGAACTCCGCGGTTGGGGGGCTCGCAGACCAAGGCGGCACACGGAGCTGTAGGGGGCTGGATGCGCGGCGCTGGCGAGGGAGAAGGCCACCGGAGAGGAGGAGCGAGGCCGGGGGGAAGACATGGGCGGAGCACCTCCGACGTCGGAAAGCGGAGCGTCCCGAAAGTTGGTCGAAACAGCGACGCCGAGGGCGGGGTCCTGGGCTAGGACCGGATGCGGCCACAGGAGCTTCGGGGAGACTCCGAGGACGAGAGGCCGACCATGGCCAGCTGTTCCTGGGTCCATGCCATGGAGAGGATGGAGCTCTCCGGCGCTCGACGGAGGACAGCGGGCGTGCCGCGCACTCGAGGGCGGGAAGGTACGGATGGGGGAGGCTGTGGGACGCCTGATTAAGGCGGCCCCGCCCCCAGCGCCGGTGACGGACGGCTGGTGCGCTCGGCTCCGAGATACAGAGGGGCGAGGTGGGGAACTGAGGGGCGGGGGGGGAGCTTGCATCGGGTTGTATATATATATATATATATATATATATATATATATATATATATATATATATATACATATATACATATATATATATATATATATATATATACATATATATATATATATATATATATATATATATATATATATATATATATACTTGTATTTCAAAATTAAGAGTTTTTGCAGCCAGAGAAATACTAGCAAGGCAGAACTTCAGATGATGCTATCATGGTTACATATATTTCTTGGATTGTACTTGAACTATGCATTTGATTAACATTTCATGGATTTGGCAAAGATAAGCTCAAGAACCTGTATTATCTAGCGTGACAGATGTGCACTACAGTCATCCGTCGTATTATAGAATAAGGAAGTTAATTGCAGCCAAATGCACACTAGCGTGGCAGTAACTTCATGTGACATAATGACGGAGGTATATAGTTCTCAAGTTTTACCTAGACTACATCCTATGCACTGCAACCATCTAACGACGAACATCGTTTTGACCAAAATTATCGTTTTGTTCCTGTATCCAAAATTGGATTTGTGGGTAGGCTATCCTAGCTATTTGACTATTCTGGACACGTTGGTGATGTTTGTTTCATCATCTGACAACGTCTGTTAGATTTGCCTTTCTGCATCACCATTAATTATAATTAAATCATATTATGTTCGTACTTCGGAATCCGTGTGGCGAAACTGAGATCGGTCGATTCCAGTGATCTTGTATCACTGAAATTAATAAGGAGACACTATTAATTGCCATGATAAAATTGTTAACCATGCGGTTGATCATATTGTCTCGATTTGCATGTCATAGATTTCGTAGTACAAAATTTGTGAAACAAACTTAATAAATTTTTTACCTAAAATTTGTGATTTATATTATTAACGAATAAATAATAGTTATAGAGATTAGTATAACCTATATCTGGATGGTATGATTAATAAATGGCTAAGATAACATCGGTATTACGCGACTTAGAACGACCCAAGTCTTTATGTAGGAATTGTTAAGTCATAATTGGAATTTAGTATGTAATATATTTTTTTTTGTGATTTGGGTTAATAAATGTTTGCATTGAGAATGATTCGTGGGTTCATGGATAGTTTGGTTGGATTTTGGTACCGCGATCTCAGCACGGATGAGACAAACTCCAGGCAAGTATACCTTGCCCTATATACAGTTTATTTTACATGCATACTTTCCTTTATTTATATTTATATATATGTCTCTTTTCTGTTATGTATTTGTTGCATTGCCATATTTTATTTTCATGTTTTACCATATTATCTCCCTATTATTTCCTTTTCATACACTTTCATAGTTGTTCGTGTCAACGCCTTGTTACGTACTATGACATGTTCCCTACTCTCGATCGTTAGTACGCACTGTGCTGCGATAGAGACTTTACATATATTTGCTCCCTAGTTCCTTAACATTGTTATTAGTACTTAGCTCTTGACCAATCTCGGTCTGCGATAGAGATTTTATATAGATAGTTAGCACGTCCCGTGTTGCTTTCTATAGGACCGTTAGCTCGTGTCGCGCTGCGATTTTATCCGACATTTTCCTGTAGCAACGTCTAGTACCACTACTCTTATTCCTATGTCCTCACTTATATTTTACTTCATGTTATTTTATTACCTTTCCAGTTCATGTTTATTTATTGTTATTTAGTGGAATGTATATTATGTATCATGCTAGTCCTCTGAGGACCTGATGATCTCTCTAGGTTATTGTTGAGATGGGATATAGGCACAGTGGGAGCGACATCTTCGGGATCTTCAGGTATCAATCGTTACTGATGCCTTCTTAACTATTCTTCCTCAATTATTTATTTTCATAGTGTATAGTATAGCTAGTGTTGTGGATGATATTGTGATCACATGGACACATGTTCTGAATTACACAACTTTTACGTATTTGAGTCGGATTAAAGTCTGCTTAAATACGTAGCTGGCATGTTGACGTATCATACTCCTACGTATTTTTGGAGGGCGTTACAATTTCCTTCATTAAAATTCAAATAAATTTATTTCCACAATAAAATAAATAAAATATTAAAAATTTGGGAATAGGGGTTACACTCCATAGACACGTGGTGAAACACCGAATCGTCCAACCATTTGCCGATGAATCTAACGACCTTTCGATCCACTTATTTTCAGTCTTCAGTAGCTTTGTCCGACGGCTTTGCGTTGTCTTCTTCTAACGGATCATGCAAGTCCTTCCACCAGAGTAGATCCTTCATCATTGACTTCCAAATCGTTTAGTTCCAATTGTGAGGATGAGCATACGAGTGTTCATTTGCTACGTAGACATGGTTGCCAGAATCCTAATAGTTATAATACCATATGTTGAAAATTAGACCAGAACGAACAAACCTTTGCACTGGTACCAGATGTTGAGACATTGCTGCAGCAAAAATTTAGGTCAACCCCCCTAAAATAATCACCTCTTGTCTAACGAACACCAAGCACAGATAAATACAAGTATATGGCGGTGACTACGTCAGCTGGATAAATCACAATCTGTATAACTCAGATGAAATTACAAGATTGACAACAACAATGTTGAACCATTTACCCTAATAGGTTCAACCCCCACACCACATTCAAAAAAAAATGATAGAGATTATAATGAAATCACTCACCAACCACTAGCATTTTTTCTAACCAAAGTTGGCAACTTTTTTATCAGATCTCTTTCTTCCTTCCTTCTATCTTGTATGGTGAAGCCCTAAGAGCAAAGTACGAACTTTCTCTTACATCTCATGTGAATGAGTACCATGAATCTCAACTTTGTGCTATCTTTTGTGCCTCCACCCTCATCCCTTATATATATGATGAAAAATTATATTCTAGTTCATAATAGTATTTCCTAAATAGAAAACCAAAACATAGGAATCCTACTACAACTAAAATAACCCACCAGA
>JANAVB010016800.1:1118860-1156360 GCA_029216955.1 Iris pallida | reverse complement strand
CGAGTCTGGACACATGGCTTTTGAGTCACATGCAGAGCTTCGCGTCAGAGTGTGCCTAGAAACAGGCGCATGAGAGGCGACTTGGTCTCATGACTTTTAGGAGCCATGAGCAAGTCCAGGTATATGGCTTTTGAGTCGCATACAGAGTTTTGTCTTCTGTTGCTTGAGATCAGAAGTAAGCTGAGGGAACGTATGTCCACTGAAGCCCATGTCGTCTTCTGGGCGCATGGACACGAGGCGCATACGAATGATCGGTCGGCCACGTGGCAATTGTTGCCGACCCAAGGTATAATGATGGTACTGACATCAGCGGCACTTCATTTTCTGCACAGGTCTGCTGATTGGACGACTCTTGGAATGCGTTGCCGCCTTTGTCATTCAGCATTAAATGCTTTGATGCTTTGATGGTGATAAGTTTGGAGAGGGTGCATTGGTTAGTGCCAATCTGGGCGCATGGGTCCATGGCCCGTTGGGCGCATCCATAGGGAGCGCATGACATCGACGGCGCATCTGCCATGTGTCGCATCCTCTTTGGCACGCCTGTTGAGTTCTCCGAGGCGTTAATGGCTGCTTTGACTTATCTGAATTCGAAGAGGCAGATTCATTGGCATTAATGCAAATTTATTGCACTAAATTCGGAGAGACTGCCACTTGGCGCATGGATTTGATCTGCCCGGCCTATAAATAGCAGTGTGAAGATAAGTTTGTTTCTCGTTTCACTTTTCTTCCCGAATGGAGATGAACTCGGCCGGTCCTCCTCCTTGGTAAGACATTGCATTGTGAGTTGCCGATCTCCTCATTCGAAAAAGCTTTGACGATGAACTACTTCAGAAGACTGAGATGCGCCGAGTTGACATGTTCGAACCCCTTACTGGCAGTATTCCTCTACGAGACGACATTGAGTGTCAAGTTGAATACATGGTTTGGGTTTGATGTGCCCAAGCCTCATTGTGATGGAAGAGCCCCAGGCTGGCAGATGCGCCTGTGCGTTGATGATGAAGTGATTCGCTCTGACGTGGCAGAGTGATGTGCTGGCAAAGCAATGCGCCAGGCTGAGACGATGAGCCTAGCTGAGACATCAGAGTGATGCGCCTAGTTGAGTATAGGCTGTTACAAAGTCTTCAATTGGTATCATATTTTCGAGATGATGTCGGACAGGTGCAGCAGGTTGCAGTCGCAGGAACACTGACTGCCTTGGTAGTGGGGCCACTGTTTTACGACAACAACAGTTGATGGCGACCATAGCACAAGTATGTCTTGTGAGGGATGAGTTGTGCATGGTGGTCGTTTCTTTCGATCTACGTCTGTGAGGGATCACATTGCGTAAATCGTAAGGAGAGAGTTTCACATTTACACCCCCTCCAGGCACATGGCAAAGCCAGGCGCCGGGATGGTTATGTGAATGCTGCAGCCCCTTGATCCAGTTCCAGCGCATAAAATGCACCAAGATCATAAGTAGGAGAATAGCATGTACTGCAACTTGAATCCACTTCATGCACATCACCCAGGTGGGCGCATGGACTCAACATCGCAGTTGCCCAGCCAGACTTGGTTCGATACGCAGTAGATGCATCCAAGCGGGACAGGGACTTTGAAAGTCGACTCGTTTCTAGCACAGATACGCCTGAGTCGACTCTGCACAGCTTATCATCAGCAGCGCGCATGATTTTGAGCGCATGCTTCTGGTTGTTGTCGGCGTAGCACATTCGAAGCGCATGGCCTGTGTTGCCTTGGACTTCTTTGCACTAGTCCAACTTTTCTTTGCCAAGATGGCAAGGAAAGAACTTGTAGCCAATCTAGAAGAAGAAGACTCACTGTTGCAACTTTTGTGGCTCGAACGGACTCCCTAGACAACGGGCTCCCTTTTTTTTTCTTTTTTTATTTTTGGTGCCCTTTTCAAATGAGGCAAAGGGGCTCTATATATAGAGTGGAATGAGACCTCTCTTCTTCTCATTTCTGATGTGGGATTAAAAGCAATATCCCTCTTTTTCATGCTTCTACATAAATGAGCACGTAGCTACAGTCGTACAACTTACGTGGCACATTCACCATGTTTTTGCAAGAACAAGCTCCGCTTCTTGCATAGAAAATGGGCCATGATCGCATCCAGTTATCGTGCAAACGTGGGACACGCCAAACCTCACTCAGAAGACTGTCTTCGCAGGATGCAACCCACATGACAGTTTCGCTCCATTCGACTGGTCATCTCCATGAAAAGGTAGATAACTACCTACAGTCACTTTGCTACAAAAAGATAATCCTTCGCATAACTCAAGGATGGCAATAATACAGCAGAAATTAGCCTCGACATCAAGCTCTTGCTTCATCCGGTGCCCATGCATACTTCTCGTTTCCAAAGCCTTGTCAGATAGTCAACCGAGAAGCTCCATCTCTCCAGAATCTCAAACTTGTATCTCTATATCATTGTAAACCAATTTTGAGTTTTAACAAGTTCAACAAAAAAATACTACCAAAATACAGTAAATTAGCGACGGACAATTAGCGACGAAAATTTTCAATCGGCGTTAGCGACGGCTTCGTGGCAGCTCGCCGACGGGTTACCGACCATACTTCTTTACATTTTTTATTTCAATTTTAGGGGGAGGAAAGGTCGCATATCCGTCGCTAGGTAGTCGGTGATATAGCGACGGAAAAGTAGTCGTCGCTACCCAGTCGATTATTTGGCACGAATTGTGTAAAGAATTGGCGGAATATTTTTTCGACCACGTAGCGACGGATATTCAGTCGGCAAGTATCAAATAGGGCGACTACTGGGCGACGGGTATTACTTCGTCGCTAGTCCGTCGCTAAACATACGCACCAGACTTTAAATGAAACGGCGGGGGAAACTTTTCGCATTCTCCCCCAAATTCACTCTCTCTCCTTTCTCTCTCTCTCTCTCTCTCTCTCTCTCTCTCTCTCTCTTGCCGGTGTCGGCTTCGGTGATCGGCGTCGGTGTCGACGTCGGCGTCCTCTCCTCTCTCTCTTCCGAAGGTAACCCCCTCTCTCTCTCTCGATCTCTCTCTCTCTCTCTCTCGCGGTGTCGTATAGGGGCAACGGGGGCGGCGGGCTTGGGGCGGGGACTGGGCGGTGGGCTTGGGGCGTGGGCGTCGGGGGCTGGGCAGCGGGCTTGGGGCTGGGGCGTCGGGGGCTGGACGGCTGGCTTGGGTCGGGGTCTGGGCGGTGGGCTTGGGGCGGGGGCGTCGGGGGCTGGGCGGCTGGCTTGGGTCGGGGGCTGGGCGGTGGGCTTGGGGCGGCGACGTCGGGGGCTGGGCGGCTGGCTTGGGGCGTCGGGGTCTGGAAGGCGGGCTTGGGGCTGGGGCGTCGGGGGCTGGGCGGCTGGCTTGGGTCGGGGGCTGGGCGGTGGGCTTGGGACGGCGGCGTCGGGGGCTGGGCGGCTGGCTTGGGATGGGGGCGTCGGGGGCTGGGCGGCTGGCTTGGGTCGGGGGCTGGGCGATAGGCTTGGGGCGGGGGCGTCGGGGTCTGGGAGGCGGGCTTGGGACTGGGGCGTCGGGGGCTGGGCAGCTGGCTTGGGTCGGGGGTTGGGCGGTGGGCTTGGGACGGGGACGTCGGGGTCTGGGAGGCGGGCTTGGGTCTGGGGCGTCGGGGGCTGGGCGGCTGGCTTGCGTCGGGGACTGGGCGGTGGGCTTGGGGCGGCGGGTGGCTTTGCTTCTCAAATTCATCTGAGTTTATATATTGGCTAAATAATGTGTTATCCATATTGGGTGTTATCCATTAGTTTCGTGGTGTTTGGATTAGTAAATGTGAATATGGGGTTTGGATTCATGGTGTATATGTTCACTGTCTCAAGGACAGTGCGAGTTCTATCAGTTGTGTGCTTCTGTATAGATGTATATATCTATACATCTAGTTGTGATATACATATGTGTATGTAACAATCTCAGTTAGCGACGGACTAGTTACCGGTTAGCGACGGATATTTCCAGCTCCATTTGCATTAATCTACGTTACGACATGGTGATCAGGACATAGTTCCTGCAGCCATTCGACTGGCGAGGCAGAAACTATGTAGCCGTAGATAAAGTTGACTGTCCTCCGACCCTCATCCCTCGGCAATGATGATACGACAACCTATCACTATATCTTATATAGTAGTAGATGATGTCTTAGTATTACATTATGTGAGTTCATCTTGATTCTGTTATATCCTTCAAATACTAGATACGATAAGAACATATACTACACCATATGTATACAGAATATAGATGATTCACACTAATGTATGCTAGAATGATTCTTGGGTTGTGTTCTGAGCCATCCGTTCTCACACTTAAAACACATAGGAATTAGTAGTGTGAGAGCGCCGGAGAGAGTGAGAGCGCCGGAGAGGGGGGAGGAGAGAGAGAGAGTAAAATGGTACGACATGGTGAAGTAGTACTGTATTTTGGCTCCAGTTCCAGCTCCATTTGCATTAATTTACGGTACGACATGGTGATCAGGACATAGTCCCTACAGCCATTCGACTGGCGAGGCAGAAACTATGTAGCCGTAGATAAAGTTGACTGTCCTCCGACCCTCATCCATCGGCAATGATGATACGACAACCTATCACTATATCTTATATAGTAGTAGATGATGTCTTAGTATTACATTATGTGAGATCATCTTGATTCTGTTACATTCTTCAGATACTATATACGATAAGAACATATACTACACCATATGTACAGAACATAGATGATTCACACTAATGTATGCTAGAATGAATCTTGGGTTGTGTTCTGAGCCATCTGTTCTCACACTTGGCAAAAAATCGAATTTGTATACTTTATCGGCTTTCGAAAATGTACTCAAATTATATGATGGTTCCTTTAGTTAGCTTGCTTATGTTACAATTATATTATTTGTGACTATCGATCTTACCAGATGGTACCCATGACCCGAGGAGCGGCACGTCGTTTGAGGGAAACAGTGAATGCTGAGGTGGCTCCCCCTACAGTTAAGGAGGAAATGGCACCGGTTGCTAGTGAGACCGGGAGTTCTATTCATCCAGCACCGGTAGCTAGTGAGACATGGAGTTCTATTCATGCAGCACTTGCAAGGGACGACATCTCTCCTCACGCCAAAAATCTCGCTTTTTCGATGTGGTTGCGTGATCGTATCACTGAGCGTTTGCGTGAGCTGCGTGGTTCTCATTAGCTATTAGTACTTATTTGTATTGGACTATTTGTATTGGATTGTTTTTGTATTAGACTATTTGTATTGGACTACATATATAAATTAGTACTGTGTCAATCTCTGGATTGTATTGGACTACGACATGGTGATCAGGACATAGTTC
Source organism: Iris pallida (assembly GCA_029216955.1). Classification (NCBI taxonomy): domain Eukaryota; kingdom Viridiplantae; phylum Streptophyta; class Magnoliopsida; order Asparagales; family Iridaceae; genus Iris; species Iris pallida. Next base: position 1,151,058 of record JANAVB010016800.1, on the reverse strand, counting down.
CTACAGCCATTCGACTGGCGAGGCAGAAACTATGTATCCTTAGATAAAGTTGACTGTCCTCCGACCCTCATCCCTCGGCAATGATGATACGACAACCTATCACTAGAGGATACTCTGAGAGATCCATCTGAGTAGGACGTATACTCTGAGAGATTACCTTTACAAGAATAATATCAGTAGTGGGATTGAGTGTTGGAGGAGATATTATCAGAGTATACGTCATACTCAGATGGGTCTCTCACCGTTACTATTTTTTCTGACAGCAAGGTGGATGTGCTCCGTCAACAGATTCTTGCTCCGAGCTAAAACTTTGGCCCGGAGCTCAAGTGGACATCCTTAGTGTAGAGCTCGAGTGAGAGATTCCTGACAGCATGGTAGTCTCCTTTGTCAAAGTATCCGTGCTCATCCTACATTGGTTGTGGGACGAGCACGGATACTTTAACAAAGGAGACCACCATGCTGTCAGGAACCTCTCATTCGAGCTCTACACGAAGGATGTCCACTTGAGCTCCGAGGCAAAGTTTTGGCTCGGAACAAGAATCTGTTGACGGAGCACATCCACCATGTTGTCAGAAAAAATTAGTAACAGTGAGAGACCCATCTGAGTAGGACGTATACTCTGATAATATTCCCTCCAGCACTCAATCCCACTACTGATATCATTCTTGTAAAGGTGATCTCTCAGAGTATACGTCCTACTCAGATGGATCTTTCAGAGTATCCTCTCCGGTTGGGTTGTGTTCTGAGCCATCCGTTCTCACACTTAAAATACATATGAATTAGAACTGTGTTTTGTATTTTCGGCGAACCCAGGGATTTGATTCTGTATTTTGGTTTCTGTATTTTGGCTCCAGCTCCATTTGCATTAATCTACGGTACGACATGGTGATCAGGACATAATTTCTGCAGCCATTCGACTGGCGAGGCAGAAACTATGTATCCGTAGATAAATTTGACTGTCCTCCGACCCTCATCCCTCGGCAATGATGATACGACAACCTATCATTATATCTTATATAGTAGTAGATGATGTCTTAGTATTACATTATGTGAGTTCATCTTGATTCTGTTACATTCTTCATATACTAGATACGATAAGAACATATACTACACCATATGTACAGAACATAGATGATTCACACTAATGTATGCTAGAATGAATCTTGGGTTGTGTTCTGAGCCATCCGTTCTCACACTTGAAGATAAATCGAATTATAACGACGGATATTAGGTTACTCTTCAGGATAATTGATGTCTATTTTATATTAATTTGGTTTGGACTATATGATTCTTGGATAATTGGTGTGCATTAAATTCGTATGTGCATATTTGGTCTATGTGATTGTTGGATAATTAGTGTGCATTATATATTGGTTTGGTTTATGCATATTTTTGTGAACAGAAAAAGTGCTGCAATTTTTTTCAAAAAAATTCTCAGTTACCGACGGACTAGTGACCGGTTAGCGACGGATATTTCCAGCTCCATTTGCATTAGTCTACGGTACGACATGGTGATCAGGACATATAGTCCCTACAACCATTCGACTGGCGAGGCAGAAACTATGTAGCCGTAGATAAAGTTGACTGTCCTCCGACCCTCATCCCTCGGCAATGATGATACGAAAACCTATCACTATATCTTATATAGTAGTAGATGATGTCTTAGTATTACATTAGTGAGTTCATCTTGATTATGTTACGTTCTTCAGATACTAGATACGATAAGAACATATACTACACCATATGTACAGAACATAGATGATTCATACTAATGTATGCTAGAATGAATCTTGGCTTGTGTTCTGAGCCATCCGTTCTGATCAAGCATCTTCCTTCTCATCTCCTCCACCATGGCTCTGAACCCATCTGCTTCTCCCTACTTCCCTTCTTTTTATTTGACTCTCTCAGCCACATATGATATCCAGCTCAAGTGTAGAGTCGGGGGAGAAGAAGTGGGCAGGAAGAGGAGGGGGAAGCAGCACAGCCGACGGCATGACCCGGAGGAAGTACAGAGTTTTTCTTTAACAGTCGTAGGAGAACTATAAGAATATATCTTTTCACAACATGTCATCTTGTCAAAGACCCTTCATGTGAATATCATGTTACCGCGGTGTCGGAAGACTAACATGTCATAAGTTTTTAAGCCGTGTGTTTTGACATAATCTTTCCAATTCTTTCCTCCTATGTAGTAATCTTGCATTATTACATCAATTTTTGACCACACAACCTTTGGGCCCCAAATTGTATTTGAGAGTCCCTAGCTTCTAATGATGCTCTGACAAAGGGAAATGGTGAAAGGCCTCAAGAAAGTGAAGCATTTTCTTTCTATTCAACACTAGGTCTTATCAATAATAATCCAATACAACAAAATTACACACAGCGACAAGAACGGCATATCATTTTTTGAGTGTCCAGGAGTATTTTAGAGAGTCGTGTCTAATACATGTGTCAATTAGCTTTTTTTTCCTAAGTATGTCATTAGTTGGTGACAGGTCGTTGCAAGTGATTTTTAGCCATGTTATAGTTACATATAAGCCAACATTTCAATTAGATCTTTGATTCCCCTCACTTGACAGAGATCTAGTTTTAACACCAAGTTCGCAGATGAGCCAGTGATATATATTTTCTATATATTATATACAATGTATATTAGTTTTGAACTGGAAGAATATTTGGTTTATAGGTAAACACATAAAAAACACAAGACAAAATCAAAATGAAGTGAGTTTCTTCTGTGTTTGATTACAAGGTGGAAAATAAATTAATTTCACGGAATTATTTTACTAGAAAAAATTTCCATGAAAAAATTTCCACGGAATTAACATGGAAAATAGTTCTTTTCCATTGAAATTGATACTTTCCTACGGGCTAGGCCAGTTTTATTTTCCACCATTTTAGAGAAAAATATAAAAAATGGTAGATTTTTGGAAAATAATTCCACGGAAAATATACGCTAGCAAACACTATATAAATCGTGAAAAAATTGTGATGGAAATCTTTTCATGGAAAAAACAGCTGAATCAAACACAACCTAAGCGAAACTGAAAAAACCAATCGACATAATTGTAACACTAGAAATTTTGGATTAACCTAAAGGAAGGCAGGTGATCAGGCTAATCAAATGAAAAGCCACAGATAAATTAAATTTCTGCTCCTATTCATCTTAAATAAACAAATTAATAAGTTTGTTGGTAAAAAATACAAACTTAATAGTTTCTAATACAACCCAAGAACATAAAAATTGGGTAAACCAACAGAGTACCAATGACTACTGTAAATAAAAGCTAATTTCAGCTGAAGATAAGGGTATATACCATTTCAAATTAAACAGCATTTGGTATACGAAACTTAGGACTTGTAGCTACTCTCACAAAAAAGAAAGGGACTGGAAGAAAGAAAAAGGAATAAAAAAAAGTATTTTAAGTAAAAATTGGGATTAATTAGTTGTACCCCCTATGGTTTGTACGTATTTTGGTAACTGTTCCTGTTGTTTTAAAAATAAAGAACACCCCCCTGGTTTGTAAAGTTAATTAGTTGTACCCCTGGTGCATAGAAGAAAATAAGTGAAAAATTAAGCAGCCGAGGGGTGTTCTTTATTTTTGAAACAACAGGAACAGTTACCAAAATACGTACAAACCATAGGAGGGTACAACTAATTAACCCTAAAAATTGACATATATACTTGTGCAATTGTAAAATTTAAACGGTGTGTTCTCTGACTATTTCAGACTTGTATTATTTTCATAATTTGGTGTATCCGTTCTCACATATAGTACTAAATTTGTAAACTAAATAGCTACATTATCTTAGTGACACTACCACTATTTTATTGACTATGTTAATTTAGGGTGCCTTAGTATACATGCAAAGAATGTATTATGTCATTGAAATTAGAGAAGTATTTGACTTGATGAGTTATGATAAGGCCTGGTTTGGTTCGCGGAATGGAAAGGAAAGGAAATGAATTCCTTGGAAGGGAAAGGGAAAGGAAATCAATTCCTCGGCCTTTTTTTTTTTCCTTTGGAAAATTAAGATTTCCATTGATTTCCTTTCCGATGTCAGGGAATGCCAAAAATTTGGAAATGAAAGTGAATACTTCAATGTGGAAAAGTGATTCCTTATTTGGATGGATGGAATCACTTTTTAATTTTTCTACCATTGGGAATCACTTTTCTTTTCTCCTCAATTCTTTTGGCACCCAAACATAGGAAAGTAATCACTTTTATTTTCCAACCCAATGATTCTGCGAACCAAACGAGGCCTAATTTAAATTATGATAGTAGTTAATACAAACAATTTTTTTTCTTCTCCTTTTAAGGAGCCCTTGATTTATTTATTATTAATAGCTCAAAGTTGAAATGAACAATTTTCAAAAAGTGTAATTAATGAACAAAGTGAACAATTTCAACATTTTCTGTGTATTTCTATTGTTAGAATTATGTTATTTGAAAATTAATGATATTGTCCAATTCAATATTTCTAGTATCAAAAATAAAAAATATTCTAGTGTTTTGGAGAATAAGGGGCGAAGAACAAATAATCCAGTTGACAAAGGAGAGAAACTACATATCTAGTGTTTTGGAGAGGAAATGAAGAAGAATGAACAATTTGTAGGATTCATTTATTTTCTCTCCTTTTCCTTTTACCTTCTCTCTTAACAGAACATGGACAGTCTACTTTCTTTTTTATTTTCAGTGTCCATTCATTTTCCGTTTAATACTTTTAGGTGTTGGATCATCTCCAAGGAACCTAACAATTCTTTTTTTCTTTTTCTTTTTTTGATAGTAATGTGCTTGTAATATTATTGAACTGAATCAGTAGGAAGTGGGTTTCCTGCAAACTTTGGGGAGGGTTGGATAGGTAAGCACTCGAACGGGTCTCGAGTGCAAATGCTGCAAGTTTGTGAGCGACTTTGTTCCCTGCTCTTCTAGTAAACTTGAACTCGATATTTAGGGCCTGTTTGGTTGCTGGAGACTGCAATAAAAGTGAAGGAAAAATTGCAACTCAGCTGAACTCTTGTGAGTTCAGCTGTTTGGTTGCACAGCTAAAACTCTTCTGATTTTTCTTGATTTGACGTGGTCCAGTTCTTGTCTCCCCTTCTTTTCACCATTTTCACATCCATCCAGTTCCATTCAGTTTTTGTTGAAACTGGTAGGAACTCCGGAATGAACTCCGGAAGAAAAAAGAAAAAAAAAAAAAAAAGAGTGATGGGGGCTCCGGCCTTGACAAGTCGAGAGAGGGGTGCGAGGCCGGAAGAGGGGCTCCGGCTGGACTTTGGCCTTGACGAGGTTGATGGGGGCTCCGGCCTTGACAAGTCAGAGAGGGGTGCGAGGCCGGAAGAGGGGCTCCGGCTGGACTTTGGCCTTGACGAGGTTGATGGGGCTCCGGCCTTGACAAGTCGAGAGAGGGGCGGAGGCGTGAGCTCGAGCCCTCCGCAGCGACGACCTCGAGCCACCCGCAGCGACGACCTCGAGCCACTCGCAGCGACCTCGAGCGCGGGGACTCGTCTTCTTCCTCGAGTGGGGCTCGCCTGCGAGAGAGAAGAGAGATGAGGGGAAGGGTCACAGACTTTTCTTTAGGTTTTTTTGGGAATTTTTTTGGGTGAATTTATTTAGAATTTTTGAGTGGTGTATAGAGGGAGAGAGAAATATGGGGTATAAAGTTGGTGTTAGCATACATTCGAATGCCCTCGAGAGAGTTTTTTGTAAATTATGATAATTATGATAATGAATATAATTATAATTTGTGTAATTATAGTTATGGTTATGGTAATTAATACAATTATAATAATGGATTATAATTAATACAGGTATGGTTACGGTAATAAATAATAACTAAATTATGGTAATGTGTTTTAAATTATATGTTAATTTTATATTATATTTAAAAAATTATTATGTTAATTTGATAATTTAAAATATCAATTAAAATAATCAATAGTTATTTGATAATTTTTATTTTGAAAATATTCCATAATTAATTTAATTATGGGTTATCATATCTACAATCCCAATATCCACTTTCAACAACCATCCAAACAACCGAACTCATTTTTTCTCCACTTTCAACAACCATCCAAACACCAAATCCATTTTTTTTCCACTTGCAGGAGACAAAAAATACTACATCCAAACTCATTTTGGAAAGTGCAATGTTCACACTTTCAAAAAAAAAAAAAAAAGTGCAATGTTCACACTTTCAACTGCAACTCATCATGACGTAAGTACCACTTTCACACTTTCAAAGAATTATATCTATCCAAACAGCCCTTACGGGTAGCTCATCTTTAATGATGTCAAACAGATCTTTGAGCTGCCATGGGATGATATTGTTCTCTCCTCGAAGAATCCTAACAGATGTTAGGGAATCACTTTCAATAATAAAGGAACGGTTGGTAACCGTTGTGGTGAGCATCTTTGCCAATATAATTAAGGAACCTAACAATTCAAATCAACTACAATGAGTAAGAGAAAATCTCCCTAGCTATAGGAGCCTACAAAAATTCCCTAAATTATTATTGTTTAATATACATATTGGATAGTTGGATCTCATATACATATTGATTAAATAAAAAAACATAATATTTACAACACTGTAATAAATAATTAGGAGTCATTTAGTGACAACCATTGGAGTCCTTACTACACCCTCTAAAATTCATAAAACTCCCAAATCTAAGGCTGTGCTTGATTAGGCGTTTTTTTTTCATGGAAAATATTTCCATCACAAATTCTACCAGTTGTAACGTTTGATAGCTTATCATGGAATTATTTTCCAAAAAACTATCATTTTTCATATTTTCTTGTAAAATGGTGAAAAATGAAACTTGTCCAACCCATAAAAAAAAATTATTTTCCATGGAAAATAATGACAATCAACACACAAAATAAGTTTTCCATGGAAATACTTTAAAATTTCATAAAATTAATTTCTTTTCCACATATTTTCACCTTGATCAAATTAATAAATTCTATCAATATGCCCGTTGAACAAATATATACAGCCAACATACTAGTCCGATGAATGAACTTAACATGGCCCCCAAGTCGCCTCAACCATTTTGCCTCATCTCCGCAAGTTTGGCTCTACAATCTAAACCACAGATTCTCTCTCATCCAGCCCTTCTAACTCATAACCCAACAGCCATGCCATTTTGTGCAACACTTTCTTATGAAATACAACCTTTCTACAACTCAAGCTTACATCTCTAATAAAGTAATATTATAAAGAGACTTGAAAGCGTTCAAAGAGACTTCAGAAAGAAAAAGAAAAAGAAAAAAAACAATTAAGCCGTATGTATAGCATTATATAATTAAAAATTAAGAACAAATAAATAAATCCTAACTAATAGCTTAACCATTTGATATTATTATATATATAACAAATCCTAATTAAAATATAAATATATCTATAACAAATTTTGATTAAAGTATATTAAAATAAATCTATAACAAATCATAATTTTAATTATTTTTTCAATAGATCTACGTGGAAGTATTGGACGAACGCAACAATAGTTTGTAAAATTACAAGTGCACAGAGGAACAAGATTATAAGTGCAGAGGAAGAGTTGCAGGATGCAGGTATGGTAGAGATCACAGAAAAAAAAATTTAATAGCAACTTCATATATTTGGCTAAAGCAATATTAGACGAATTTCGTCAACAGCATTGATCAAATCAGATATAGTTCACCATTACCATATGGCCAAACACCCCTGCGATAGTTGATTAATACAAAATAAAACAATATAACATGTCAAGTCTACAATAGTATCATCCTATGAACGACAAAGTCCAACACCATTACCATATGGCCAAACACCCCTGCGATAGTTAATTAATACAAAATATAACAATATAACATGTCAAAATCTGCTCCGTTAATGTATCATTCTTGAGTACGTCATTACTAACCTACATAAATTTAGGGCAACATCCACAAGTCTAAACCTCTTCGAAAGAAACCTTCCTACTTTTTTCTGCATTTGCCAATTTGCTGCACCATAGATATGAAGCGAAATGCCTGTTGTGACACAACCTACTTGAATTCCATAGGCCAACCTACACTCAAGTTATTGGTATCTTTGGAACAACGCCACCGACGGCATGATTTATAGTTGTCACATGTATCACACATGAAATTTGTATCTACTCCATTTATTATGTGATGATTCAAACTGTCCTCTATTTGAAGAACTCCTAAAAGTTATAGATCCTCAATCCTCACACTATCACATGTTTGAATTATGAAACTCTAATCTTCTAAATGGAGGTGATAGTTCAACACTAAAACCACTTTTATTAGCTCATAGTATACAATAAATAAGCTATTGCAAAAATAAATAAGGATGTGAATTTGAGCTTGGTGAAAATTTAAAGAGAATTCCTCGAGAATTCCTCTAGGTCCTCAATCCTCACACTATCACATGTTTGAACTATGAAACTCCAGCATCGTTCGAGCATCGCGTTATTTTGTTATTTTCCAAATGGAGGAGATAGTTCAATACTAAAACCACATTTATTAGCTCATAGAATAGAAGAAATAAGCTATTGCAAAAATAATATGGGAAATTTGAGCTTGGAGAAAATTTAAAGAGAATTCCTCATAAACATGATGCATTTCACTAAGACATGGTATAGAATAAAAGCTCAGATCGTTTGTATACTATGCATATAAGAGCACAAACTCCCTAAATATGTCGTAAGTTTCCATACTGTCAGAAGAAAAGAGATTTTTGAACAGGAGAATATGATTAAATTTTAGGCAAGGTTGTGAAAAGCGCCAGGCTCTAGTCGGACGGGCACCTTCCGCCTAGCGCCTAGGCACCTGCCTAGACGGCCGCCTAGATCTAGGCAGCTCAAAAAATATAAAAAATGAAAAAAATCTACTAAAAAATTGCAGGAAAAAAAATCCATAAAATCTCAAAACATGCATAACCGGGCGTATGGGAGGGCTAGGCGGGCACCTAAGCGGACATCGGACGGGCACCCAGCGCCTAGCGCCTAGGCGGCCGCCTTTTAGAACAGAGATTTTAGGAGAGGATAACGAGGCGAGTACAACTGACGGTTCAAAAAAATCTAAAATTTATAAACAGTGCATCGACATTTGTTTACAATAATGTGGGACAGTACAAGACCAAACACTTTTCCAAATTAAAAGGTATTATGCAAATTACTTATGAAATAAGATTTTCCACAAGGTTATGCATTTGGACGGCAAAAGACCAAACAATTTGCAAATGCCTGTATGTAAGACACAATAAACATTCCCATACAAGTCGTATCTACGACTGTGTATGACACGACATACATTACATACATTACAATACGTGTCCAATACTTATTTGGCAATTCCACCTTTATAAAACTTAAATTTTATAAAAAGGTTAATTTTGTTGGACAGTCAAACAAATCATCAAAATATTTAGTTTCCAATAAATATCTGAATACAAACCTTGTTCAACTGTGCACATGGGCCAATATGCCCTCAAGGCAACGCGTGTTATAATTAACACATTATCATGTTTTCCTGTTTGGATTTTGCGGGTTGGCATATGGAGCATCCATGTGCTCTTATCAAGTGTGATGAGTTGCTTATATGCTATATAAAATCATAAAGCAAGAAAATATGATTCTGAAGCTACATTTACAAATACCATCTTTACGAATATGATTAGATTCTAAGAAAGTAAGAGGTAGCTTCAAGTATGAAGAAAATTGCTTGAGATGAAACATACACCAAGCAATCTAAACAAACATGGACCAAAGTGGTAATCTGGATGGAGGTGTTGCAGATTTCACGGGGAAAAACCTTCGGTAGAAGTGAACGACACAGGTTTCGTGTAACTGATCCAGGATGTTTGTGAGAAGGCCCAGTTCACATTCAGTTTCTTGGCATTGGAAGTACTTGCACCATTCAGATATCACATACTGTGTACCATATATGAATGTAACATATTGTTTGGGAAAGTGCATTAATCACATTTTTTCAGTGTCTAGATAATTGAAGAGCCCTTTAATATACAGATTGCAGGAATAATAGGTATCAGGCAAGTAAGAGAACAAGTTACCGGAAAATCACATCATACCAAACAGACACCTACAATGTATATACTCAAAAGTAGATACTACATAGACCAACTTTAGAATTAGGCTTAGGTTAAAGGCACCACATATTTCTATATCAGGGGCGACACATGTTTTTAAACAAATTTAACTTCCCAAACTATCATTTATTCATATCCCAGGGCTATCAAACTTTTGCAGTCGTGTGCCAAAATTTTGGTAGTCATCAATCGTCCAAAATTTTGGTAGTCATCGATCCTACAAAACGAGACTGTCTAATTTGAAGCTTCAAAACTCCATTAACGGAGTTTAAAATTTCTAAAATAGTACCTTAGGGGACGAAGGTTTTGGGTTTGGAAGGGGAATAAAGAGAATGGTAATGAGATATGTTGCCCCTGCGAGAAAAATTGTGTTGTCAATGAGAGTAAAATGAAGTTGTGTACCCTAACCAGGGTCGCCATGTGGTGCCTTTAACACAAGCCTAGAACTACTAGTCTGTGTTCATAGTGCTACAAGATACCAAACCAGATTACCATAGTATGCGGTAGTGGCCGATATCGAAGTAGATGCAGAAACCATCGAATCTACCAAAACCAACAAAACCGTCCCAAAAACTGCCAGTACATGAGGGTTCGATCTGTGAACCATGCAAATTACATAACAAGGTTCAAAAATAACGTCTGAACCTCCATTTCGAGTCCAAAATGGACGAAACATATCCCAAGTTGAAACCTTGGTACATAAATGTACAAAATTTCAGTGTCAACCGTAGGGTCAAAATGCAACAATGGCAAGATCATAATGCCTTGATTAATAGGAATAGAACGCACAATCCCACCGTTCAGTTACCAATCCATTATCAGCACACAATGTCAAATTATCATAACTTACGAAAGTGGCTAAGGACACAAAAATCCAAAATAGCACATACCAAGTAATAGTAAAAGCAAGTAATTAAATAACTAACCAAGCATAGAGCACAACAACAAGATCAACGCTGAACTACTAATCCGAAATCTTTAATAAAACACGATTGCCAAGTTTACGTCTGAAAAAAATAATCCGGTCATTCCAAACACAAATGACAGTCAACTACTAAATGCCATGTTCTCGTAAGAATCCATGGCCAAACAAATACTAGTAGACGAGGAAATTGACCTAAGGAGCGATCAAAACCCTAGCTTGGTGCGGCGCCAGTGCCTGCGCTTCGCGTTGTACCTGAAATAATTTTCAAATTTAAAAAAAAAAACCCTAAAATCGACGAAATTGATGAAATCGAAAAATCAAAGAAATTGACGAAATCAAAGAAATTTTGGGTGTGACCTGATGGTGTTGTCGGTCCTCATGCGGATCCAGTGAGGGATGGGGCGGTTCTGGCGCATCTTCTTGGCCAGCTTCTTCTTGATCATGAAGCTCTTATGGGACGGCTGCAAAATACAAAGAGGAAGGAGGGTGAGAAAAGGAAAACCTAAACATAATTTGAGGAGGAGGTGGAGATCTTCCACAGAGAGTTTACCATTGCAGCTGGTGCGGAAGCTCGGCGGAAACCCTAACCCTAACTTGAAGAAAACCCTAATCGAGAGGGCGTTTTGTATTTAAAGATGGGAGTTTATCAAAAATAGTAACGGGCTTAAGACAGTAGCACCAAATGGGCTCGGCCCATGATTATTTCGGTTCTTAATCTCTACTAAATATAAGGAGACTTCAAAACGGCTCAAGATTGAGCCGTCTAAGCCGTGTGTATTTTATAAACCATTTTTATTTTAAAAAGGACTAATTAACATTTGGACCCTGGATTTTATACCAGATTAGTGTTTATGTCTTGACTTGTCTAATTGAAAAGTTTGTGTAGAACCCTAGAGGAGAAGGGGGGGGGGGGGGGGGGGGGGGGGGGGGGGGGGGGGGGAGGGTAAATAGGGTAATAAAATAATTACCAAACAATTTACTACTATTCTAATGAAGAGTAAAAGAGATAGAGATTCAAACACTCGATGTATCCTGATATCCTTCCAAGGGGTACTCCAGTCCCGGAACTCTCTCCGGCTTTAATCCACTATTTGAGTAAATAGTTACACACGAGTTTGGATTCGAAGAACTCATCAACTTCAACACGAGTTTGGATCCGAAGAACTCGCCAACTTCTTACACACGAGTTTTCTTACGAAGGCTCGCCAACTTCAATGGAAAAGAAAAAGGCTTTTGATCTTCCACAACACTTTGAAGATCGAAGCATACAACTCTTGAAATACTCTCGCACTCTTCGGTTGGATGACAAATTAAAGCTTTTGGGTAGAGTAGTAATGGAGAGGCTCTTTTGGTTGTTGAGAAAATTTAAGGCTCAAGTGGATGGATTTAAAGAGAAGACACGACCACCTTAAATAGAGAACCAAGAGAACTAGGTATTTAATGCTCCAAACATAAGGTTGGCGGAATACCGTCGAAATGGAGGGATATTCCGTCGGCATACCATTCCTGAGAGGTAACGGTAATAAATATATCCGTTGGAGCATTTAATGCTGACATCTGTCCGTTCAAAAATCAAAATAAAAGAGATCGGAATACCGGCGGTATGCCACGGTATACCGTCGGTATGTCGTCTTTCTTCACATAAAGTTTTCTAAGCAGAAAACCGGTATACCGTCGGTACACAACGGTATGCCGTTGGTATGTCTATTTTCGTCACAGAGAGTTTTTTCTTGCTCAGAAACGGTATACCATCGGTACATAACAATGTACCATCGGTATGCCAAGTTTCGTCACAAAGAGTTTTCTCATGAAGAATTCGGTATACCGTCGGTACATGGCGGTATGCCGTCGGTATTCCATTTCTGAAGATATTGATTTTGATTTACAAACAGAAGGGGCTTATGTTTTGTCATCCACCTTGAGTGTTACATAGAAAGTCCTAGACCTTGAACGGATTCTAAAAACTGGAATCTTTGAGAACAGTCTTTAAGTATGCGTTGTCTTTTCTTCAGTCTTGTTTTTGGGAGACTTCTATTATTGAAAGAGAACTCCACCAAATACAAGTGATCCTCCCAAGAACCACTGAAGTCAAGAGTGCATGATCGAAGCATATCTTCCAATGTCTGAATTGTACGCTCCGACTGACCATCTGTCTGAGGATGGTATGCTGAACTGAAACTCAAATGGGTATCCAGACTCTGCTGAAGACTCTGCCATAAATGAGAAGTGAATCTGGAATCCCGATTTGAGACTATACTAACTGGCTCCCCATGGAATCGAACAATCTGCCTTATGTACAGGTCGGCCAACTGCTCTGTATACTGACCAACTATGAAAGGTAGGAAGTGGACAACCTTCGTGAGTCGATCTACTATAACCCAAATGGCATCTCTACCAGTCGGGGTTATAGGAAGACCAGTCACGAAGTCCTTAGTAATATGATCCCACTTCCACTCCGGGATCGGTAAAAGTTGAAGAAGTCCGGGCGATCTCTGGTGCTCAGCCTTGACCTGCTGGCAAACTAAGCATCGAGAGACAAACCGAGCTATCTCCTTCTACATATCATTCCACTAGAAATACTGACGAATATCTCGGTACATCTTCGTCCCTCCTGGATGAACAGAATACTAAGAACTGTAGGCCTCTAACATAATCTCATGTTGAATATCTCTACTCGGTACACAAAGAAGACTCCCAAACCGGAGTGTCCCATCCTCATGGATGCATAACTCTGATCTGCACCCTGCCACACACTCTGCTTTGAGCTGCTGAAGCCTGGCATCCCCTGATTGTGCTGCTCTGATCCTCTCCATAATGGTAGACTGAACCTGCAAGCCTGCCATCATAGCTGCCTCACCAGGGTAGCACTGTCTTAATGCCCATCTTTTGCAGATCCTCCTGAAGGTGATGCTGCTCCGTCAAGAAATAGACTCCAAATCTCCTGCTCAAAGCGTCTGCAATGATGTTTTCCTTCCCGGGATGATACTGAAGATCAATATCATAATCCTTCAGTAACTTAAGCCACATCCTCTGCCGCATGTTCAGATCCCTCTTGGTGAACACATACCTCAAGCTCTTATGGTCAGTGAAAATCTCCACTCGATCACTATACAGATAATGCCTCCAGAGCTTGAGGGCAAACACAACTGCGGCCAACTCAAGATCGTACGTCGGATAGATCTTCTCATGGTCCCGAAGCTGCCGAGACGCATAAGCTATTACTCGACCGTGCTGCATAAGGACACAACCAAGTCCCCAGCCTGACGCATCATAATACACTGTGAACCCACCTGGTCTAACGGGTAATGTCAGAATAGGAGCTGAAATCAAACTCTGCTTGAGTTTCTCAAAAGAAACCTGACAAGCATCTTACCACTAAAGGCACAAATCCTTACACGTCAGCCGTGTCAAGGGTGCAGAGATCTTAGCAAAGTCTGCCACAAACCGTCTGTAGTAGCCTGCTAATCCCAGAAAGCTACGTAAATATAAAGATGTACGAGGTACTGGCTAATACTCGATAGCCTCTACCTTCTTGGGGTCCACCTCAACACCACTTTCGACAATAATGTGACCCAAGAAAGAGACTCGATCGAGCCAGAAATCACACTTGTTGAACTTCGCATAAAGCTGATGGTCCTAAAGAATCTGAAGAACTACGCGAAGATGTTGCTCGTGCTCTGCCTCAGTCCGACTATAGACCAAGATATCATCAACAAACACTATCACAAACTGGTCCAAGTAGGACATGAAGATGCGATTCATGAGATCCATGAAGATCGCTGGCGCATTGGTCGCTCCGAAAGGCATAACAAGGAACTCCCAATGGCCATATCGAGATCTAAATGCCATCTTGGGTATATCCTGCTCTCTGACTCTGATCTGATGGTATCCAGACCGCAAATCGATCTTCGAAAACACAGCTGCTCCACTAAGATGGTCGAACAAGTCATCTATCCTGGGCAAGGGATACTTGTTCTTCACGGTCATCGCGTTAAGCTGACGATAGTCAATGACCATACGCGATGAACCATCTTTCTTCTTCACAAGAAGGGCCGGATCTCCCCAAGGCGATCCACTAGGACGAATGAATCCCTTGGTCCTAAGCTCCTCGATAGATTGATACAGCACCAACATCTCTGAAGGAGACATCCTATAGACTCTTGCTGACACTGGCTCTGCTTTCGGAATCAAATCAATATAATACTCAATCTTCCAAACTGGGGGCATACCCGGGAGCTCCTCGGGAAACACATCAGGAAACTCGCAAACTACTCTGGGCAACTGAACCTCCTCGGCTACTGTCATCCACATGACCGTTGGTGAAGACTCCATCTCGCCTTTAGAGAATGAGAACTCCTCCTCATTTGGAACATGAAAGATAACCTTGCCAGCATGGCAATTATCGAAGCGTGTCGAGCACTCAATCAATCCATACCTAGGACGACATCATAATCGCCCATAGAAAATTCTATCAGCCTAGCAGAAAACCCTCTTCTACATACTATAACTCTACACGAGGCATAGACTCGGTCTACTCCTACTAGACCATTACCAGTAAGTATATTCAACCTTACATGTAAAGGTTCTGGCTCTAAACCAACATGTATTGCAAATCATGCAGATATAAATGAATATGAAGCACAGAGTCAAATAAAGCTAAAGCTGAATAAGAGTGAACAAGAATAGTACCTGCGACCACCTCTCCTGCTGCTAGCGTCTCCTCCATAGAAAGCGTGAAAGCCTGACCCTGAACTCTGGTTGCTGGACCCCTCTGATGCTGGCCTCTCTACCTCTGAGCCTTAGCCTGAGCATACTGCTGAGGCCTCTGCTGTTGGAACTGCTGAGACTGCGTCGGTAATGGCCTCTGGGCCTGCTGTTGCTGAATCGGCGTTGGTGTCCTAAACTGCTGAACTGCTGGCTGGAAGGATGCTGATCCAGTCGAACTCTCCTGGGACAAGCCCCTATCTTGTGGTCCGGTACTCCACAAGCTAGGCACAATCCCTGTGCCCTACGGTACTCTGATAAGACATGCCCTTCCTTTCCGCAGTAGGAACAACCAACTGAGGAAGACTGCCTCTACTGCTGAGGACGCGGCTAAGACGACTGCTGAAAGGAAGCCGCCAGAGCCGGTCCCCTCGGAGATACAATCGTCAAAGCTCGAACTGCTGGAGCTGGTGCTGACGACTGGGAGTAAGATCCCCTCTGAATGTGAGGCCTCTTCTGACCTCCGACTCTATCAACGATCCTCTGCGAGGTGTACTCATACCTCCTAGCCGCCCTCATCACTGCATCAAAAGTCTGGAACTCATGCTGCTCAACTGCCAGTATGATCTCCAGATGAAGCCCCTGCTGGAACCTTCTCGTTCGGTCCAACTCGGTCGCCACTAAGGAAGGCGCAAACCGACTGATCCTGATAAACTCTGTCGCATAGCCGTCGACGGTCCTGCTCATCTGTCGTAAGTCAATGAACCTCTGCTGGAGATCATAACGCGACACCGCATCAAAATAGCGAGTCTGAAACCTCTCGCTAAAATTGGCCCAAGCTATTGGTGCCACAAGAGACACCTCATGAGCCGCCCACCAGTCGCGGGCCAAATCCAAGAGCTGCAACCTGACAACTGCCACACGCTCCATAGCCGAAATCCCTACTGCCTCCAAAATGGCCTCAGTATCCTGAAGCCACGCATCAAACGTAATCGCATCCTCTGTACTATAGAAGTATGGGGGATGGAGACGCCAGAAGCTGCTCACAGAATTGTAGACCTAAGCACCACCCATCTCTAAAGCTGTCTGGACAGAATAGGTAAGAACATCGCTCTGGCGCTGCTGCGACACCATGAAACCCCTCAACACATCTACTAGTGCTCGAACAACACCCTCTGGCTGCTCTGGCTGAACTGGTACTGCTGGCTGAACAGACGAAACTGGCGACTCTGCCCTTCAGTCTATCCTAGACTCTGCCCCCTGAATGCTGAGGTTGAGCCTCCCGAATTGGAGGAACAGGCGAAAGCTGACCCGCCATAGCTGGAATCTGAACAAGCTGATCAGAAGGACCAGGAACGGTGCCCCTAAAGATTTAAGGACACAAGGATCAGGTCGAAGGAACAGAAAAGATCAACGATCAAAGCAGATATCAGGTCAAATATCAAAGGTAAAGAGTAATACGAAGGATATCAATGGAGAAGAATTTGTGACTAAGATAAATACCAGCAACCCCCACATATCTGATAAATTAAACCTGCATGGGCCACCACTAAAACCTATGTCACGCCCCAAAACTAGAACACTGACAAGTAGGGACGGACCAGGCTAGCTACGTATACCAAAGTACTCCAGTACTCCAAAATAACGTATAAACTGTATAGATGGGGTTTACTACTACAAGCCAATAGTCAGTCCTAGGTCAAAAATACTAGATATCTCAGTCTCAAACAAGAAGTAAGGTACAAGAATATAATCATCATGCATATAATTTAGTAAAGCGTCCCAAACTATAATATATAGATGATCATGAAGCTAGTAATACAAAATAAATAACTAGCAAGACTAAGTAATACATGATCAGCTCTAGCTGCAGTCTAGAAATATAACATCATGTCTAAGCCCGTAGGCCAAATGTCAAGTCCAAAACACTAGCTAAACACGTGCTCGGTAGCTAAACGCCTCAAAAGAATATGTACAGAAAAAGTGGGTAAAAGAAAGAACACCCACTAAAGCACCCTGGTGCTCCAGGTAGTCACCATCGAGTGGAAGGTTCAAAATATCCTCGGGCTCCTCTACTAAATATGGTTAATACAAAACCAGTGGGGTCAGAACCCCAATAGCAAGTACCACAAAAGAAGCCAATAACTATGAACTAAAACCAACATGCAATTTATAATATCTCTAAGATAAAGCAGTAAACGAGACTGGAATAATAAATTGGTACCATAGTGTATACGAAAGAAAACTAAGAATATGTAAGGAAATAGCAAGTAAATATGTAGAATAAACAAGACATATGAGATATAGTGAAGCCGAGCATGTAGTAGAAAATAGCATGTTAAGGAAATGACATGAAGCTAAGCACTGAAATAAGATAAACTGGACAAGCCTAGACTAGACAAGAAATGGACTCCATCCATCAATCATGACCAAGCAATGAGTACGGCTTGCTACGTAGCTAACTAGGGTTGCCACAATCATATTCACTAACATATGCAAGTTTGAAAAATTCGATTCCAGTTACCTGCTTGCTGCTACCTGAATGATCCAAGCCAAAAGAAAAACAAGTATAGTAGACACACTGTAGTATGATACAGGTGTCCTAGAGAAGTGTCCCACTCGACGTTGTGCTGGAAGAGTGCTCATTATGACAGATAGCTCCAAATCCTATGTATATATATAGGACCAAGACAAAAGGGGCAACAAGTAACTGGGAAATCCTCACCTCCCAATGATCTAGATAATCAAGCTAGTTGTATAGTTCCTAACATTTTTATTAGGATTCCGGGTATGGCATTCCGTAGAATCCATCCTAGACATGAGACATGCAACACTGGACAAGACAAGCAAGATTGTGCACTACAATAAGCCACAACAAGACATGACAATATCAAGACAAGAGTGCACTACGACGAGCTACTATCAAGGAGCTAGACATGTACTAGAATCAAGAATACACCATGACAGGACACTATCATGCAAGCTAGGAAAAGATATGTTCAAGAGTGCACCACGACGGATCACTATCAAGTAAATATTGGACATGTCATAGACTGTAAAGTATAATAAATTTGAAGGGTGTAGCAATACATAGTGAGTATAGAGAACATATGAACATAAGCTAGTGTCAAGTGTATAGAGGGTGTACAATCATTCTTTAAGTATACACGGTCATCTAATCATGTTAAGAATTTATTACAATCGAAGAAAAATATCAAAATGGGATAAAAACGGACAGAAACGAGCAAAAACAGCCTAACCGGATCATCCGGCGGATAACTGCGGATTACCGACGGATTTTTTGAAGTGTCACAACAAGTTTAGTGGTGCAAAGTTCGGATTTTTTCGACGAATTTTTGCGGATTTTCGACGGATTTTTTTGAACCGTCACAGAAAATTGATTCTTGAAAACTCAAAACTTGTTTCGACCATAAAAACTTTGTTTTAAATCAAAATTCGGATTTTTAAAAGTCAAAATCGCATAAAATTTAATTTTCTACAATATGGAAGTATTAGTTTTCATAAATTCAAAGATTTGATATATTAATACCTCAAAATACTCCAAAAATAGGTTTTCGGGAAACCGAAACAGGTTCCAATTTCACCAAACTCAAAATCTATGTATACAAGCTTGGTGAGGGCCTCATATATGCATATGTGACCAAGATCCATGATGGTAACACCAGTATCACTCTTGATATCGAGTTTTCTACTAAGTCAATATTAGATTTTAACAGAAAATCAAATCCTAGTTCTAACCAAATTTAGAAACATACATATAGACGAGAATCACAAGGAAAACA
Organism: Iris pallida; assembly: GCA_029216955.1. Classification (NCBI taxonomy): domain Eukaryota; kingdom Viridiplantae; phylum Streptophyta; class Magnoliopsida; order Asparagales; family Iridaceae; genus Iris; species Iris pallida. The sequence continues at coordinate 1,131,519 of JANAVB010016800.1, read as the reverse complement.
TTCTTAAAAAATGAGTTTAGAACAATTCTAAGCATTTAATACCAAGAAAAACAAAAATGATAACAAAACAATATTGTTCATAAATTTGGCAAGATGTACTTGCCTAGGTTAAGCTCCAAGCCTAATCTTCTACTCCTCCTCCTAGGGGGGTTAGACACCACACCCAAGTCTCAAGGCCAAGCTCTTGGCAAGCTCCAAAGGGAAGAGAAGAGAAGAAGAAATGAAGAGAGAGTGAAAGAGTGAAAAGAGAGAGGAGAGAGAAAGTGAAAGGTATATATAGAAGGGGGAATTAACTTTGACCATTGGATGGTGATCCATATCAAAATATAAGTCAATCATGACCATTCAAACAAAACCAAATATCCATTAGGTAAATGGGCGCATATGTACTATTACGAAAATATCTAAATACTATTCATCAAAATATCTAAAATACTATTTACAAAAATATCGGAAACGTTATTTATAAAAATATCTAAAATCGAAAATATCTAAAATATGGAATATCTGCCCGGGCGGTATGCCGTCGGTATACACCGATATACTGGCGGTATGACAGTCAAGGAGAAAATCTATAAGTTGAGAAAAACTTAAAGTGTTCTGAAAACTAAGAAAATATGAAATACACTACAAATACGTGTCTGTATATAAATACCGATACTGTAAGACGAGTCTCACACTTACCCTCAACCATATAGGTTTTTTTCCTTTTCCTTATCGACAGTCATACGTGTCTTAGTGGGCTGTTTGTACTATCGTTTAGGTTGGTCCTTTTGTTGGTAAGACTTATTGTAGTTGAAGATCATTTAATGTTGCTCAAATTCGAGCCCTATTTGGTGGGCATCTTCTATAGTAGTCGCCTTTAAAGGTCCAATTTCACGTCTAAATTCAACTCTCAAGCCAGATCGAAATCGTGAGAGCGTGACTGGGGGGTCCTCAACGATCTCACAACGAGACATCAATTCGTCGAACCTAGTCATATACTAACAGATTACCCTGACAAATATGGCCATTTGGTTCAGTAGATGGTCTTTATAGGATCGTACGAGGTATGTTTCATGAAAGATCTCTTCCATCTCGATCCACGTGCCTATAGGGACTCTACCTAAGCATTTTTTGTCCTTCTCAATTGAAGACCAATATACCCTAGCAAAACCAGTCAGTTTTATTTTGGCAAATCGAATGCATCTCTCGTCACACATATCATACCACTCAAAATAATCGTCCATGCTAGACAATTAATCGCCAAAAGCCTTAGGATCATGGCGACCGTCAAAGGATGGGACCTCTACCTTTACTTTCTTAGTGTTGTCATCACCTCAAAATCTATAGGTATGGTCTCTTGGACGATATTACTCGTCGGAATCGTCACGGATATCATGAAAATCCTACCTCTAAGTTTCTCTCTCCTTGGTGGTACAGATTAGCAAAATTTTATCTTTCGGTGGGGTGTATGACATTTCTAGGACCCTCCCTAGCATGTTGTGTTGTATATGAATTTAGTCCATGGACGGTTGTTGTCACTCCCAAGTGAGATGGATTTTGCACGATAGTTTGATGGGATTGTTCAAGGGCATATGTTGCTTCCATTTGGTTGACTCTAGCATTTAAAGTCTCTATCCTAGCATCAAGTGCATAGAATTTAGGATTAAGTTCAGCTAGTATTTCTTTTTTAGAGTCTAAAATCAATGAACACAATTCATCAAACATCTCACTATTTTCCATGTTCGAACTTAAAATTCTTCCGCTACGTAAATGCATAAATAATCCTAACCGAGCTCTAATACCAATTTGATGTGGCACTGATAAGTTCAACTAATCCAGTTCTAAAATTATGATTCATAGTAGATTAAACTATAAGCAATTTCTTGTAATTGATTAAACAAAAAATGGTGGAAGGAGGCCTAGTATTTATTATTGGTTTTGAAAGTAAATTGCACGACTTATCCGGAAGAGTGCGATTATGTCGTAAGCCTTCGAGATAGGCGCAAACTTCGTTCTATGAGGGATATGTCTTCAGCACGTACTTGGACCTCTTTGAATATGGTGCACAACTCTGTGTCGAAGAAGAAGACCATATGCACCACTCGCGAACAACATACTCGATTCGGATTTGACTTGGGTTCGTAGAAGTTGATTCGTGGACGTCGTCGTCGTCTTCGGAGAGTCTTCGAGTGTTCCTCCAAACAGGAAGCGGATCCTTCGGCGAAGACGTCAGCAGGAATGTATTTAGAATGAAAGAAAACTAACTCAACTCTTATAGGCTTCTCACCAAAGTTTAAAAGTGGATTTTATTCTCATTCTGTGTTTCTTCTACAAGTTTTTGGCTCTATTTATAGCCATACACTCAACCAAAAGATAACACAAAATAATTCTAAAGAAGATAAACTTCCTATCTAAACTAACCTCCCAAGAAATAAGACTCCTCAACTAAAGTATCATCCAAACTAACCTTCCAAAACAAAAAAAATAAAATAAAGATTAAAATCCAAACCTCTCAACAAAAATATTGTTGTTAGATTTTTCTTCAAGCTAGCTAGTCCAAAACTCGAGCTCGTCTCTGTCTCGTTCCGCGTCTTAGTCGAATCTGGTCCCCATCACATGTTATTTGGATCCAGATTCTCTCGACTGCAGAAGTGTAGTGGAGAGAACTCTTTATCTTTGCTAGCAACCAAAGGCCCTATTTGTTAGGCAGTGTACATGGTCAATTAACCGACAAGATGTACAATTTTAATCAATAGAACCAACTTAGCCGGTTATGCAATTTATGGTATCAAACCAACCTATGGAATTCCAAAACCAATCAGTTCGATTAATCGACTAGGTCCTCGCACCGTCAGTTAATAATAATCGGTGAACTAAAATTATAATGAATAACTATACTTTACAAGGTCCAAGTCAATTTAATATTATTTTCACATAAAATTTAAAACTATGAATCTTTCTTAAGCCTAATGTTACTTTATAAGACTTGTTCATAATATGGCCCAAATCTAACTATCTAACCCTTCAAGCTCAATTTTTTCTTAATATAGTACGTATAATTGAATAAGTAAAATATCAAATACTAAAAAAAAATTCTTAGCTATTCCTGTGGATAGATTAATTGTCGAATAATTCAAGTTAAAAATTACAACCGACTCGACTTATAAAAAATAAAAGTTAATAACTGAATGTACCAATGTTTTTTTCCACGTACACACATACTTACATGTCTTTACGGTTGTGGAGCTCAAACTCTGCTGGCTCCGTCTGGTGTCCATGTTGCTTTTCACTTAAACAACAAATGCTGGACACCGAACGTAGCAATGCTTGAAAGGCCATTCAATCACTTGGCCCATTAATCGTATGTCATGAACAACCACTCTATTAGTCAAATATACTAGTTACTTTCATGTGCATTGCACGTTAAAAGAAAGAAAGAAAAAAAAATCTATATTCTGATTAAAATAAAATTTTAAATTATGTTAGAATATTTAAAATATAATTTGAATATATTTTAGTTTGAATTATAATAAATATATTTTTAAACATTTGGCTATGTGTTTAGTTAAATAATATCATTTAGTTAGTCTAAATATAATTTAAATTCTAAAATATTTTAGTATTTATACATATTCATTCAGTTAGGAGAATTTTTTTGTTTTAATTTTAAATTACGTGAAAAAATATCTATGGTTATGGGACTTAATTTTTATTTATTTTTTAAAAGGGCTAATTAGCGTTTGGACCCTGGATTTTATACTAGATTAATGTTTAGGCCTTGACTTGTCCAAATGGAAAGTTTGGACCCTGGATTTATTTTTTGCTTTCTTTCTTCGGATTATGCCCTTTGAGGATGTCATCAGCTAGAGATTATAGCCTTTTTTCTTAATTAGAGGAGGCCAAAGGAGTTGGCGTCTAGCTCTTAGGTGTCAAAGGAATTAGCACCCCACCAATCCCTCTGAGCGCCATCTCCTTTGGCTCCTAGCCCCATATGCCAACTACTCCAATGGCGTCTTGTCCCTTTTTTTGTAAATTCTCCAAACTTTTTTTTTCTCTTCTTTGCAAATTTTCTATACTTCTTCCCACTGTACAAAAATTTCTATTTATGGGATAATCATGATGCTTGTTCTTTTACTTTTTTTCCTGCTAATCCTACTATGTTCAGTAAATACTTTATAGAAAAAAAATGTATACTAGGTTTGACTACAAAGTGATTTTAATGAAGTTCTATTGTTGCTTTCTTGAATTACATATAGGAAATGACTTCTAATAATTTGAATTGTCATGACCTTAACGTTGTAGGGTTTATGGATGTACATGTAGCTCAGTTCCAGTTAAGTCTCAGATTTTGGTAATAGCAGCTTAATAATGAATATGAAATAATCTAGATGTGTTGGAGTTCAGTAGTGTGGAAGAGGGATTCAAGGATCTAAGTGTGCTAATAGTAACTATTATCCTAGAAAAGCAAGTTCGATATGTAGAAGGTTCAAATATTAGAGCCCGTTTGCATAGCCTTTATAACTCACATTTGTGAGTTATAACTGAAGTGGTGGGTCAAATATTGTTTGGACAGGGACCACTCGAAACATCCCATTCGAATTTTTTTCCAGGCTCTATGTTTTAAAGCTACTTTTTGGGAGTAGCTGGAGACCTCCTTTTAAAAACTTCTCCGTCCCATTAATTACTTTACTACTCCGCTCATTCCAAAGTCCTCTCTGTCACGACCTGCACCCGCTTTTTCGGATACGAGACGTGTCCAAGCCAGCCTACGCCGCAGAGTCGGCGGTAGAACGCTGTCAAGCCCGCAAGAAATAATTGTTCAAAATAAACTTTATTGCTCATTCATATTTCTAAATTTATTACAATATTTACAATATTTAAAATTAAAGAAAATATAAAGTTCTCACAATTAATGAAAATGATACAACTGCTATCTATTTCTAGGTTGACTTCAGCATACCTAAGCCTTCCCAATGCTAAGAGTGGTCGCGGCTGAACCTAAAAAATGTTGGTTTTCAGTCAGGAATGGAACGAGCACAATCTCACAACAGATTCAATAAATGACAAAATCTATAAATCTGTAAATAATAATGAAATACACGACGAAAAGATAAGTATAAAATCATGACAGAAACTGAGCATGGGGAACAAGGCAAGTGAGTACTAAAACCAGAGAAGACTTGTCGCTAGTAATACATACTGAAGAACCAGATAATGTACCTATCTAGTGAGTTGAAATACTACTTCGACATGTAAACGGCTAAGGCTAAATCCGGTACCCCGCACATGAAATGTGCGACTGCTATTAGGCAAGAATAAGATCCGGCACCCGCAAGTGAAGTATGAGGCTGCTATTAGGCAAGTATAATTTTGGGTTTGTTTACATGTCTAGAGTATTTTCCCGCCCGACCAGTACTCATGGATCCCAAACAGGTCACGAACACGGTAATAGATTGGTCACGAACAACGTACAAGGAATCCATAACTACTATCTCGTGTAACATCGTGTCAAGAATCAATGAGATATTAATGTAAAATACTACTACGTATATGATTCAAAGAGATGATCAAATATGAGAACTATCAGAGATGTACTCGTCTGAGGTCCTGTGCTGGTGAAACCGATAATACTATACCACTCAATGAGCCACAGCCAGTCAACACATGCAGAAGTCTTCGGATGCTGAAATAAATATTACCAATATTTTCAGAATAGTCAAATTAGCTAGAATTGCTGTCCTTAAGTCCAATTCTGAACACATGGGTAAAACGATAATTTTGGGTCAAAACGGTGTCCGCCGTTGGATCCGCTTTGCACCGAAAAGCGTGCCAGAGTCAATGGTCTCTAAATTCGTCAAACTATATGTCTACAAATTTGTTTTGAAGATACGAACCCAACGGTATGTCCAATTTGGATTCAGGTGAGCCATGCATGAAATTGCCCGTTGAATCGGATCGTGGGGCCAGCAAAACGGCAATCCAATCAACTATCTCAGAATTGGACCAAACTTGGCATGCATGACCAAAAAATGATACGGTCCTGTTGGTGTAAGTTTCGTCTCGATCTGACGAACGTACTCAAAGTAATTGGAAAATTTGCACAGAGGCCGATACGGTGAATTTCGACGGATACGCATCAAATTTGTGGCACACACGCAACCAATTTGAATTTCTTCAAAGCCCACACGTTCGCGAAGCCGTTATGCACCTTTTGATGCTTTCTGTTCGTGACCACGTCCCCCGGATTGGTGGGACGCACGTCGTATCGAGGGGATTTCTACTTTTTTAAAACAGATTTTTCTTGGTTTTTGGAATCTGATTTCTTGACGCACATTCGATGAAATCCAAATCCACAAAAGGGTTGTGAAGCCCTATATGTTGTATAAAAGTTTCTTCAATTAGTTTTCTAAAATTCTTAACATACATATCATAAAACGCCTTCCAAGTTGGGTCTTTGGGACGGGTTCATGTCCTGTTTTTGGACAGGTTTTCGGTCAACTATGCATCGGTTTTTTGAGCAATCTAGAGCATACCAATATGAACTAAATGAAGGGGTTGATGGATGTATGGGTTGTGGTCGTACCTGAAAAATTAAAACACGAATGGTGGGGCGACGAGGGAGATATAACGTCGTAAAGGTGGCTTTCCGTGGCTGTAACTGCTGCTGTGCCACCCCCGCGTGTGCTGCTGTGGCGGCTTGGCCGGCCGACTCCGGCGCTCTTGCGGTGGCACGCAGCCGTGTGGAAGCCGTCCAGGGTGGCTGGGGGTCGGCGTTGGGGTAGGCTGGGATCGGGTTAGGGTTTTGCGAGTTTCTGTTCTGTTTTTCTTTCCCAAACATATATACATGTTCTGTAACCGAGCGGTGGGATAGATTCGGTTTCAGCTGGAAATAGCTGGGCTTGGGCCTGCTTGGGCTGTGCTTTCCTTTATTGACTTAATTTAATTCTTTTCTATATATATATATATATATATATGTATATATATATATATATATATATATATATGTATATATATATATATATATATATATATATATATATATATATATATATATACATGTAAGTACCCATGTACATATATACGTATATATACATTTACACACATATACATATATATTTATACATACATACACATACACACCATATAATATATATTTATATATATACCTACACATACAAACATATATATTATTTATATTTATATATACATACACATACATATATATATATTATTTATTTATATATACATACACATGCACATATATATAATATTTGATAATTGCATAAAATCCAAATAAACTTCAATACTTTTTACCACCTAGTGTAGGGCCTACCTACATAAATATGAATACATATACTATAATATTTATTTGACAATAAAATAATTATAACCAATAATTATAAAATAATATTATTTAATAATAACATCAACAAGATTAATAATAATAATCCTAATAACAACTGAAATTAAACCAATAATGTATTTCGGTGGACTCATCAAACACACCATTTATTGGGCTCCAGAAATTTGTACATATATTCCAAAATGCCAGTTATTATTAATAATAGCCATATTCTACGTTTATAGCAAATATCTAGAAACATAAGTTAATTCCTAAATAGATACAAAATATTTGTATACAGATAAAGTACGTCCTTAAGGACGTCCTTGGTCCCACTACATGCCTACCCGGGCTTGAGCTTGGTCTGGGTCCAGTCCGGACTAGTTCGGTACAACCGGTCACTTAAACATCAAATAATAATAATAATAAATAATTAAACTATTTATTAATGGTCATGTCACAACTTGGCCTAGTTTTCCTAATTAGGACACACTTATGGACATGTCTTCCCTACCAGGGCTAATACACTAGTCAAAGCATGCTACTGCACTATCTGTGCCACGATTTCTAGTCACCTTATACTCCGATTCTTAACCATGGCTAATCATCTGCCGTAATAATTAACTAAATATTTATTTATAAAATTCTAAAATCATCATTTAAATCAAATAAATAAATAAAAATATTTCAAAAATTTCGGAAAGGGGAGCTACAAATCTACCCACCTTAAAATAAATTCGTCCTCGAATTTAGGGACTATCAGGGTATTCAGACTTGGTTGATTGGTGAGAGGTAGTAGAAATTTATGACAAAAGAAATTTATCGAAAAATAAATAAAATAAGAAGAAAGTTTTTGAAACTCTAAAAGTCCTAAAATACTCTCAACTTCAATTTTGGAACAAGTTTGCTAAGAAAAATAATCATAAACAAAGTATCGACGAAATCTGCTTTCAACCCCGACAAATAAAATATGTGAATAAATAAATGAATAAAATTTCTGAAACTACGAAAAAGGGAATCTAGGGATTTAACCCATTCCTACCCGAAATCATTCATAAAATATTGTCTAAAATAATACTCATTACTTTAAATAATTCTAGTAATAAAATCAATTGTCAAAATATTGTTAAGACTAATTCAGATGCTATAGCCGTATATTTTTCACAAATACAATATCTTCTAAAATAATGTAGTACTAATTTGAATTTTAATATAACCCTTGATAAATAGTAATTCAAATAATCTTGGGATAAAATCTCTTCTAAAATTTTAAATAAATATTAGATTTATCAAATCAAAATCAATCCATAATGATTTTTTTAAAAAGATTTTATTAAAATATTAAAAAAGCATTTGATCGAATCTAAATATTATACAATAATAATTTAAATGAATAATATGTCTATCAATGACTTGGAAAATATGGTATATATTATCTAAACAGTACATATCTTTGTTAGTCCAAGACTGAATCAAACTTAATTATAATATGACAAAATGAATTTAATTGATAATTAATATCAGCAATTATTTTAAACAATATTTTATAAATTCTAAATCAAAAATATAGTTTGACAAAAATTCTGTTGCTATCAAAATACATTCGATAGTGGTTACGAATAAAATCTTTTTTTTTTCCAAAATTTATTAAAATAAAACAAAATAAAACTTTTGAAATTAGGGGTGTGGGTTTACAATTCTACCCACCTTAAAAATATTTCGTCTCCAAAATTTCAAGAACACGATTAGGCATGACTATGAAGAATAATCAGAAACCGTATTTTTAATTGATATGAATAAAATGATGAAGGGTATATCAAGGGAGTGATATGATTCATGATCTAATTAGTCACGTGTAATTATGGATATGATCAAATGATAAAGATAATAGACAAAAGGAGAGTGTGATTTGGCACGATCAATATTCGGTCCAATGGTCTGGTTGACAACCAAATATTTTTTTAAGAACGGTCAAGATTGAAACGGTTGGGGACACCCAATCTATGATTAGCGTGGTTGAGTCATTACCAGCCTTTTAAGGAATGACCAAGGTTCTCGATGAAATCTAAACAGGATTTTAGTCGCATTTAAGATGCAGTCACGATCAAGGCTAATCGTACAAGCCATCCAAACAGGATAAAAATAGGAGGTTAGCACGAGCATGATCATGATTAAAATAGTTATGACCGTAGATGGAACGAAGGTATAACCTTAGCCATGATTAGTTGAAATCATAGACAGGGTTATGATTTAGTATAAAATGGTGTAAGATCGATCAAAATTGAAATCATCTGGGTACGAACAACTAGTTGAACAAAATTATTTAGACACGATCATGGAATTGAATTCTAGGATGACAGGCGAATTGGCACGATCGAAATAGAATTGAATAGTTTGGTCGTGATCAAAAGTATTTAAGGATGATCCAATCGAAATCGTTCCAACATGAACGATTGTGTAGGCATGATCATAGAATCAAACCTAGGAAAGGACACGAATTGACTCGATCGAAATATAGTAAAGGAGTCTAGTCAAGATTGAAATTGTTCAAGGATGATCAAATCCAAAATGCTTAAAATATTTATCTCCAATTATTTAGACACGAGTTTGGAATCAAAATCTAGATGAGTTTAGGAATCCAGTCGAAATTACATTAAAAGATGACAATCTGAAAAATAGAAGGATAAGAAAGGAAGAAAGAATTACCGGTTTATCGAGAAGACTGTGGCTAGGAATAAGCACAAATCAATTTAAAAAACTTAATAGTTATATGCCAATAAGACGTAGTCTCTATGGTATTCGAAACTCGTAAACATGATCGAAGTTATTTTACCGAGAATTTATGCCTCGCCAGTGTACAGCTAGCTGTAATAAACTCTTGATTCCACGACTCAAGCAAGGATACGGTAACGATTATCCTATCAACTCTATCCAATCTGGACATAACAACTTAAGGACAAAGATAGGACGACCAAGATATAGCTTTGGCAACATTCGATAACTTATACTTACTCAAAATTACTTCAACTTAGGGATCATGCCTCGCCAGTGCGCTGCTAGCTGCAGTGAACCCACAGTCTCCATAAGTCAAATAAGTGGCGACAGTGCATGGCTGTCTGCCATCGTAAGTCACCGATGATCCCTTCAACTACATCCTTAAAATCTTAACGGAGGTTAAAAAATTCTGAAACAAATTGATAATGATGGAGAGAGCTAAAAATTTGAACAAATTGATCATTATAGGAAAGTGTACGTATCCATCCTTGAAGGGAAGGTATCAGTTTTTAAAAATTTAAACGATTGATTAGGACGGACATGGTCGAAGGCAAGATAAGTAAAAATCCTATAACCCTTACTTCAAGGATATTCAATATTCAACATTGAAAGGAAAACTTTTGAATCTAAAAACTTAATTCGAGATTAATAGACAATTGAGGGAGAAGTTATTTTAAAAATAAATCTTTCGATCCAAGAAAAGAATATAAGTGATACGAACTTATGATATGGCGGTGTTTATAAAAGATATATGATAAAGTTGTACAATTGATCATGATTAGAGGAAAATGGCCGAGGGCAAAAGAAATATAAACTTAGATTTATATTTTTCTAATATTCAAGATCGAGGGAAAATATGTATAAAGCACTATGTCTACCTATTATGAATATATTTATACACATGTATATATGTATAGCCTAAGTAAATCCCTAAAATCCTACAATATCATTCTAAGAGAAGGTTATCATATTTTCAAGTAAAATATAAATTTAAATAGCAATAATACAGATATTATATTCAATATAGAAATTATAGAAATTATTTCCAATACTAGAAATGGACTACCAAAATATATATACACATCTATGTATCTACATGGACGACGTTGGTCGCACTACATGACCACCAGGACTTGGGTTGAGTTCGAGCTAATTTGGAACAACCGGGTCTTCTAAAAGGTCAATAATCTTAATAATAAATAATTAAATTATTCCTAGGGTTATGTCACGATTTGGCCTGGTTTTCTTAGTTAGTGCACACCTATAACTTGGCCTCCTCTACCATGGCTAGAACACTAGTCAAGGCACTCGATCACACTCTCAGTGCCAAAATTCTTGGTCATCTTGTACTCCAAAACTTAACCGTGACTAAGGCCTTCTATACTGAATATTTATAAAATTCTAAAATCATATTTTAATTCTAACAAGTAAATAGAAGGATATTTTTCGAACTTTTGGGAAGATGTTACGAATTTACCCTTCTGAGAAATATCGTCGAATCAAAATGCGATAGTGTATCCTGAGAGTCACCTAGTGAGACCTATGTGGCAACCTTAACTACCCTATGTCAAACTAAATTAGGGACTCCTAATCCTAACCATTCTCTTAAAATTAATTTACTCCTAGTTGTGAATGAGCATTTCTTAGTCGCAGGCTCGCAGTAGTACGACTAATATGGTACTACCACGAGTTCGCACAACTTGCAAAGACGGACCTTCATGGGCTACCACAAAAACTTATTGCGACCCGTACCCGCTTTTTCGGATATGAGACGTGTCCAAGCCAGCCTACGCCGCAGGACCGGCGGTAGAACGCTGTCAAGCTCGCAAGAAATAATTGCTTAAAATAAACTTTATTGCTCATTCACATTTCTAAATTTATTATAACATTTACAATATTTAAAATTAAAGAAAATACAAAGTTCTCACAATTAATAAAAATGATACAACTGCTATCTATTTCTAGGTTGACTTCAGCATACCCAAGCCTTCCCAATGCTAAGAGTGGTCGTGGCTAAACCTAAAAAATATTGGTTTCCAATCAGGAATGGAACAAGCACAATCTCATAACAGATTCAATAAATGACAAAATCTATAAATCTATAAATAATAATAAAATATACGACGAAAAGACAAGTATAGAATTATGATAGAAACTGAGCATGGGGAACAAGGCAAGTGATTACTAAAAACAGAGAAGACCTGTCGCCAGCAATACATACTGTAGAACCAGACAATGTACCTATCTAGTGAGTTGAAATACTACTTCGATATGTAAACGGCTAAGGCTAAATCCGGCACCCCGTACATGAAATGTGCGACTGCTATTAGGCAAGAATAAAATCCGGCACCCGCACGTGAAGTATGAGGCTGCTATTAGGCAAGTATAATTTTGGGTTTGTTTACATGTCTAGAGTATTTCCCCGCCTGACCAGTACTCATGGATCCCAAACAGGTCACGAACACGCTAATAGATTGGTCACGAACAACATGCAAGGAATCCATAACTACTATCTCGTGTAACATCGTGTCAAGAATCAATAAGATATCAATGTAAA
>JANAVB010016800.1:853860-1113860 GCA_029216955.1 Iris pallida | reverse complement strand
ATGGATGCAGAGTTTAGGCACGGTTGGATGATGACTTTGGGGTCTTCAGACTAATAGGCTTTTGGTGGTTTGCTGGTTATTGTAATGGTATAGTACTCTAGTTTGTCACTGCTACTGAACTAGTAGGATTTTGGGAGTAGTAGGATTTTGGGCCTGTGTTGGTTTTTATAATGGTTTATTAGTTTTTGTAATGGTTTTTGCAATGGTACTTCTACTGAACTTGTATTAAATGGATCCAGTTGCTACTTGTAGTAAATTTGGAGCGGTACTCCTAATGAATCCAGTTTGCAGTGGTACTCCTAATGAACTCTTGCTTGTATTCAACATTTCTTGTATAGAATGAATAGAATGCTACTCCTGATGATAACTTTTTAGTTTTTGTTGCTAGAAACCTGGATTTTCTACTTTTAAAATGCTGCTTTTAGTCAGTAACCTGGATTTTCTTGTTTACTGATACTGACAACCTGGTTTTGCTTCTTTACCGATACTTATTGGTTATGGCTAAATTGCTTATGAATGAGATATATCGTAATTGTTTTCTTCCCGGCAGCAGGTGTCGGCTTAAAAGAATAACAACACAAATACCCAAGCATCGGAAGAATCGTCGGATGATGATAACGAATTAGAGACTCTTCACATTCTTCAGTTCTTATTATCCCAACAAAAAAATATATATCACACTTCTGCTCTCACTGGTAGGGAATATATCCAAGAGATACTTGACGGTCCAGTTGATAAGTGCCACCGTATATTTCGTATGAACAAAGAATGTTTTCGGGCACTGTGCGAGTTCATTAGAAGTGGAAACTATCTAGAAGAGTCTCTACACAAGCATCTAATATTAGAAGAGAGTGTGGCTATATTCTTGTATATTGTCGGTCATAGTCACAGACATCGAGTAGCTGCGGATCGATTTCAACACTCAACAGAGACTATAAATCAATATTTTAAAGAGGTGCTAAGAGCGTTGGCAAGAGCAGCAACTGTTCTTATTTGTCCCCCCTATACAACTATTGTTCATGAAAAGATAGTAAATTCCCATGAGTTTTATCCATGGTTTAAGGTATATTTTGTTTTTAATTCACATAATATGTTTGATTCCAATATTGAAAAAACTCATATGCAGGTTTGTTAATAAATTTCTAGGGAGCCGTTGGGGCTCTTGATGGAACTTTGATTGATGCTTGGGCCCCTAGTGTTAGACATAATTCTTGTCGTGCACGAAAGGGCAATATAACTCAAAATGTGCTTTCCGCTTGTGATTTTGATATGATGTTCACATTTGTCTACTCTGGGTGGGAAGGCAGTGCTAATGACTCTAGCGTAATCCTTGAAGCCTTGCAAAGTGGAATATTTCAACGACCGCCAGATGGTAAGCGTGTTTCATATCCAAGAATTGTTGTTATTTTCCACGTCAATAATTATTTGTTTGTTTTTTGGTAGATAAATATTATTTGGTGGATTGTGGATATTCAAACATGCCTGGATTTTTGGCCCCGTATCGTGGCGAGTGATACCACTTGCACGATTTTGATGGGGTCGGTAATGAGCCAATACATCAAAGAGAGTTGTTTAATCGGAGGCACGCCAGGCTTAGAAATGTAATTGAAAGGACATTTGGGGTGTTCAAGAAAAGATTTCCAATTTTCAAGTTCATGACAAATTACAAGCCAACAAGACAAGTTTTAATGGTAAATGCATGTTGCGGACTGCATAATTTCATTCGTAGACATTCAACGGATGATATTTTTTTACATTATTTAAAGATGAAGATTTTGTACCTCCTTTTGTTGCCGCACAACATGATCCTAATATACCAGTGTTGGACTTGTCTCAACAAAGTCTTACGAGAATGGCTAGAAGGAGAGATGTTATTGCTCAATCCATGTGGAATGCAGAATTTGGATAGTATTGTGGAGTAAATTTTGTTTGTATTGTTCAAGAACAAAGTATGTGTGGTGTACTAAACATATCTATGTTAAATTTTAAGCTTCTTATTGGTATAGAGTTCCATTTTTTGTTATTCAAATTATTATTATGCAAACTATTACAATTATCTCTCAATATGCATTATATTAAGTAATTCTTATAAAATATTTTTTAAGAAAATTTTACAAAAAAATATTTCAAAAATTATTTTCTGAAAGTATTTTACCAAATAGAATCTTTAAACTTATCATTCCAAAAACTATTTTTCGAATGTAGTAACCAAACCGAATTTTTAACTTATTTGTTCAGAAAGCTATTTTTCAGATGAAAGTAACCAAACGTAAAATCAGAATTCATATACTCAGAAAACAACTCTATAACTTATTTTCGGAAAACTGTTTTCAGAACAAAATTTCAGAAAAACTATCCAAACGGACCCTTAGTATCTTCTTTTTTGCCACTTCAAAATGATTACCATGTCTGTATCGAACACATAATATATACTAGACACCAGACACACTGAAATACAATAGAACATGTCAGAATGGTGGTACCATATTTGTGTCACGTATCAATTTTGTGTCATATTGTATTTGTATCCATGCAACATAGTTGTATTGGCTTTTGAAGGAATTTATTTATATCTTATTTCCAAAAGAGACATATTATAGAACATAAAAAGAAGAAGATAGAAGAGTAAGATTATGAAAGGCATATGAGCTATTTTACGTGTAGAAGAAAACAAATATTACTACAATAATTGTTGATGCCATCGTCAATATTCTAAAGATGCCATAAACACTAATCTGGCACTACACCACAATAGGCAATTCCTCACGGTTATTACCGTGACAATTATTTTTTGTCACGGTAATAAGCGTTACGGTTTGGGCGTGGTAATAATTTTGTAACGGAAATAACCGTGACGAATTATATTTTTCGTAACGATAATAACCGTTAGGAAATTATAATTCTTCACGGTTATTACCGTTAGGAATTATAATGTGGTCACGGTTATTAGTGTGACTACAATGTATTTGTCTGTCACTATTGTCCACTCATTGTAACCGTTGTAAATACAATTTTTAAAAAAAATCAAACCACGAACATGCATTCAACTCGTAACTAAACTACAACCAATCAATTTCATAACATTTCAACCATATGGCAAGTAATTAATCCACACAACAACTATCATTATAAATGGTATTTAAGTTAACAAAAATATTTAAATCCAACAAAAGTTAAGTATAAAAGTTTAGTTTACAAAAGTTAACTTTACAAATGATTCTGAAATTTACATCGTTGAAGAATTGTACTACAACATTGTGTCAGGGGAAGTGTACTGCAGCACTGGTGAGCCTCTTCCTCTACCATGTACACCAATTGAATAGAGTTTTTCTGGAACATTTCGCCCTGCCACATTGTGTTAGAAGACCTGCATCAGCTCGCCTCCTCACTCCCTGACGTTCAGATCGAACCGAACTGGAATATTTCGTCTTGCCACCATGTACACCAATTGAATGAGTTTTTCTGGAACTTGACCATCCAATTCATTATTTTTCAATAACCTGCATAAAAGTGAATGATAGTAGATTATGTTAAACATACAAAGATGTTCATATGTAAAACCACATAGCATCAAGTGAACCTATGCATGCATTATTTTGTGCACGAAATGTAACACAAACTGCAAGTAACAAACAATGCTAATACGGTATAAAGGCCTCAAGAATTAGAGCATGTTAACTTCCTCTAAACCTTGCAGATCAATTAACTAGAACTCGGCCAAATGAAGCATTCAGTATATTATCTAATCAGTCAACCAATTTTCATGGAATGTAGATTTGTCGTTACTTAAAATAATAAAAATTTCTAGCACATAAGTGGCGAAAGATTGAGAGGAATTGTTAGTCACAAAAACTGGGGTTCTCATCAATTTGTAATTGAAACATAATACAATATATATATATATATATATATATTGTTCATACCACAGCCAAACTGGAAGCCTGCTTCACAAGAAATGCATATATCCAATATATATGTTAATCAGTGTTCTTGTTTGCCTAGTTCTAATTATTTTGTTCTTCTTCTTCTTCTTCTTCTTCTTCTTCTTCTTCATTACAATAAGATACAGACAACAATAAAGGACTTATCTGTTATTGGCTATTTTAATCATGTTCTTCCATTATGCTATGTAAGGGTTGTTTCCTCTCTAACATTAAACATGCAAGTGCTTTGCTTTTGTAGACAATACCTCAATAAAAGTGCCATTATTAATTTACCAGGTAATATAAGAAAATGATTGGTATAAAAACCTAAGAAGCATGGAGAGTCCTAAAATGGTGCCATGTCTCACGTCACGTCGGACAGAACACTAATACTCAAAAATACACCAGGACACGCCAATATCGGTATCGTGTCCTTGTTGGACCTGAATTGAGTCATGTCATGTTTGTGTGCATGAGTGAAATGTCATTTTTGTATCTATGCAAAATATAGCAACAAATAAATGGCGGATGTGTAAGAATATAGTTTTACGTATGGCTCAACTTGCTACCAGATAAAATGCATAAGTTACGGTGTTTGTTAGCACGAATTAGATGGTTTCCATGATTAAGCTACTGGTATAAATAGGAGAATTATCTATACAGCACCAAGTCAAGGAATGAAGAATAAGAATGTGTCTCAAGTATGGCTCGACCTGCTTAATACACAATTACCTGCCCTTGAAGTGTCATGAGGTAAATTGATGACGTCTTGTTGCACACTATTATGTGTTTGATATTTTTTGTAGACAGGTGAACTAAATTTACAGAAGCATCACCTCCCTGGAGTAACATATAAAAACATGATGTGTTAGATCTATCAGCATTGCTCCCATGAAAATTACTGAGAAATTTATAATAGACTCCATTAACAGAAAGCAAGCAGAATGAGGATGATGGAAATAGCTAACATAATACCTTTAAAGGGTGGTGGCTTGAAAGTCTGTAAACAATCAATAGTCTTCATATCCCAAACCTACAATGGCAGATATTTTTTTGTTTAAACTAACAGTATAAAACTAGTGAAGATGGAAGTAGAAGATTTGTACCTTAATAATACAGTACAGTCACAAGAAGCAGTAATGATACAACTGTCATCATTCATAAAGATTGCATGATTTACATAAAGTTGTGGCCTCGAAACTCTTTTAACATTTTGTCTGAGTTGACATCATGGATTCTGTGATATTGATCATTGAAGTTGTAAGCCTTCACAAGAATAAAGGAAAT
Source organism: Iris pallida (assembly GCA_029216955.1). Lineage (NCBI taxonomy): Eukaryota > Viridiplantae > Streptophyta > Magnoliopsida > Asparagales > Iridaceae > Iris > Iris pallida. The sequence goes on along the minus strand of JANAVB010016800.1, from coordinate 1,108,650 downwards.
AAAAATTCAGAAACATAAAAAAGAGAAGCATAGTGGGGTGGAGAAAAAAATAGACAAATAATTTCAACATACGCCACCAGCATCTGAACCAGGTATGGACGTATGCAGAGCTGATGCCATCAACAATAAGATCTGCAGACATTTCAGAGAAGAATGGTAGGAAAATTAACTTGTATTAGGACAAGTATACTTTATGAAGATACATAGACTATATCAAACTATTTTGTACCCTACAACCTAAATAGATTGACATGATGATTATAACAGGTTACGAAACCAAAGCATCTTCCATTTTATGTATGTAAGGGGACAAGCTATATTCAGAAAGAGAAATAACAAATACACCATAAGGCAGGGGATCCACAATAGTGAAACAGGAATGAACATATATTCATTCCAGTATGAATAAACAAGTTATAGATTTAAGTTGTTACTGTAGGGCGAAATCTCTTCCCCTTAACTCCTTTTCTGAAAAAGTATTCAGCAGCAGAAGCGAGCTTGGGGACCTATAGAAGTTAAAGCATACATACAAAAGTAAGTGTGATTCCGCAAACTAGTAAGTATAAATGGTTGAGCATGCATTCATTTACGATGAAAGTTAATATTGGGCTGAGGACCATAGATGTAACTGACTAAGTTAGTTACCTCGGCAAGGACCATGGAGCGTATTCTATTTGCAACAGTTACCAGTTCATCAGCAACCAGAGAAAAGGGGTCCTGCAAGTAAAGAAACCGATATGAGTGAGCCCATACCGCATGATGATGAAATCAGTCATTCACTAATTTACGTTGTTGTTGTTGTTGTTGTTGTTGATGAGAGGAGTGCATCGTCAATATTCGTGAGTTATATAAATAATAATTACAATGCAAGTGAAGAAAGATAACAAGTGTTACCTGATGAATTTTGGAAGTCCCTTATTCTGCTGCCACGGAGGCCGCCATACGACTACTCCCCGAATAAATTTTTCTATAACCCACAACCTACTAATCCACAAACAAATGAAAACAAAAACAAGGAAAGAAAGAAGAAGGGAATTATGAATCAATCAACGGTGGGAGGGAGGGAGGGAAGAAATAGGCATTAAGAAATGAATCAGTGAATGACGGACTGAGGAGTGTGACCTTGGATTGGTGTATTGTATGGAGGGGATATCTGTGGCTGGTGGTGGTGGACACAATGTGGGAAGTGAACAGAACTATGCTTCTCTTTTTTATGTTTTAGGGACAAAACATAGTTTTAGGGACTCAAAATGACATGCAACTTGAACAATATGGCATCTGTAAAACATTATAATGCAGTAAACAGGACAGATAGCCAAGACTAAAACAAAAGCTAAGGATAGGGCATACATATTTGAAGGGACTTGAACACTAAGGGAATGAGACGGATACTCTTGGCAGTGTACTGAACTATAAGATACAATGTACTGAATACTTGAGGAATTGACTGAACACATAACAAGACTGGACAGGATAGAAAACTTGAGCCACTATAGGGACTGAACAAACTAATAAGGTATGGCTAAGAGTATATGGAGATGCTCATTTCTGAACTAAAACCTAACATGCTACTGATACCTATATGAATGGGCAGAACATTGCTAAATAGGGGTACAGTGTAGCACCCAGTTTTCCAAATGAGGGTAATTTTGAAATTTCATATTTATAATTATTTTAATAATAATATTTAATTCATGATATAATTTTTGGTGATTTTAAATCATTTTAAAATTATTTAAATCAATGACTTGTGGTTTTGACGTTTTGCTAGTGAAACCCTAGAGACTGTTTGACCTAGAGCCTGACCATGTGATTATGATATTTTAATGTCATTTTTTGCCTAAGGATATTTTTGCATTTGACCTTTTTGAATTATTTTGATATTATTTTATTATTTATGATATTGTTTTGGGATTATTTGAGTCGGTTCGAATTTTATCTCAATTCGACTTGTAACGGGGACCCGGGGTAACTTAGACCCTAGTTGGACCCATGCATTAGTTAGCCATGGCCCACATTTTAATTAGTCAAGTTAGAAAGATTAGTCATAATCCTAATTATTAGGTTAACCATTTAGAGTTTTTATTTTGACCCTTTTACCCCCAAACCCTAACCAAAATTGTTTTAAACACTTGTAACTAAGGGAGGGGCAAACTTGTAATATTCAATAAGGAGGGATATAACCATTGTGGCCGGCCCTAATAGGACTAGGGGTGAGCATTATTCGGTTTTGGACCGAAAACCGAACCGAACCGAACCGAATAAGAGGTTCGGTTCGGTTTTAAAAAATTCTGTTCGGTTTCGGTTTTGAAAATACTAAAATTTCTTATTCGGTTTCGGTTTCGATTTTGGGTTTCGGTCCAAAACCGAAAACCGAATAAGAAAATTTAATTAATTAAATTATATATATATATGTGTGTGTGTGTACTATATATATAAGTATTAATATATATAGGTATATACTAAATATATATATATGTATATGCTAAATATGTCTATGTATATTTAGTTACTATATATATTAACAAAAAAAGTTCAAAAAAATAAAAAATATGAATAAACCGAAAATCGAACCGATTTAATTCGGTTCGGTTTGATTCGGTTTTGGGCCAATTCGGTTCGGTTTCGGTTTTGCTTATTCGGTTTCGGTCCAATTCGGTTTTGGGTTATTCGGTTCGGTTTAAACTGATAAACCGAATGCTCACCCCTAAATAGGACTCCCATCTCATTTCTTTTCTTTGAGAAGTCTTCTTCCCCAAGTGCTCTCAAGCTCTCCCAAGGAAGAAGCCTTTCTCCTTGGATTTTCTCTCATTTAGGTAATATTTTCTTCTCTTTTATTTCTCCATTTTGTATTTAGAAAAGTTTTAACCATAGGAATGACCCCCATTGTTGTGTCCCTATTTTGTGTCCTCTTGTGTCCATTATGTGTCCTTTAGAGATTTCTATTGTATTATTGATGTGTCTTGTGTTCATGGAGAAAACCCCCAAACTTGGGCACACTTTATATTTAAAATATTGATTAAATGAATTAATTCATATTAAATCTCAGATTTGAATATGTAGAGATGTGTTCTTGAGTACTTTACATTTCATTCATGTATCTCTTATAGATGTATTCATGTAACATATATATATATATATATATATATATATATATATATATATATATATATATATATATATATATATATATATATATATATATATATATATTGTAATGAGAGTGTATCTATATTTATATATATAATAAATGGTTCATGATGATTATATAATCAAGTTTGTGAGTGTGGTTCCTCATATTATTATTGTCATTATTGTTGTGGATAATTAGGATATATATTGTGTATTCTTTGGCTCAAACTATCTAAATCCGTCATGATTTTTATCCACGTTTTTAATTTCAGTCCTAACTTAGAAATGTCATAACTTCTAGCTCAAAGCTCGGTTTAATCTTCCATTTTTTTAAAAGAAGCGTATTGAAGTTAGCTTTCCAAAAACATGTATAAATAGGCCTAATTCTTTCTGTAACTTTCTGAAGAATTATTTGAGTGTCAGCTGTACGAAAGACAAACGCGTTCTCGGTGTTTTCGCGATTCCGGGAGTTTCCGGAAACGAAAACGCGATCCGTTTGAAGTTTCGGAAAGCTAACACATAGATCTATAAAATACTTTAATACTAGATTTTAATTCATGCGGAGATGGTACAGTATTGATTATTAGTAGGAGTTACTATTCGACATATGCATTTTGTGCACCCTTGTGTGTAATATAATATTCTATTTGATTTTAATCCATGTTAATGTATATACATTATGTAATTAAATAGAGAATGCAAGTATGAGTAAATGTTTAAATAAATGATGTATGAGGTGTAAGTATCCTATCTAATGTAAGCATGTATAATTATGACTTGTAATGAATATGTAGGTTCCATAGTATGTAATGTATGGTGCATATAGTAGTGCAAGAGAATAAATGAATGATGAATGAATGCAAGCATGAATGTAATATAATAATAGATGTAATGTATGTAATATACAAGTTAATGAGATGTAATGTTCTATGTTAACACAAATCCTAAATTACCTCATATACCCCCTTATACTATGTTGACACTATCACACTTGACACTTTGTTCACTTACACTTTGACACTCTTTGATATGTATACACTATGTATGCCCATTTAACCTTCACTTGCCCCTTTGCCATGTTCACATTCACACACATAGCCTCTTAAATAAGTATTTATGAATATAGTTAACTTAGCTATGTATGTATATTATATATATGTTAGCATATTGTGTTGTAATATATAAGTTGAAATGTCATGATTATAGACCTAATATTGAATACTAATATATGCATGTGTATATATGTGTAGACATATATAACTTAAAGTAATAGATTACCTAATGTATATCCAATGTGAATTCTTGCCTATTTGAGTATTGAATAATTGCATGCTATATAGAGTTGGGTGTATGTTGGCTTGTATAGCCTTATATTGATGTGTGCTTGCTAGGATAGTCTTGGTTAGGCCTAATAAGACTTGCTGGGTTAGGACATGACCTAGTTTGACCTAGTTTGACTAGTACAGTTGACCAGAGTTGACCAAAGGTTGACTTTGGCCTAGTTTGACCTAGATTCATATATAATGCATTGTAGTGCTTTATATTACCCTTCTGGACATGTTGTGACTTGTGCTGTTCTAATTAGGAGCCAGACACCTCTCCTCGGACAGTATCTTTACCTTGGACATTCAGATATCAGGCGAGTACATTCTCTGATCATTTCATATCCTGTTTAGAATTATTTTCCTGCTTTAAATACTTTATTTGATACTATCACGTTGGTCACACGGATTGGTACTATATGGATCTTTTCATGAGATGTTATCTCCCTCGGGAGCATCAGATACTGCATGTTTTGTGCGTTTCACGAATCATCACGTATCTCTATGCTTCCTCTGATTCACGAATCGCTTGTGACACATGTACTCTCATGTTCACAGAGCCATCATGAATTACCTTCACGTATCACTCATTTTATGAGCCATGTGAAGTTTCACGAATCTTAACATAACTTGAACAGATCCTTGTATATTGATTGGGGATGGGGGAGTGGAAATAGGCATGTGAATATTATCCAAGTAGCTGTAGTCATGAATCACTCTCTTAGCTGTAGTCATGAATCTCCTATGCCATTCACATGTTTATATTTTACTCTGACTCACTAGTCACTATTAGCTCTCTACTTATAGTAGATATTTCTATTACAGTTCTCTCTCTGTTTACATACTGTATTTCTTCAGTTCATATATCTTACTTTACTGTATGATTATATTTTCTAACCTGCTATGATCTGTTGAGATGTACTGTACTCGCTCCAGTCCTGACTGGACATGTTGATAAATTTTACAGATAGATTGGAGGTTGCCTGCTAGCCTAGAGGAGACACTTTAGAGGTTGTTTAGATAGTTATTTTCTATTGTTTGGAGTTGTATTTACTTTGTGAATTACTGTATTTGAGTTTGATATGTATTTCTGGGTTTTTGTATCTTAGACACTTAGACTTCTATCTCTTGTATCTCTTTTCAATTTTATGTTTTATCTATCTTCCTTTATGCTCTACCTTAGATGCGATTGAGTTTACATTCTGCTATGTCACCCCCATTCGGGGAGTATAAACTGTTTAGTCTGATACTGTTAGATGCATTGAGACCTAGGACAGCGTTCTACCGCCGACACTGCGGCGTAGGCTGGGCGTTGTTACGTTCTCGTGCCCTAACTCTAGGGTACGGGTCGTGACACGTTTTTAGTGGTGGCCCATGCAGGTCGAGATTCGTATTAGTGCAATTTCGTAGTAGTGCAATGACTTAGTTGTACTACTACGAGCCTGCTATAGGATATATAAATTAAGATGTTAGGATGAGAGGATACTCAATCACTGTTAGGATTCCTTGAGAGATTCCTGGGATAACCCTTGAGAATCTTATTTTGAATTCCGATTTAAACTCCTTTTACTTGTTTTGATTCACCTTTTTCCTTGATTTGAATTTGATTTTGTGGATTCATTGTAGAACTTTGAATCCTGGTATTAGTTGATGATTTTAATAATTTTGTAGTTGTTGATTTAATTTTGTATTTAGATTAATATTTTCAAATCCAAGGTACTCAATCACACTTAGGATTCTTTGAGAGATTTCTGGGACGACCCCTGAGAAACTCATTTTGAACTTCAATTGGAATTTCTTTTCCTCTTGTTTGGATTCACCCTCATTCCTTACTATTGAATTTAAGCTTGATGGGTTCCACTCGTTTGAACCGATGAGAAGGAACATATCTTCATCATTCTTTCTCGCCATTATTCCCTTGCATTCTTATTTACCTCTTATTTTAAACTCTGTCTCATTACATTAATTACCCATATCTTGTCGTCCCTACCAGATGTACTTCAAAACCCTTGAATTTTCGTATCTTTTGCATGGAGAAGGCTAAGAAAGTGACGTAAATTATGTAGCTCAGAGAAGACGTAACTGGTTATTTTATGATGATCTAAAGGAAATCAAATGTGGAGTGTTCCATATGGAAACTTGAGATAGAAATGTGGTAAAGGTCTCGAATAGAATAAAGAGATGTATACTGCCAATCTGGAAACAATTATATTTAGAGAAATTTTGGGGTTATGAGATAGTTTATAGGTGTATTCAAAACTAATGAGGATATCAGAGGTCAACCTAGTTTTGAGAACTTAGAAAATCTTGGTTATTGATTCTGGGGAAAACTTTTACTCTGAGGCTATGTAGAAGGTTAGTAATGGAAAAGAGAAGTTAATTGTGTTTAATAAGGATATTAAACAAGATGTTGCGAGGAAATGACTAGGGATAGAGAGAACACAAAGTTATGGAAGTTTAGAGATTGTTGTGAAATATTTTTAGGAGAATAATATTCAAGGGTGTATGTCGAAGAAAATACGGAAGTTGATTTTATGATGGAAGATAAGTTTTGTAAGGCCTAGAGATTTAAATTAAATAATACGAGGAGAACAATTTGAACAAGTTCAAGGAATTCGTAAACAGGATTTAGAAGTTTTGGGTCAAATTTAAGACAAGGTGGAATAACTTGGAAATTTAAATAAATGGTTAATGTTGATTCCTAAATGTGAGGGCTGTGCTTCAAGAGTGATGTTTGGAAATTGGGAATTGCCTACGGTAGTCATGGTAAGGGTTTAAGTAAAGGTTAAATTTTCATATGGAGACTGGTGAGGTAAAGATATGATTGGCAAGTTATGACCAGATGAACTTAAGAGTATCAGAAGCAGATGACTAACTCGATCTTCATTATTTTTGTGCATTAATTACCACCTCTTGAACTCCCACTTTCTAATTGAGATCCTTGACGTTCCTTATCGTGACTTTGATATTCGGAATGTAATACTAGCTGTTACCCTCCAACAAATCTTATATGTAAGACCTAGACGAGCTCACCTTCGTGTAGGTATATCATGTCCCACTAAAACCCGTCTTCTTGTACTCTATTTTCTTGATATGATTTTCTGGTCAACTGACTAAACTATAACCTCTACCATTATACTAAATTTCTTCTTATTTCAATTAGAAATCCAGCCTTGACTCAATTCTTTCGACCCGATATATGATGATATTCTGCTTGTTTCCTTAGATGCTTAACCTTGTACCTTATCTGATTACTTGACCCGTTGGTTAAGAAACTTGGACTATGTAATTACGTTCATCATTACCACCCTTATATCATGTGCTGCTAAATTAGCCTTAGTTTTGTAAGCTTATCTATTTTCGAGCTTGGTCATGACATATTTTATTGGGTGGCCACCCACTAACATATTGTCTAATCAGAACCGGTACATGATGGTCTGATCAACCTATTGCACTTTGGTTCACTTTTTTATGTATCAATCTACGAGAATAGAGACATAGTTAAACTTGACCCTAGAGTCTCATTCGCGACAGTCTTGACAATTCTCCTTGAAATCTTTTCATCGCCTATGAACCTCGTATTCGTACTCAGTCGAATTAAATTTAATCATGACCTGAACCTCCATCATTGGATGCTCGTGCTCATACTTTGATTTTATTGATTTTCCTTCTTGCCCAAATCTCGTTTTATCCCGAAATTGATCAACGTAGATCGTGTCAAGACAAAAATCTATTTGTGATTTGTTATGCCAAAATTTTAATTTTTGCCATTTTATGGAATAGTAACCTTTTAATAATTTCTTAGTTGCTTGTTAATGGCTAATTTTTATATAGGATGGTAGACAGCTCTACAACCTTGATGATTGTTGTTCCCTTATCTTCCCAATTAGGACACCCTAGATTGTTTGTGTGTTGATACCATAGTACTGTTTTGACCGAGAATGATTAGTGTACCTAGGTGAGACTTCCAACTGCTACGGTATACCCTGACATTGTATACTATTCCTTCAAATTGTATGATTTAGATTAAAAAAATTTAGACCTTGATTGTTGGAAAATAGGGACGTCACCCCATTAGTATCAGTTGTAGATATATATAGGTTAGTCCTTGATATGGGGATGTGTGTCTATAAACATGTAGCTTATGAGATTTATGAGAGATTATAGTATCAGCCTTGATAGGATGTACTAGTCTTTTGGTGAGTATAAGTGTGTTATGAGAGATAGAGGCCTATATGTCTTAGTAATGTATCGTTCCTATGGTAATAGAATGTATTAATAGATGGTTAATAAGAAGATAATAGTTTGAGCATACCTATAGCCTATGATCAGTTCCTTTTCATCCTTAGTTAAGACCACTTTAAATAGGTCCAGTCCCTTGGATATAGGTTCCAGTCCATATTTTATTGAAGTTCTATTACCGCCGTACAGCAGAGCAGTGTTGGAGGTATTCCTAGATTGACACTATTTAGATGTTCGTTTATTATTTCAGTGTTAGGAAGTGTTACCTTAGATATTGGGTAGGTTAGAGGCTCTAGAAGGAGTATCGATCTTAAATTTCGAGGACGAAATTTTTCTAAGGTGGGTAGAGTTGTAGCACCCAGTTTTCAAAATGAGGGTAATTTTAAAATTTCGTGTTTATAATTATTTTAATAATAATATTTAATTTATGATATAATTTTTGGTGATTTTAAATTATTTTAAAATTATTTAAATCAATGAATTGTGGTTTTGACGTTTTGCTAGTGAAACCCTAGAGACTGTTTGACCTAGAGCCTGACCATGTGATTATGATATTTTAATGTCATTTCTGGCCTAAGGATATTTTTGCATTTGACCTCTTTGAATTATTTTGATATTATTTTATTATTTATGATATTGTTTTGGGATTATTTGAGTCGGGTTCGAATTTCATCTCAATCCGACTTGTAACGGGGATCCGGGGTAACTTAGACTCTAGTTGGACCCATGCATTAGTTAGCCATGGCCCACATTTTAATTAGTCATGTTAGAAAGATTAGTCATAATCCTAATTATTAGGTTAACCATTTAGAGTTTTTATTTTGACCCTTTTAACCCCAAACCCTAACCAAAATTGTTTTAAACACTTGTAACTAAGGGAGAGGCAAACTTGTAATATTCAATGAGGGAGGATATAACCATTATGGCCGGCCCTAATAGGACTCCCATCTCATTTCCTTTCTTTGAGAAGTCTTCTTCCCAAGTGCTCTCAAGCTCTCCCAAGAAAGAAGCCTTTCTCCTTGGATTTTCTCTCCTTTAGGTAATATTTTCTTCTCTTTTATTTCTCCATTTTGCATTTAGGAAAGTTTTAACCATAGGAATGACCCCCATTGTTGTGTCCCTATTTTGTGTCCTCTTGTGTCCATTATGTGTCCTTTAGGGATTTCTATTGTATTATTGATGTGTCTTGTGTTCATGGGGAAAACCCCCAAACTTGGGCACACTTTATATTTAAAATATTGATTAAATTAATTAATTCATATTAAATCTCAGATTTGAATATGTAGAGATGTGTTCTTGAGTACTTTACATTTCATTCATGTATCTCTTATAGATGTGTTCATGTAACATATATAGATTTGTGTATGTATATATATATATATATATATATATATATACACTCTCATTATATATATATATATATATATATATATATATATATATATATATATATATATATATAATGAGAGTGTATATATATATATATATATATATATATATATATATATATATATATATATATATATATATATATATATATATATATATATATATATATTGTAATGAGAGTGTATCTATATTTATATATGTAATAAATGGTTTATGATGATTATATAATCAAGTTTGTGAGTGTGGTTCCTCATATTATTGTCATTATTGTTGTGGATAATTAGGATATATATGGTGTATTCTTTTGGCTCAAACTATCTAAATCCGTCATGATTTTTATCCACGTTTTTAATTTCAGTCCTAACTTAGAAATGTCATAACTTCTAGCTCAAAGCTCGGTTTAATCTCCCGTTTTTTTAAAAGAAGCGTATTGAAGTTAGCTTTCCAAAAACATGTATAAGTAGGACTAATTCTTTCTGTAACTTTCTGGAGAATTATTTGAGTGTCAGCTGTACGAAAGACAAACGCGTTCTCGGTGTTTTCGCGATTCCGGGAGTTTCCGAAAACGAAAACGTGATCCGTTTGAAGTTTCGGAAAGCTAACACATAGATCTATAACATACTTTAATACTAGATTTTAATTCATGCTGAGATGGTACAGTATTGATTATTAGTAGAAGTTACTATTCGGCATATGCATTTTGTGCACCCTTGTGTGTAATATAATGTTCTATTTGATTTTAACCCATGTTAATGTATATACATTATGTAATTAAATAGAGAATGCAAGCATGAGTAAATGTTTAAATACATGATGTATGAGGTGTAAGTATTCTATCTAATATAAGCATGTATAAGTATGACTTGTAATGAATATGTAGGTTCCATAGTATGTAATGTATGGTGCATATAGTAGTGCAAGAGAATAAATGAATGATGAATGAATGCAAGCATGAATGTAATGTAATAATAGATGTAATGTATGCAATATACAAGTTAATGAGATGTAATGTTCTATGTTAACACAAATCCTAAATTACCTCATGTACCCTCTTACACTATGTTGACACTATCACACTTGACACTTTGTTCACTTACACTTTGACACTCTTTGATATGTATACACTATGTATGCCCATTTAACCCTCACTTGCCCCTTTGCCATGTTCACATACACACACATAGCCTCTTAAATAAGTATTTATGAATATAGTTAACTTAGCTATGTATGTATATTATATATATGTTAGCATATTGTGTTGTAATATATAAGTTTATATAACCATTTGAAATGTCATGATTATAGACCTAATATTGAATACCAATATATGCATGTGTATATATGTGTAGACATATATAGCTTAAAGTAATAGATTACCTAGTGTATATCCAATGTGAATTCTTGCCTATTTGAGTATTGAATAATTGCATGCTATATAGAGTTGGGTGTATGTTGGCTTGTATAGCCTTGTATTGATGTGTGCTTGCTAGGATAGTCTTGGTTAGGCCTAGTAAGACTTGCTGGGTTAGGACATGACCTAGTTTGACCTAGTTTGACTAGTGCAGTTGGCCAGAGTTGACCAAAGGTTGACTTTGGCCTAGTTTGACCTAGATTCATGTATAATGCATTGTAGTGCTTTATATTACCCTTCTGGACATGTTGTGACTTGTGCTGTTCTAATTAGGAGCCAGACACCTCTCCTCGGACATTATCTTTATCTTGGACATTCAGATATCAGGCGAGTACATTCTTTGATCATTTCATATCCTGTTTAGAATTATTTTCCTGCTTTAAATTACTTTACTTGATACTGTCACGTTGGTCACACGGATTGGTACTATATGGATCTTTTCATGAGATGTTATCCCCCTCGGGAGCATCATATACTGCATGTTTTGTGCGTTTCACGAATCATCACGTATCTCTATGCTTCCTCTGATTCACGAATCGCTTGTGACACATGTACTCTCATGTTCACAGATCCATCATGAATCACCTTCACGTATCACTCATTTTATGAGCCATGTAAAGTTTCACGAATCTTAACATAACTTGAACAGATCCTTGTGTATTGATTGGGGATGGGGGAGTGGAAATAGGCATATGAATATTATCCAAGTAGCTGTAGTTATGAATCACTCTCTTAGCTGTAGTCATGAATCTCCTATGCTATTCACATGTTTATATTTTACTCTGACTCACTAGTCACTATTAGCTCTCTACTTATAGTAGATATTTCTATTACAGTTCTCTCTCTGTTTACATACTGTATTTCTTCAGTTCATGTATCTTACTTTACTGCATGATTATATTTTCTAACCTGCTATGATCTGTTGAGATGTACTGTGCTCGCTCCAGTCCTGACTGGACATGTTGATAAATTTTACAGATAGCTTGGAGGTTGCCTGCTAGCCTAGAGGAGACACTTTAGAGGTTGTTTAGATAGTTATTTTCCATTGTCTGGAGTTGTATTTACTTTGTGGATTACTGTATTTGAGTTTTGATATGTATTTCTGGGTTTTTGTATCTTAGACACTTAGACTTCTATCTCCTGTATCTCTTTTCGATTTCATGTTTTATCTATCTTCCTTTGTGCTCTACCTTAGATGTGATTGAGTTTACATTCTGCTATGTCACCCCCATTCAGGGAGTATAAACTGTTTAGTCTTATACTGTTAGATGCATTGAGACCTAGGACAGCGTTCTACCGCCGACACTACGGCGTAGGCAGGGCGTTGTTATGTTCTCGTGCCCTAACTCTAGGGTGCGGGTCGTGACATACAGGTCTAGGTAATGTCTGATACCAACATGGGGACAGAATATTAGGGGTCGAACATGGCTAAGTGAACATTCAACCATAATGGAACAAAATATATAAGGTTAGAGTGGACAGAACCTATATTATGAATGAGGATTAATACAAAGATTAGTGGAATAATATTAAGGTGAGTTGGAGCTTCAAAAGAGAATGAACATTATGAAAGTGACTTGGAATAATAGGATATGGACATGATACAGGAAATAATTTCATGTGTGCAGTGAATATGTGTTAGGATACAGGACAATAAACCAGAGGAAGATGTAACAACACACATTTAAATGGGGCTAACACAATGTGGGAAGTGAACAGAACATGTAATTTGGTAATATCCCATGCTCAGTGAAATGCAGTGAATATCATGTGCAGTGATACAGTATGGGATATGCAGTGCAATGTGGAATGCAGTAAATGATTGGGGTTTTGACTAATGAAGGTTGTAGATGAATGGGTGAATGCAGGGAATATGAAGGGGCAGGTCAGTATGTAATATGCTAAGATGTGAACATTAGGCAATGGTCAGCTACTGAACCCAAGTGTCTGAACTTACTTCAGTTCTTGGACTGGGTTAAGTCTCTGATACATGTTGGTATCAGTATGCATTTTTACAGAGCAGATGCAACGCTAACATATGCAGTGAAACAATTTACTAGGGATAGTAAAGTGCAAAAATCTTCGATACTCAACCACACTCAATCATACAGGACCTATGTGCAGACATTTCCTGTATTTCGAAAGGAAGGTGGATATGTTATAATGGCTCGACTGAACCCAACATCGAAAGATGCATAGATTTGCAGTGAAGTATGTGTGTGGACTAAATGTAATAAAGGGAAAGGATGCAATGTGAGGTGGGGTGAATGCAATAAAAAAGGTTGAAAACATGGCAATTTGCAGCATGGCAAGTCTACTACAGCAGTAGGACATGTCCTTAGTGCAGGACATGAAGGTAAGGTAATGTACGTGCATGTACATTCAAGGTTGGACAAATAATTTGTCAATTACCTAGTGAAATAGAAAAGCTCCCTTTGTCTGGGTGTGGGACCAGCAACATGAAACACAATATTAAGATAAGTTGCTTCATTTCTCACATCTATTTATAGAAGACATTATAATCTATTGCTCCCTAAATAGAATAAAGAAATTCTAATTGTCCAATCACTTGATAACAAAGAGCCTCGTTTGACATCTCAAAATAAATGTAGAAGAAAGAGAACACGTATCTCTACTCTCATTCTGAAGAAAGGCTATACTGATCCTAATTCACCACTGGCTCATGTTTCATGTCCACTGCATTATGCATTATGCATATTGCTTCCATATAATTAAAAAAAAATCTACTTTAAAGTTGTCGATCCAACCCCCAAAAGAAATAAGGCACTCAACTTAAATATTGAAGATTAAAAGCATTATCAAAGATATCAACCACTGCATACTTAAATTGATGTGGAGAACCTTGTAAAGCATGGTGGGCCAAGTGGCAGATCGGTGCAGAGTCCTTGACACAATCCAAAATACACTAGGATGCACCCAAAATCAGTGTCATGTCACTGTGTCATAAGAATTGCACTACTGGGGTTAGAAGTTAACATTATATCTCTATAAGATATTCTATCAAACATGTTATGGACATTAAATACATACCTGTCCATATATAATTAGGAGTTGAATTAGAAGGCGATGACCCTCAGTTCAAAAAATGAGGTCCGCGAGCACCTTCTTCGTGCGCTTGAGATGACCTCACTTCGAAAAAGGGAGGTTGGCAAGCATCTTCACAAGGGTTGGTATCGTGGAAGCTGCGAAGCCTGCGTTGCGGTTCCAGTGGCAGAGAGACTGGAGGTTCTGCCTGACGATATTGCATATATATGTCAAGGGACTTGAATACGCGATCGAGGAAGTCGACGGGGGGTTTAGAAAATAACCCTAAATTGCGTGCAGGTTCTTGAACTCGTCTTCGCACGAGATAAAAATGTCCAAGAGCCTCTACATGACAAGGAAGAGGTTTTCTAGGGCTTCTTGGTCTGCAATGAAGGATGAAACAATAACCAGAAAGAGCCACCTATATTTAGCTTCCAATCGAAAACTAAAGGGAAAAATATATTTTTATGAAACTGAAGAGCTAACTGACCATGTGGCGTCCTCGTCCGCGATGTAGGGGGAGGAGGCGAGCGTGGCAGCGGTTCTGATGAGGGTCGACGAGGAGGCTCTCATTGAGTCGACCCACGCATTTACCATTCCGTCGCGTGCTTCCATGTACTTTTTCTCCCCTCCGGCACGTCGGTACAGTACTGGAGGTGAAGTCTAGGATTCCTAGTATTGGAGGATGTGGGGGTAGTTTTCCTGCTCTAAATCTTGAGATTGTGAGGGAGAAGAAAACTCTAAAACCCTAATTAAACGAAATCAAACAAGAACATACCTTCGCAGCTTAATCGGTGATGGAGGTCATCTGTCTCCTTCGTCGGTGATGGAGGAATAGGTTATGGCGGGCAAAAATTGGAAATTCTTTCTAGACGAAGAGAGAGAGAGAGGGAGAGGGGGAAGGAGAGGGTTTCGGGAAAATAGTACGGGAAATGGGAAATTTTCCCTCATAACACTTTACTTACTGCTTATGTGGAGTACATGTTATTTGGTTTTCGATTTTTTTCAATATTCAGTATTAATTTTGTAACAGTTTTTACTGTTACAAAAATAATAAAATTTTAAAATTAGAATTGTTGTAACGATTGTTTAGTTATTGTAACGGTTATTACCATTGCAAGATTATCACGGTAATAAATGTTATAATGAAAAAAATATGTGTTACAAATTGCTTGTTTTGGTGTAGTGTGGGAAGGGCATAATCGGAAGAAAGAAAGAACAAAAAATCCAGGGTCCAAACTGTTGGCACATTTATTTTGATAACATTAACAACATCTTTGGGGTTTAGTTTTCTCTATATTTTCAGCAAACAGATACACGCTCAAGCTTTCCAATGTCTGCTACAAAGATTTCTGTTTATCCAAGCCACTCAGCAATACCACATGAAAAGCTTTTAAGAAGTCTCCTAAAAACAAGACTGAAGAAAAGACAGCGCATACTCAAAGACTGTTCTCAAAGATTCCAGTTTTTAGAATCCGTTCAAGGTCTAGGACTTTCTATGTAACACTCAAGGTAGATGACAAAACATATGCCCCTTCTATTTTTAAATAAAAATCAATATGTTCATAAATGGAATACCGACGGTATACCGCCATGTACCGACGGTATACCAAATTCTTCATGAGAAAACTCTCTGTGACGAAACTCGGCATACCGACGGTATACCGTTTCTAAGCAAGGAAAAACTCTCTGTGACAAAAATCGGCATACCGACGGCATACCGTTGTGTACCAACGGTATACCGATTTTCTGCTTAAAAAACTTTCTGTGAAGAAAGACGGCATACCGACGGTATACCGTGGCATACCGTCGGTATTCCGATCTCTCTTATTTTGATTTTTGAACGGATAGATGTCAGCAATAAATTCTCCAACGGATAGATTTATTACCATTACCTCTCAGGAATGGTATGCCGACGGAATACCGCTCCATACCGACGGTATTCCGTCAGCCTTATGTTTGGAGCATTAAATGCCTAGTTCTCTTGGTTCTCTATTTAAGGTGGTTGTGTCTTCTCTTTAAATCCATCTACTTGAGCCTTAAATTTTCTCAACAACCAAAAGAGCCTCTCCATTACTACTCTACCCAAAAGCTTTAATTTGTCATTCAACCAAAGAGTACGAGTATTTCAAGAGTTGTATGCTTCGATCTTCAAAGTGTTATGGAAGATCAAAAGCCCTTTTTCTTTTCCATTGAAGTTGGCGAGCCTTCGTAAGAAAACTCGTGTGTAAGAAGTTGGCAAGTTCTTCGGATCCAAACTCGTGTTGAAGTTGAGGAGTTCTTCGGATCCAAACTCGTGTGTAACTATTTACTCAAATAGTGGATTAAAGCCGGAGAGAGTTCCGGGGCTGGAGTGTCCCTTAGGAGGATACCAGGATACATCGAGTGTTTGAATCTCTATCTCTTTTACTCTTCATTAGAATAGTAGTAAATTGTTTGGTAATTATGTTATTATCCTATTCACCCCTCCTCTAGGGTTCTACAATTGGTATCAGAGCTTTGTTCTCTTGATTTGGACTCATACCCTGAGAGTGATCCATGGCCACTAACCCTAGCACCAACTCATTTCACAACGAGGGACACTCCACAAATAGACCTCCTCTATTTGATGGAACCAACTATAACTACTAGAAAATTAGGATGAGCATTTACTAAAGTCTATAGATTTTGATTTATGGGATTATGTGATAAATGGTCTCCCTACCACTTCCGTAGTTATTGAGGAAGTTGCTTCTGAGACCCTTAAGGAGAAACTCACTGAGAATGCTAAGAAGCTTGCTAGTCGAGATGCTAAGGCTATGAACGCTCTCTACTGCTCTCTCGATAGCAATAAATTCAATAGAATCTCCACTTGAAAGTCTTCACATGATATTTGGAAATTGCTAGAAGTCACTCACGAGGGAACATCGCAAGTAAAGGAATCTAAGATTAGCAAACTCACACAAGAGTATGAATCTTTTAAAATGAAACAAGATGAGTCTATTACTTGTATGTTCACTCATTTTGGTGATATCATTAACCCTCTTTCTTCTCTTGGTAAGATATACCCTACTCATGAAAAGATCAGAAAAATCCTCAGAGGACTGACCAAAGGATGGAATCCAAAAGCTACCGCCATTATTGAAGGGAACAATTTGATAACGATGAACCTTGAAACCCTCATGGGGAAGCTTATGACCCATGAACTAGACATAAAAGATCAAAAGGAATCTTCCATGCAAGAAAAGGAGAAGGAGAAGGCAAAAGAAAAGAAGAAGTCCCTGGCCCTCAAGGTTACAAAATCTCACTCAAAGGATAGCTCCGATGATGACGAATCAGATGATGATGAAGAAATAGCTCTCACCGCCAAGCACTTCTGGAAGTTCTCCAAGTTCAATAAAACCAACTGATTCAGACGGGGCAATGATGAAGAGCCTGCTTGCTACCAATGCAGGAGAACTGGACAAATTAAGAGAGATTGTCCCATGACAAGAAAAGGATTCTAACAAATACGAGAAGTCCAACAAAGGAAGCTCATCCTCCAGAAACTATGCCAATACCAGTATTTGGTGCGAAAGTGATGCTAGTAACTCTGTAATGCCCGTGGTTCGTGTTACGTATCTTGGTATACGTGTACGTATTCTTGACTCGTATTGCGTATTTTTTTCTACATAGTTATTTTGGCATGTCATTGGTTGTGGCTTAACTTGGTTCGGCTTAGCTTGGTTTGGTTTGCTTTTGGGTTCATCATGAACCAAAAGAAAACCCCTACCTACCACCACCACTACCCTTTATTAACCCATTCCCCTTTCTCTCTCTTCATTATTCTTCTTCTTCCCTATCATAACTTCTTCAACCACCTGGAGAAAGAGAGAGAGAGCTTAGGCAAGTGCAAACTTGCTTCATGATGGATCTCAAGTTTTAATTGTTCCATTCTCTTCCTTACTTGATTCCAAGCCTCTTTAGAACTTGGCATTTTCCATTTTGATGGATATTTTCTTGTAGATCTAAGTTTATATTATTTTCGGATTTCTTGGGTTTTGATCTACCAAACTTCATTATTTTCATATTTTGATTGTTCCATGTTGTAGATAATTCAATTTCATGCAGTTTTGGCTTTTGTTTCGCTAGATTTCGACTTCGGATGAGAAAGTTATGGCCAAAACAATTTTTGGTCATTTCTATGTTCATCTGCAGCATGAACAGCATGTCGCAGAAGGTGCATGTCGCAGAAGGCGCATGTTGCAATGAAGCGCATGTCGCGGTAGCCGCATATCATGTCGCAGTTGGCGCATATGATGTCTCTGTTGACGCATGTCGCAGTTGACGAATATGATGTCGCTGTTGGCGCATGTCGCAGTTGGCGCATATGATGTCTCTGTTGACGCATGTCGCAGTTGACAAATATGATGTCGCTGTTGGCACATGTCGCAGTTGGCGCATATGATGTCTCTGTTGACGCATGTCGCAGTTGACGAATATGATGTCGCTGTTGGCGCATGTCGCAGTTGGCGCATATGATGTCTCTGTTGACGTATGTCGCGGTTGACGAATATGATGTCGCTGTTGGCGCATGTCGCAGTTGGCGCATATGATGTCTCTGTTGACGCATGTCACAGTTGACGAATATGATGTCGCTGTTGGCGCATGTCGCAGTTGGCGCATATGATGTCTCTGTTGACGCATGTCGCAGTTGACGAATATGATATCGCTGTAGGCACATGTCGCAGTTGGCACATATGATGTCGCAGTTGGTGCATGTCGCAGTTGGCGCCTATGATGTCGCTGTTGAGCCGCATGAGCCGCATGAGCCGCATGTCGCAGAATAGGCCGCATAGTGCCTGTTTTGGCTATTCTATGTCTTATTTGCATGATTTGTGGTCAGAAATTCTCCCAACTCCCAACGTCATAGTTGTATATCTTTTCCTTGGCTTTAAGAATATGTCACTAGTTGTTTTATGCAAGTTTCTCCCATTTATGATAATGTAAGAATAGAACACGATAGTGGTCCACTGTGGCGCACTCTTGACAAGTAAACTGGCATGATATGTCTCGACATGCTGTTATGACAGCTAGCCTGACATGACAAGTATGACTGACCTGGACACCGTGGGCGATTGTGTTTGTACAAATAAACTGGTACTGTCTTGCATCATGTCTAGGATGGGGATCCCTGAGTACCACGGTCAGGGTTACCTACTGAAATTGACTAAGGCTAATTAACTAGAATGATTCAGTAGTCATGAAGAGATTCCCAGCTACAGGCAATCCCGTTATCTGGGCGCATTAAGTGGACTTGTAGCCTACCGACGAGTAGGGCACATTTTCAGCACACAGTCATGTGGTGCACCCTTCATAAACGGACATTCGACTCGGATAACCGGATGGTCTGCAGGGCTTGTGGCTGTTGGGATAATCTCATTACATCTTGCTAGTAACTAGGCCTGTGATAACCCTAGTTAGTTAAAAGTATCAAGCCGTACTCTTGATTGGCCGTGATTGATTGGATGAAGTTTATTCCAGCTTAGTCTTATCCTGATCCTGTACAAGATTGTATCAGGACATGATTTCTCGTATCGATAAATGATGGGACACCAAGTTCTGTTCAGGTGAAGGGTTACAACCCCGGTCCTTGTTTGGTTTAAGGGTTGTAACTTGGCTATCTGAATAGTTCCATGGTTATCCTATCATATATCGTCCTGCTTATTGTGCCTGCATTAACAATAACGACCGGGGGTCCAGTTCTGTTCAGGCGAAGGGTTACAATCCCGGTCCTTGTTTGGTTTAAGGGTTGTAACCTGGCTCCCGGAGCAGTTCTGTGTCCTCTCCTCGTTTATTGTCTTATTGCTCCCCATGTCATGCTTGTCATGTTTTACCTTACTTCAATATCGTGATTATTTATACCGACATTAACAATAAAGATCAGGGGTCCAGTTCTGTTCAGGCGAAGGGTTACAACTCCGGTCCTTGTTTGGTTTAAGGGTTGTAACCTGGCTCCCGGAGCAGTTCTGTGTCCTCTCTTCGTTTATTGTCCTCATTGTACCAATAGTATTTGAGACGGGTTTCTATTCAGGTGAAGGGCTGCAACCCCGGTCCTTGTTTGGTTTAAGGGTTGTGACCTGGCTACTTGAATGGTTTCCTCGTACTCAGTTTACTGTTGTTATCTCTATTATTATCAGTTCTTTAATTATTATTTATCTTTATTATTCTATTGTGATATGCTGGTTTTAGTTCCTAAGTGAAGCCTCATTTGTGGCACTTGCTCTTTCTGGGGTCTGACCCAGCTGGTTTTGTATGGCCAGATATCGGAGCAGCAACAGAGGATCCACCTGTCTTCCAGCCCGATGGTGACCACCAGGCGTAACCAGGGCAACGAGTGGGTTTCTTTTGTCCTCCCACTCTATTTGTAAAATTATTCTTTTGAGGCGTTTGGCCGACGAGCACGTGTTAGCTCGGTTGCATCTTTACTTACTGTCTGCCTACGGGCTGTAATATGATTGACAAGTCCTAGGGTTGATCATGTATGACTGAAACTCTTGCTAGTCCTGACATTTTGTACGACTAGCTTCATGATCATCCGAATATGTAATGTATGGGACGCCTTGCTATTATATATTTGATGCTCTGACATCTTGTAACTGTTATTACATTGCTTGAGATTGAGACAATAGGCTTGTTCTTGACCATAGGAGACTGATGGCTTGTAGTTAAACCCTCATATATCTAGACAGCCGTGACCGTATAGTGACGTGGATTCCATCTCATTATACGTAGCTGGCTATGTCTGCCCCCGCTCTCCAGTATTCTGGTTCTGGGGCGTGACATGGTTTTAGTGGTGGCCCATGCAGGTCTTGTAAATCAAGATATGTGAGGGTTTACCGAATAGATATCTCAATCAGTACTCGTCTTTGATCTCTGTTCGTATCTTCTGAATCCCTGTAATCTTGACCTGATCCTACGCTTGTATCGTTGATCTGTCCTGGTCCTTCCTTATTGTTCCCTATGTCGTCTTCTTCAGCGGCATTGTTCCTGGACCTGCCGATCAGCAAGGCGGAGCACCTCCCGTGGACCAGCAGCAACCTGGAGATCAAGTCCAGCATTAGGAGTAGCCTCCAGAGTCATGCCTACCGAAGGAGAACCACCAGTTCAGCCCGTCCAGCCTGCAGAGCCTGATGATGGCACTTTGGTGGGTCTCATTAGGTCATTATTAGCCTCTCAGGATCGTCGAGGAGATGCCTTGCACCAGGCGGTAGCAGACGCTTTGACCAGAGGAGGTCATCAGGGTAATAGCGCGGCCAACAGCTTCAAGCGCTTGAACCCTCCCTTCTTCGACGGCAGTGAAGATGCGATCGCTGCAGATGCATGGCTTCAGGACACAGAGGTGATTCTAGAAGCAGCCAAGACTCCAGAGAACGAGAAGGTGGCCGTAGTGCGCCTGCAGTTACTAGATCTTGCCCGCAGCTGGTGGACAGCGCAGGCCGATCAGATGGGCAGGACGGTCGATGGATATGCGACCGAGTTCTCCAGGCTTAGTCGGTTTGCTCCCACTTTGGTGGCGACCGAGTTCGATAGAGCCCAGCGGTTCCAGCAGGGGCTTCATCTGGAGATTCTATTGGCGGTGGAGCAGTTTGAGCATCAGACCTTTGATGCAGTACTACGGACAGCCCGGAGGCATGAGTATACCTCCCAGAGGATCGTGGATAGGACCGGAGGTCGAAAGCGATCTCACGGCCAGATGAACCAGTCATCAGCACCAGTCCCGGCAGCCAGGGCTTTGACCATTGGAGCTCCGAGGCGGGCGGCCTCAGTAACGTCGGTTCAGCATTCCACCCCGACGTACCCTCAGCAGCAGAAGCAGAAGCAGTCTTCCGCAGTGGGATGTTCACACTGCGGGAAGCCAGGACATGTGGTGTCAGAGTGTCGCAGAGCACAGGGTTTGTGCTTGGTTTGTGGTGCCCCGGACCACAGGTTTGGGAATTGCCCGAACAGAGGGAGTTCATCCGCCTTCTCTAGTCCTTCAGTTAGAGGACCAGCACCAATCCAGCAGCAGCAGCAGCTGCAGTACCCGTTCTCGAGGCCATTGCCGACGCAGGCCCAGGCATTCCAGCAGCAGAGACCGCAGCAGTATGCCCAAGCCCAAGCCCTGATCCAGAGCAGGCCGAGGAATTTTCAGCAGAGGGGACCCGCACCCAGAGGACATGGTCAAGTGCTGGCTTTGACCATAGGAGAAGAAGGAATAGCACCAGATGAGGTGGTGGCAGGTACTATTCTCGTCAACACCTTTCCAGCTTCAGTATTATTTGATTCTGGTGCCTCGCATTCATTTATGTCTGCACGATTCGCGATACGGGTAGGATTGGAGCCCGAGTCATTATCAGTAAGGCTCAATATACTTACTGGTAACGGACTTGTGGGGGGTAGATAGAGTATTTTCCTCGTGTCGGATCGTAGTTAGCGGTAGAGAATTTCCTGCTAGATTGATAGAGTTCCCGATGGCCGATTATGATGTGGTCTTAGGGATGGATTGGTTGAGGGACCAGTATGCTAGGATAGACTGCCACATTGGCAGGGTTATTTTTAGCATTCCAGGCGAGCCAGAGTTTTCTTTCTCCCGAGGCGAAGTTGAACCTTCTCCTTCAGTGTTGCGGATGGCAGTAGCAGTAGTACAGTTACCTCGGATAGTCGAAGAGTTTCCAGATATTTTCCCAGAAGAGCTTCCAGGGATGCCGCCAGAGCGGGAGATCGAGTTTACCATCGACTTGATTCCCGGGACAGCCCCAGTGTCAGAGAGAGTCTACAAGATGGCGCCGTCAGAGCTAGAGATATTGTACAAGATGATTGAAGAACTCAGAACCAAGGGATTCATTCGTGCTAGTGGATCGCCTTGGGGAGCCCCGATGCTTCTTGTAAAAAAGAAGGATGGTACGTCTAGATTGTGTGTTGATTATCGTACCTTGAACTCAGTGACAATCAAGAACAGATATCCTCTCCCGAGGGTAGATGATTTATTTGATCAACTCAAGGGGGCAGCAGTATTTTCGAAGATCGACTTGCGGTCAGGATACTATCAGATCAGAGTCAGAGAGCAGGACATCCCGAAGACAGCTTTCAGATCTAGATATGGGCATTGGGAGTTCCTTGTGATGCCATTTGGAGCAACCAATGCGCCGGCTGTATTCATGGACCTCATGAATCGCATCTTTATGCCTTATTTGGATCAGTTCGTGATTGTATTCCTAGACGACATCCTGGTCTACAGCAAGAGTGAAGCGGAGCATGAGCATCACCTCAGGGTTGTTCTTCAGATTCTCAGAGAGCACCAGTTGTATGCCAAGTTCAGTAAATGCGAGTTCTGGCTCGATCGCATTTCGTACTTGGGTCATATCATCACCCGAGGGGGAGTAGAAGTGGATCCCCAGAAGATCGTGGCCATTGAAACATGGCCGGTACCTAGCACAGTGGCAGAAGTCCGTAGTTTTCTTGGATTGGCCGGTTACTACCGGCGATTTGTTTCAGACTTTGCTCGAATTTCAGCACCATTGACCCAATTGACCCGCAAGGATGTGCAGTTTGCTTGGACAGCAGAATGCCAGGATTCTTTTGAGAGGTTGAAGCGAGGCTTGATGACGGCTCCTATTCTCACGCTTCCAGATGGAACTGGAGGATTCTCAGTATATTGTGATGCTTCGGACAGAGGTTTAGGATGTGTTCTGATGCAGCATGGGAAGGTAATAGCTTATGCGTCACGACAACTTCGTGATCATGAGAGAAATTACCCAACCCATGACTTGGAGCTGGCAGCAGTAGTGTTTGCACTTAAGTTGTGGAGGCACTACCTATACGGAGATATGGTAGAAATTTTCACCGACCATAAGAGCCTGAAGTATGTTTTCACCCAGAAGGATCTTAACATGCGTCAGAAAAGATGGCTAGAGCTGCTTGTGGATTATGATGTCAACTTGCAGTATCACCCAGGGAAGGCCAATGTTGTTGCGGATGCATTGAGCAGGAGAGCCGAAATTTATTTCCTAACAGCACAACCAGAGCTGTTAGCCGATCTTCAGAAGATGGGTATAGAAGTTATCCTCCCTTCCAGTATGGCATTGATGGCCAGCATGCAAGTCCAGTCCACTATAGTCGAGAGGATCCAAATGGCACAGTCAGCAGATTCCAAGCTTCAGCGACTTAGAGCAGAGTGTGAGGCAGGACGAAGACCAGAGTTATGTATCCATAAAGATGGTACACTTCGACATGGGAAGCGTCTTTGTGTACCCAGTGGAGATATCAGACAGGAGATCATGACGGAGGCTCACAGTTCGCAGTATTCCATTCATCCCGGCGGTACGAAGATGTACCGTGATATTCGTCAGCACTTTTGGTGGAATGGCATGAAGAGGGACATAGCCCGGTTTGTCTCTCGTTGTTTAGTCTGCCAACAAGTTAAGACTGAACATCAGAGACCAGCTGGACTACTTCAACCATTGCCGATTTCCGAGTGGAAATGGGAGCATATAACCATGGACTTTGTGACTGGATTGCCTAGATCCCCGGCTGGCAGAGACGCTATTTGGGTTGTCATAGACAGGCTCACGAAGGTGGCTCACTTTCTTCCGTTCAGAGTTGGTCAGTCGACGGCTCAGCTAGCAGAGATATATCTCCGACAGATTGTCAGATTGCACGGTGTACCAGTCAGTATCACTTCAGATAGAGATTCAAGATTTACGTCGCACTTTTGGCGTAGCTTGCAAGAAAGTTTGGGAACTCACCTCCAGTTCAGTTCAGCTTATCACCCGCAGACAGATGGCCAGTCAGAACGTACGATCCAGACTCTTGAAGATATGTTGCGGTCATGTACACTCGACTTCGGTGGTTCGTGGGAAGATCACCTGCACCTGGTGGAGTTCTCGTACAATAATAGTTTTCAAGCTAGTATCCAGATGGCACCGTTCGAGGCACTGTATGGTAGGAAGTGCCGATCCCCGCTAGCATGGGACGATGTCGGAGAAAGGCAGATGCTCGGTCCAGAAATGATTGCTCAGACCGTTGAGGTGGTCAGGAAAGTCAGAGATCATCTTCGAGTTGCCCAAGATCGCCAGCGTCATTGGGCCGATTCTCGTCGGCGCCCTCTTGAGTTTTCTGTCGGCGACCATGTATTCCTGAGGATTTTGCCTAACCGCGGCGTCATTCGTTTCGGCGTACGAGGAAAGCTTAGTCCTAGGTATATAGGGCCATTCGACATTCTGGAACGAGTAGGAGATGTATCCTATCGTCTCGCTCTTCCACCATCGCTACGTGAGGTGCATGACGTATTTCATGTATCCCAACTGCGACGGTATATCCCGGACCCGAGCCACATCCTGGATCATTCGGAATTGGTTGTTGGTACCAACCTTTCGTATGAGGAGAGGCCCGTGTCTATATTGGACCGAAGAGAGAAGATACTCAAGAACAAGACTATCAAGTTAGTCCGAGTTGCTTGGGGTCATCACTCTTTGGGTGAGTCGACGTGGGAGCGTGAGGATGATATCCGATCGCGATATCCCGACCTGTTTGACTCGTAAGGTATAATGTCTTCCTTATGCCTTATGCTTTCAATTCCTTGCTTGAATAAATGACTGCATGATAGACTGCTTGTTATAGCTTACAATTAGTATAGCTTGTCCTTGCAATTCTAGCCTCTTGATTAAATTCCGAGGACGGAATTCTTTGAAGGTGGGTAGAGTTGTAATGCCTGTGGTTCGTGTTACGTATCTTGGTATACGTGTACGTATTCTTGACTCGTATTGCGTATTTTTTTCTACATGGTTATTTTGGCATGTCATTGGTTGTGGCTTAACTTGGTTCGGCTTAGCTTGGTTTGGTTTGCTTTTGGGTTCATCATGAACCAAAAGAAAACCCCTACCTACCACCACCACTACCCTTTATTAACCCATTCCCCTTTCTCTCTCTTCATTATTCTTCTTCTTCCCTATCATAACTTCTTCAACCACCTGGAGAAAGAGAGAGAGAGAGCTTAGGCAAGTGCAAACTTGCTTCATGATGGATCTCAAGTTTTAATTGTTTCATTCTCTTCCTTACTTGATTCCAAGCCTCTTTAGAACTTGGCATTTTCCATTTTGATGGATATTTTCTTGTAGATCTAAGTTTATATTATTTTCGGATTTCTTGGGTTTTGATCTACCAAACTTCATTATTTTCATATTTTGATTGTTCCATGTTGTAGATAATTCAATTTCATGCAGTTTTGGCTTTTGTTTCGCTAGATTTCGACTTCGGATAAGAAAGTTATGGCCAAAACAATTTTTGGTCATTTCTATGTTCATCTGCAGCATGAACAGCATGTCGCAGAAGGCACATGTCGCAGAAGGCGCATGTTGCAATGAAGCGCATGTCGCGGTAGCCGCATATCATGTCGCAGTTGGCGCATATGATGTCTCTGTTGACGCATGTCGCAGTTGACGAATATGATGTCGCTGTTGGCGCATGTCGCAGTTAGCGCATATGATGTCTCTGTTGACGCATGTCGCAGTTGACGAATATGATGTCGCTGTTGGCGCATGTCGCAGTTGGCGCATATGATGTCTCTGTTGACGCATGTCGCAGTTGACGAATATGATGTCGCTGTTGGCGCATGTCGCAGTTGGCGCATATGATGTCTCTGTTGACGTATGTTGCGGTTGACGAATATGATGTCGCTGTTGGCGCATGTCGCAGTTGGCGCATATGATGTCTCTGTTGACGCATGTCGCAGTTGACGAATATGATGTCGCTGTTGGCGCATGTCGCAGTTGGCACATATGATGTCTCTGTTGACGCATGTCGCAGTTGACGAATATGATGTCGCTGTAGGCACATGTCGCAGTTGGCACATATGATGTCGCAGTTGGCGCATGTCGCAGTTGGCGCCTATGATGTCGCTGTTGAGCCGCATGAGCCGCATGAGCCGCATGTCGCAGAATAGGCCGCATAGTGCCTGTTTTGGCTATTCTATGTCTTATTTGCATGATTTGTGGTCAGAAATTCTCCCAACTCCCAACGTCATAGTTGTATATCTTTCCCTTGGCTTCAAGAATATGTCACTAGTTGTTTTATGCAAGTTTCTCCCATTTATGATAATGTAAGAATAGAACACGATAGTGGTCCACTGTGGCGCACTCTTGACAAGTAAACTGGCATGATATGTCTCGACATGCTGTTATGACAGCTAGCCTGGCATGACAAGTATGACTGACCTGGACACCGTGGGCGATTGTGTTTGTACAAATAAACTGGTACTGTCTTGCATCATGTCTAGGATGGGGATCCCTGAGTACCACGGTCAGGGTTACCTACTGAAATTGACTAAGGCTAATTAACTAGAATGATTCAGTAGTCATGAAGAGATTCCCAGCTACAGGCAATCCCGTTATCTGGGCGCATTAAGTGGACTTGTAGCCTACCGACGAGTAGGGCACATTTTCAGTACACAGTCATGTGGTGCACCCTTCATAAACAGACATTCGACCCGGATAACCGGATGGTCTGCAGGACTTGTGGCTGTTGGGATAATCTCATTGCATCTTGCTAGTAACTAGGCCTGTGATAACCCTAGTTAGTTAAAAGTATCAAGCCGTACTCTTGATTGGCCGTGATTGATTGGATGAAGTTTATTCCAGCTTAGTCTTATCCTGATCCTGTACAAGATTGTATCAGGACATGATTTCTCGTATCGATAAATGATGGGACACCAAGTTCTGCTCATGTGAAGGGTTACAACCCCGGTCCTTGTTTGGTTTAAGGGTTGTAACTTGGCTATCTGAATAGTTCCATGGTTATCCTATCATATATCGTCCTGCTTATTGTGCCTGCATTAACAATAACGACCGGGGGTCCAGTTCTGTTCAGGCGAAGGATTACAACCCCGGTCCTTGTTTGGTTTATGGGTTGTAACCTGGCTCCCGGAGCAGTTCTGTGTCCTCTCCTCGTTTATTGTCTTATTGCTCCCCATGTCATGCTTGTCATGTTTTACCTTACTTTAATATCGTGATTATTTATACCGACATTAACAATAAAGATCAGGGGTCCAGTTCTGTTCAGGCGAAGGGTTACAACTCCGGTCCTTGTTTGGTTTAAGGGTTGTAACCTGGCTTCCGGAGCAGTTCTGTGTCCTCTCTTCGTTTATTGTCCTCATTGTACCAATAGTATTTGAGACGGGTTTCTATTCAGGTGAAGGGCTGCAACCCCGGTCCTTGTTTGGTTTAAGGGTTGTGACCTGGCTACTTGAATGGTTTTCTCGTACTCAGTTTACTGTTGTTATCTCTATTATTATCAGTTCTTTAATTATTATTTATCTTTATTATTCTATTGTGATATGCTGGTTTTAGTTCCTAAGTGAAGCCTCATTTGTGGCACTTGCTCTTTCTGGGGTCTGACCCAGCTGGTTTTGTATGGCCAGATATCGGAGCAGCAACAGAGGATCCACCTGTCTTCCAGCCCGATGGTGACCACCAGGCGTAACCAGGGCAACGAGTGGGTTTCTTTTGTCCTCCCACTCTATTTGTAAAATTATTCTTTGAGGCGTTTGGCCGACGAGCACGTGTTAGCTCGGTTGCATCTTTACTTACTGTCTGCCTACGGGCTGTAATATGATTGACAAGTCCTAGGGTTGATCATGTATGACTGAAACTCTTGCTAGTCCTGACATTTTGTACGACTAGCTTCATGATCATCCGAATATGTAATGTATGGGACGCCTTGCTATTATATATTTGATGCTCTGACATCTTGTAACTGTTATTACATTGCTTGAGATTGAGACAATAGGCTTGTTCTTGACCATAGGAGACTGATGGCTTGTAGTTAAACCCTCATATATCTAGACAGCCGTGACCGTATAGTGACATGGATTCCATCTCATTATACGTAGCTGGCTATGTCTGCCCCCGCTCTCCAGTATTCTGGTTCTGGGGCGTGACAAACTCGGACAACGACAAAGAATGCAAACACAATGCAAATGTTTGTCTCATGGCAACCGATGAAGTACTCGATGACTTCTCTTTAAACACTCTTTCTTACAATGATTTGGAAAATGCCATTCTTGAATAACACGAGGAACACAAAGGTGCAAGAAATAAGTATAAGAAATCTCTAAAAAAGGTTGAGGCATACAAACAAGAAATAGAGAGACTCTCTAACATCATTATTGATGTAAAGGAAAAAACTCCCGCCTCTGACACTGATGACATTGAGTCCTTGAAACTAAAGATAGTAGAATCTGAAGACGTCATTAAGAAAAAGGACGTTGAAATTCAATCCCTCAAAGATGCTTATGATTTTGCCATACACAAAATACTTGCTGCTAATCAAAGAGAGTATGACACTTATATTAAGTATAATGATCTTCTTGAGCCTGGTAAGAAACTTGTTGATAAGAACACGGTTCACACAAGACACACCCACACACCTCACAACACAAATCACAATTCTCATACGTACAAGAACACCGCACATAGGTCCTCTCCTAACACAAGAAAGTGACCCTTTGTAAAGAAGAACACATCGCATCATGCCTTTTATTATCATCACCATAACACTCATGTTAAAGCTCCTTACACTAGGGCACCGCATGTTCATGATACTCACTCTTTCTCCTCTAAATCTATATCACCTATGATGTGCAACTATTGTGGTCTACTTGGACACACTTCTCATTATTGTCAAATGAGAAAACATGTTGATATAAAAATATTTAAGTGGGTTCCTAAGACTAACAATCAAGGACCCAAACACTCTTGGGTACCAAAGTCTTCATCTTCAACCTTTGTTGTAGGTGAACCCTCCCTCACATGCTAGAAGCAAGTGGATCCTCGATAGCGGTTGCTCACGGCATATGACCGGTGATGCTTCACTTTTTGCAACGCTATCGATGAAGAAAGAAGGCCATGTTTCATTCGGTAACAATCTAAAAGGCCACATCATAGAAAATGGTAATATCGACTCACCTTCTTATCCGTGTATTAAAAATGTTTGTCTTGTTACAAATCTCAAGCATAACCTTCTTAGTATTAGTCATCTTACGGACAATGGTTACGATATTAAGTTTGTTAAACATAAATGCTTCATCACCGATAGCACTAATGGATCTACGGTGTATGAAGGCATTAGAGAAAATAATATCTATGTCCTTTACCTTGTTGAAGGCACTAACAATGACAGGTGCTTAGTTGCAAAGAACGATAAAAGTTGGCTATGGCACATGAGACTTGGATATGCCAACATGGATACCATCTCCCGAAGTAGCACCCAGTTTCCCAAATAAGGGTAATTTTAAAATTTCATGTTTATAATTATTTTAATAATGATATTTAATTCATGATATAATTTTTGGTAATTTTAAATTATTTTAAAATTATTTAAATCAATGACTTGTGGTTTTGACGTTTTGCTAGTGAAACCCTAGAGACTGTTTGACCTAGAGCCTAACCATATGATTATGATATTTTAATGTCATTTTTGGCCTAAGGATATTTTTGTATTTGACCTTTTTGAATTATTTTGATATTATTTTATTATTTATGATATTGTTTTGGGGTTATTTGAGTCGGGTTCGAATTTCAACTCAATCCGACTTGAAACGGGGACCCGGGGGTAGTTTGACTCTAGTGGGACCTACACACTAGTTAGGCATAGCCCACATGATATTAATTTTAGTCCACATGATAGAAATATTTTAGTTAGAGGTTAGACTAATTATTATGGATAAGGTTAGTGTGATTAGAGACTTTAGAATGACTAATTTAGCCCCAACCAATTAGCCCTTTCCTAATACTCATAGAATAGGTTAGTGGGGGCATTTTGGACCTTACCATAACAGGACAAATAGTCCCATATGGCCATCCACTTTGGGAGAGGATAGGCTCAAGTTCATTTCATTATTCTTATCCACACTCTCTCTCTTGTTCTTCCCCAAATTCCTAGAGAGCAATCCCTAGCAATTTCTCCACCAAATCTTTCCATTTTGCCACCAAATCTTCTTCTTTCCTTCTCCATTCTAGCCAAGGAGGAAGCTACCCAAGTTTGGGAGGATTCGGAGCTCGTTCGTGTCCTTTTGGAATCTCTACGTGTCGATGTCGCTCCGGGAAGGCTTTTCTTCGATTCGATCTACCGGGAGGTATAAATCCCTTCTCCTTTTCATTTTCTCATACATATAGGTATATTTTGAACCCATAGGAATGACCCCCATGGTTGTATCTCCATTTGTGTCCATTTCGTATCCATTTGGAGGTCATAGGAGTGTCCTTTGTGTTGTGGTTGTGTTCATGTGGGAAAATCCAAAATTTGGACACACTAAGTGTTGTTGTTATGTATGAATGAATTATTACATATTTAATCTTATATTTTTGTATTGGAGATGTGTTCTATAGTGTCTCATATATATATATTAGTGTAGAGAGTGAGTTTTTGATATATTATGTTATATATTTGTGTTCTTTTTTCTCAAACTACCCAAATCCGTCATGATTTTTATCCACGTTTTTAATTTCAGCCCTAATTTAGAAATGTCATAACTTCTAGGTCAAAGCTCGGTTTAATCTTCCATTTTTTTTAAAAGAAGCGTATTGAAGTTAGCTTTCCAAAAACATGTATTAATATGTCTAATTCTTTTTGTAACTTTCTGGAGAATTATTTGAGTGTCAGCTGTACGAAAGACAAATGCGTTCTCGGTGTTTTTGCGATTCTGGGAGTTTTCGAAAACAAAAATGCGATCCGTTTGAAGTTTCGGAAAGCTAACACATAGATCTATAGCATACTTTAATCCTAAATTTTAATTCATGCTAAGATGGTACAGTATTGATTATTAGTAGGAGTTACTATTCAGCATATGCATTTTGTGCACCCTTGTGTGTAATATAATGTTCTATTTGATTTTAACCCATATTAATGTATATATATTATGTAATTAAATAGAGAATACAAGCATGAGTAAATGGTTAAATAAATGATGTATGAGGTATAAGTATCCTATCTAATGTAAGCATGTATAAGTATGGCTTGTAATGAATATGTAGGTTCCATAGTATGTAATGTATGGTGCATATAGTAGTGCAAGAGAATAAATGAATGATGAATGAATGCAAGCATGAATGTAATATAATAATAGATGTAATGTATGTAATATACAAGTTAATGAGATGTAATGTTCTAGGTTAACACAAATCCTATATTACCTCATGTACCCCTTACACTATGTTGACACTATCACACTTGACACTTTGTTCACTTACACTTTGACACTCTTTGATATGTATACACTATGTATGCCCATTTAACCCTCACTTGCCCCTTTGCCATATTCACATACACACACATAGCCTCTTAAATAAGTATTTATAAATACAGTTAACTTAGCTATGTATGTATATTATATATATGTTAGCATATTGTGTTGTAATATATATGTTTATATAACCATTTGAAATGTCATGATTATAGACCTAATGTTGAATACCAATATATGCATGTGTATATATGTGTAGACATATATAGCTTAAAGTAATATATTACCTAGTGTATATCCAATGTGAATTCTTGCCTATTTCAGTATTGAATAATTGCATGCTATATAGAGTTGGGTGTATATTGGCTTGTATAGCCTTGTATTGATGTGTGCTTGCTAGGATAGTCTTGGTTAGGCCTAGTAAGACTTGCTGGGTTAGGACATGACCTAGTTTGACCTAGTTTGACTAGTACAGTTGACCAGAGTTGACCAAGGGTTGACTTTGGCCTAGTTTGACCTAGATTCATGTAGAATGCATTGTAGTGCTTTATATTACCCTTCTGGACATGTTGTGACCTGTGATGTTCTAATTAGGAGCCAGACACCTCTCCTCGGACAGTATCTTTACCTTGGACATTCAGATATCAGGCGAGTACATTCTCTGATCATTTCATATCCTGCTTAGAATTATTTCCTACAGTAGATTACTTTACTTGTACTGTCACGTTGGTCACACGGATTGGTACTATATGGATCCCTTCTTGAGATGTTATCCTTAGGAAGCATCGGGTACTACATGTTCTGTGCGTTTTACTTACATGGCGTATCATATGCTTCATTGGTTCTTTGATCACTTACGATATATACTCTTATGATCGTAGAGTCTTCCTAGAATCCTTATCCCATTTATGGGACTACTATGTATCACCTTCGGGGTCTATCACCTTCGGGGTCTATCACCTTCGGGGGCTGTTACATAGCATCATATAACATAACCTGGCTGGATCCTTGTGTATTGATTGGGGGTACGGGGGAGTAGAAATGGACATGTGAATAATATCCAAGTAGTATCTTATCAGAATCTCTTTCATAGTGTCTTATCAGAATCTTCTATGCCATTTACATGTCTATATTGCACTCTGACTCACTAGCCACATGTTAGTTCTTTATTTATAGTAGATATTTCTATTACAATTTTCTCTCTCTGTTTGCATACTGCACTTCTTTCAGTACTTGTATCTTACTTTACGGCATGAATATATTTTCTAACCTGCTATGAACTGTTGAGATGTATTGTGCTCGCTCCAGTCCTGACTGGACCTGTTGATAAATTTTACAAATGGCCGAGGATTGCCTGCTAGCCTAGAGGAGACACAGTAGAGGTTGTTTAGATAGTTGTTTCTTTTGTTTGGAGTTTTATTTACTTTGTGGATTACTGTATTTAGGTTTTGAGATGTATTCTGAGTTTGTATCTTAGACACTTAGACTCCTATCTGTTGTATCTCTTTTTGATTTCATGTTTTATCTATCTTCCTTTATGCTCTACCTTAGATGTGATTGAGTTTATATTCTGCTATGTCATCCCCATTAGGGGAGTATAAACTGTTTAGTCTTATACTGTTAGATGCATTGAGACCTAGGACAGCGTTCTACCGTCGACACTACGACGTAGGCTGGACGTCGTTGCGTTCTCGTGCCCTAACTCTAGGGTGTGGGTCGTGACACTTTTTTAGTGGTGGCCCATGCAGGTCGAGACTAAAAGTGTAGTGGTATTCGAACTAGAGTACCACTACAGCCTGCAGTAGTAGAATATATTTTGAAGGTACTCAATCACAGTTAGGAACCCTTGAGAGATTTCTGGGACGACCCTTGAGAATCTTATTTTAACTTCGATTTGAAAACTCTCTTTTTCCTTTGATTTGATTTATTTTTACTTTTTTGTTGTTGTTAAATTTGATTTTTATAGATTATTGTTGAATTCGAGTTTGTAATTATTGATTTTGATGGATGACTGTCGAATTTGAATTTTGATGATAGCTATTGCATCCGAGTTTGTATTTTGATGGATTTTTGTTCATTTTTGAATTTTGATGTTCGTTGATAAATTGATTTGATTTTTTTGTATTCATTGTTGATTTAATTTAATTTTTGGCAAGATGAAATTATATGGGCTATGTCATCTATGTTATGGAATCTAGTCTTTTATTGTCACATTAGCCAGCATGGTGAGGACGTATAGTCTGACTCTGGATATATTTCTCGGGTGTGGGAATTTAAGGTTTTTGCAGCCAAGCTAGCGGTACCGCGAAAATGTTAAATACCATGATTTTAGAGATATGTGCATAAGTCAAGGGCTCTGTGATTATCGTAGCCTTGCTTACTAGTATGACGAGGATTTAGAGTACCATAATTTTGGATAGACGCATATGATTATCAGATTGCGCCCTAAATGTTTTTGAACATGTTTTCTCTATTTTTGTTTCAATCATTCAAAAAAAAAAGAATTATTATTTATTTATTTGTTTTGTCTAGTTTCCTATTATTTAACTCAGGAGTAAGTTTAGTTGGTTTTATAAACCTTGTGTAATTTCTTGCTATGAGTTTTTCATAATACAATGAATCGATGATTTTGTTAGACTTTATCTTGAATTTGATATTTTAACTCTGGATTTCAAAACGGTTCCTTCTTTAAACAGATAAGCAGAACAGATTTTATCGTTATTTCTTCTTGCTAGTATTCTTGTATTGAATAATAATGATAATAAAACTGTCTTGATTTTGTCAATCACCTACTATGTAATTTTGGTAGAAATTTAAATGTTAGTCTTAACGTAGAATTAATTTTTTTTATATTGGGACATGAGAATATATATATGAATATATATATATAGTGGATACTTTCCTGACACTTATGCATGCTACACTTGATTTCCACCTATCTAAATAAATATTAATATGTCGTTGATGTTAAATTTTCAAAACCCCAATATTTCTGGTTTTCTGCTTTTCCAGTTTAAATTCGTAAGTTAAATATAAATTTCATGTTATTAGTTATGTTTACATCACTGCACATGTATGTCATACCTAGAGTTTCATTTAAAAAAATTTTTGTTGAGTTTTGTGTTTAAATTTGTCAAATCTGAGACTGTGTGCATATTAACCATTAATACTGGATTTTAAATGTTAGTTCAAATTATTATTTTAAATGTAATATTTAGAGCTGTGTACATTGTTGTTGTAGGGATATAATGTTAGGTTT
Organism: Iris pallida; assembly: GCA_029216955.1. Lineage (NCBI taxonomy): Eukaryota > Viridiplantae > Streptophyta > Magnoliopsida > Asparagales > Iridaceae > Iris > Iris pallida. Next base: position 1,072,615 of record JANAVB010016800.1, on the reverse strand, counting down.
CATATTCTTACATGATAGGTTGTGATAAACATTGAGTTGGTTTTGATGTTCAAATTTCTCCAAAATCCTGAAAACTGAATACATGTTAACATTTTTACATTGATTTCAAATGTTCAATTTCAGATTTAACATGTAATATTGAACTGTATGCGTAGATAAATGTATGGATAGTATGTTAGGGTTTCATTTCTATCATGTTAGGATGTATTGGGACCATTGAGATTGGTTGCGATGTTCAAAACCCTAAAATCTGAAACTGTGTTATGTTGATATTGCACTGGTTTAAATGTTAGCATTTTTTCAGATTTTGTATGTAAATGCTGAACTAAAACTGGGTTTAACCTTTCAATACTAAGCTATAACCCTGTACAAGGACACACACACCCTAACTTAGTATTCACTGTCATGTAACCTAACCCTTTTTCCCCTCTATGTTATGATTATATATCTAGATAGATATATATAGAGCTTAGGCATACATGTTATAATATATAAATACATAACTAAGTCTCTACCTTTTTATATATATATATGGTTAGCCATACAAGTTGTGATTAAATAGATTGTATATTGTAGATTGTTAACCCATATGCCATGATTAATGTAACTTGATAGTTATTGTTTGAAATCCAAATCCTCATATACACTTTCATGTATATTCACGTACACACACGCCTACTATCTAACCATATGAACACGTCCCCATACACACAATGCTAGCTTTTTCCTCTCTAACGCTCTCTCTATATATATATTGTGATTAGATTTCAATGCAAGTGATTTTCAATTCCTTAATTTTTGAATTTGATTTTCTGTACTTTTTTTAGATAATTGGTAGTTACCTTTATTTTATTTTGATAATGACCAATTTTTATATAGGATGGTAGACAGCCCTACAACCTTGATGATTGTTGTTTCCTTACCTTCCCAATTAATACACCCTAGATTGTTTGTGTGTTGATACCATAGTACAGTTTTGACCTAGAATGACCAGTGCACCTAGGTGAGACTTCCAACTGCTACGGTATGCCCTGACCTTGTATACTATTCCTTCAAATTGCATGATTTAGATAAAATTTTTTTTTTAGACCTTGATTGTTGGGAAATAGGGACGTCATCCCATTAGTATCAGTTGTAGATATATATAGGTTAGTCCTGGATGTGGGGATGTGTGTCTATAAACATATAGCTTATGAGATTTATGAGAGATTATAGTATCAGCCTTGATAGGATGTACTAGTCTTTTGGTGAATATAAATGTGTTATGAGAGATAGGGGCCTATATGTCTTAGTAATGCATCGTTCCTATGGTAATAGAATGTATTAATAGATGGTTAATAGGAAGATAATAGTTTGAGCATACCTATAGCCTATGATCAGTTCCTTTTCATCCTTAGTTAAGACCACTTTAAAATAGGTCCAGTCCCTTGGATATAGGTCATATTTTATTGAAGTTCCATTACTGGCGTACAGCAGAGCAGTATTGGAGGTATTCCTAGATTGACACTTTTTAGATGTCCGTTTATTATTCCAGTGTTAGGAAGTGTTACCTTAGATATTGGGTAGGTTAGAGGCTCTAGAAGGAGTACTATCGATCTTAAATTTCGAGGACGAAATTTTTCTAAGGTGGGTAGAGTTGTAGCACCCAGTTTCCCAAATAAAGGTAATTTTGAAATTTCGTGTTTATAATTATTTTAATAATGATATTTAATTCATGATATGATTTTTGGTGATTTTAAATTATTTTAAAATTATTTAAATCAATGACTTGTGGTTTTGACGTTTTGCTAGTGAAACCCTAGAGACTGTTTGACCTAGAGCCTAACCATGTGATTATGATATTTTAATATCATTTTTGGCCTAAGGATATTTTTGTATTTGACCTCTTTGAATTATTTTGATATTATTTTATTATTTATGATATTGTTTTGGGGTTATTTGAGTCGGGTTCGAATTTCAACTCAATCCGACTTGAAACGGGGACCCGGGGGTAGTTTGACTCTAGTGGGACCCACACACTAGTTAGGCATGGCCCACATAATATTAATTTTAGTCCACATGATAGAAATATTTTAGTTAGAGGTTAGACTAATTATTATGGATAAGGTTAGTGTGATTAGAGACTTTAGAATGACTAATTTAGCCCCAACCAATTAGCCCTTTTCTAATACTCATAGAATAGGTTAGTGGGGGCATTTTAGACCTTACCATAATAGGAAAAATAGTCCCATATGGCCAGCCACTTTGGGAGAGGATAGGCTCAAGTTCATTTCATTATTCTCATCCACACTCTCTCTCTTGTTCTTTCCCAAATTCCTAGAGAGCAATCCCTAGCAATTTCTCCACCAAATCTTTCCATTTCGCCACCAAATCTTCTTTTTTCCTTCTCCATTCTAGCCAAGGAGGAAGCTACCCAAGTTTGGGAGGATTCGGAGCTCGTTCGTGTCCTTTTGGAATCTCTACGTATCGGTGTCGCTCCGGGAAGGCTTTTCTTCGATTCGATCTACCGGGAGATCCCTTCTCCTTTTCTTTTTCTCATGCAAATAGGTCTATTTTGAACCCATAGGAATGACCCCCATGGTTGTATCTCCATTTGTGTCCATTTCGTGTCCATTTGGAGGTCATAGGAGTGTCCTTTGTGTTGTGGTTGTGTTCATGTGGGAAGATCCCAAATTTGGACACACTATGTGTTGTTGTTATGTATGAATGAATTATTACATATTTAATCTCATATTTTTGTATTGGAGATGTGTTCTATAGTGTCTCATATATATATATTAGTGTAGAGAGTGAGTTCTTGATATATTATGTTATATATTTGTGTTCTTTTTTCTCAAACTACCCAAATCCGTCATGATTTTTATCCACGTTTTTAATTTCAGCCCTAACTTAGAAATATCATAACTTCTAGCTCAAAGCTCGGTTTAATCTTCCGTTTTTTTTAAAAGAAGCGTATTGAAGTTAGCTTTCCAAAAACATGTATTAATAGGCCTAATTCTTTTTGTAACTTTCTGGAGAATTATTTGAGTGTCAGCTGTATGAAAGACAAACGCGTTCTCGGTGTTTTCGCGATTCCGGGAGTTTCCGGAAACGAAAACGCGATCCGTTTGAAGTTTCGGAAAGCTAACACATAGATCTATAACATACTTTAATCCTAAATTTTAATTCATGCTGAGATAGTACAGTATTGATTATTAGTAGGAGTTACTATTCGGCATATGCATTTTGTGCACCCTTGTGTGTAATATAATGTTCTATTTGATTTTAACCCATGTTAATGTATATACATTATTTAACTAAATAGAGAATGCAAGCAAGAGTAAATGGTTAAATAAATGATGTATAAGGTGTATGTATCCTATCTAATGTAAGCATGTATAAGTATGTCTTGTAATGAATATGTAGGTTCCATAGTATGTAATGTATGGTGCATAAAGTACTGCAAGAGAATAAATGAATGATGAATGAATGCAAGCATAAATATAATGTAATAATAGATGTAATGTATGTAATATACAAGTTAATGAGATGTAATATTCTAGGTTAACACAAATCCTATATTACCTCATATACCCCTTACACTATGTTGACACTATCACACTTGACACTTTGTTCACTTACACTTTGACACTCTTTGATATGTATACACTATGTATGCTCATTTAACCCTCACTTGCCCCTTTGCCATGTTCACATACACACACATAGCCTCTTAAATAAGTATTTATGAATACAGTTAACTTAGCTATGTATGTATATTATATATATGTTAGCATATTGTGTTGTAATATATATGTTTATATAACCATTTGAAATGCCATGATTATAGACCTAATGTTGAATACCAATATATGCATGTGTATATATGTGTAGACATATATAACTTAAAGTAATATATTACCTAGTGTATATCCAATGTGAATTCTTGCCTATTTGAGTATTGAATAATTGCATGCTATATAGAGTTGGGTGTATATTGGCTTGTATAGCCTTGTATTGATGTGTGCTTGCTAGGATAGTCTTGGTTAGGCCTAGTAAGACTTGATGGGTTAGGACATGACCTACTTTGACCTAGTTTGACTAGTGCAGTTGACCAGAGTTGAACAAGGGTTGACTTTGGCCTAGTTTGACCTAGATTCATGTAGAATGCATTGTAGTGCTTTATATTACCCTTCTGGACATGTTGTGACATGTGCTGTTCTAATTAGGAGCCAGACACCTCTCCTCGGACAGTATCTTTACCTTAGACATTCAGATATCAGGCGAGTACATTCTCTGATCATTTCATATCCTGCTTAGAATTATTTCCTGCAGTAGATTACTTTACTTGTACTGTCACGTTGGTCACACTGATTGGTACTATATGGATCCCTTCTTGAGATGTTATCCTTAGGGAGCATCGGGTACTACATATTTTGTGCATTTCACTTACATGGCGTATCATATGCTTCATTGGTTCTTTGATCACTTACGACATATACTCTTATGATCGTAGAGTCTTCCTAGAATCCTTATCCCATTTATGGGACTACTATGTATCACCTTCGGGGTCTATCACCTTCGGGGTCTATCACCTTCGGGGGTTGTTACATAGCATCATATAACATAACCTGACTGGATCCTTGTGTATTGATTGGGGGTACGGAGGAGTAGAAATGGACATATGAATAATACCCAAGTAGTATCTTATCAGAATCTCTTCCATAGTGTCTTATCAGAATCTCCTATGCCATTTACATGTCTATATTGTACTCTGACTCACTAGCCACATGTTAGTTCTTTATTTATAGTAGATATTTCTATTACAGCTTTTTCTCTCTGTTTGCATACTGCACTTCTTTCATTACTTGTATCTTACTTTACTGCATGAATATATTTTCTAACCTGCTATGAACTGTTGAGATGTATTGTGCTCGCTCCAGTCCTGACTGGACCTGTTGATAAATTTTACAGATGGCCGGGGATTGCCTGCTAGCCTAGAGGAGACACAGTAGAGGTTGTTTAGATAGTTGTTTCTTTTGTTTGGAGTTGTATTTACTTTGTGGATTACTGTATTTGGGTTTTGAGATGTATTCTGAGTTTGTATCTTAGACACTTAGACTCCTATATGTTGTATCTCTTTTCGATTTTATGTTTTATCTATCTTCCTTTATGCTCTACCTTAGATGTGATTGAGTTTATATTCTGCTATGTCACCCCCATTCGGGGAGTATAAACTGTTTAGTCTTATACTGTTAGATGCATTGAGACCTAGAACAGCGTTCTACCGTCGACACTGCGGCGTAGGCTGGGCGTCGTTGCGTTTTCGTGCCCTAACTCTAGGGTGCGGGTCGTGACACCCGACTTGCCACCAAGAAGCTTGTAAGAGGGCTTCCAAGTATTTCATTCAAAAAGGACATGGTATGTGAAAAATATGAGAAATATAAGTTGACCAAGTCATCCTTCAAATCCATCAACTCAGTAAGTACAACTAGACCTCTCCAACTCATTCATATGGATTTATTCGGTCCTAGTAGAGTAGCTAGTCTTGGAGGAAAACTTTATGCTTTTGTTTTGGTTGATGATTTTTTTTCAAGATTTACTTGGATTATTTTTCTTACAAATAAGAGTGATACTTTTTGTGAATTTGTTACATTTTGCAAACGTGTTCAAAATGAGAAAGGCTTTACTATAAACAAAATTAGGAGTGATCATGGAGAAGAATTTGACAATGTCGATTTTAAAAGATTTTGTGAAAAGAATAGTTTTGGTCATGATTTTGCTTGTCCTCGAACTCCACAACAAAATGGTGTTGTGGAAAGAAAGAATAGAATCCTTGGTGATATGGCTAGGGTCATATTAAATCATTATAAGCCCCCCCAAATATTTTTGGGCGGAAGCCGTTAACACGGCATGTCATGTTATAAATAGGGTCTTGATCAGACCTATTTCTAAAAAGACTCCATATGAGCTTTGGTTTGACAAAATTACCTCTATTGAATATTTGAAAGTTTTTGGTTGCAAATGTTTTATTTTGAATACCAAAGATAACCTAGGCAAATTTGAAGAAAAGGCCTATGCAGGTATTTTCCTTGGTTATTCAATACATAGTAAAGGATTTCATGTTTTTAATAAAAGAAGTCTTATTGTCGAAGAGTCTATTAATGTCTCTTTAGATGAACTTAAATCTTCTACATCCTCCTCATCCGAAGATGTTGATGACATCTCTTTTGGTTTGGAAAACTCTTCTATTGGAGACATTTGTCCCTTTTCATCTAATAATGAAATAGTGAATCCTCCAACCGAAGTTTCTCCACCACTAGAGACATCACTAGAGACTCCTCAAGAGAACCTTCCAAAAGAATGGAGATTTGTCCTACATCATCCCAAGGAGCTTTTTATTGGTGATCCTTCTTCACGTGTTAGCACTAGATCCTCCACTCATGATCTTTGTGCAAATGTGGCTTTTATTTCTCAAATAGAGCCTAAAAATGTTAATGATGCCTTTAATGATGAATTTTGGATGATAGCAATGCAAGAAGAGCTAAATCTATTTGAGCGAAACAAGGTTTGGGAACTTGTCCATAAACCTCTCAACCACCCCATTATTGGAATAGAGTGGGTGTTTCGCAATAAACTCAATGAAGATGGGTTTGTCACTCGTAACAAAGCCCGATTGGTTGCTCAAGGCTATAACCAAGAGGAAGGCATCGACTACGATGAAACCCATGCTCTGGTTGCTCGTCTTGAGTCCATTCGTATGCTTTGTGCCTTCGCTTATTTTAATGATTTCAAACTCTTTCAAATGGATGTTAAAAGTACTTTTATAAACGGTATTATTAAGGAGGAAGTTTATGTTAAGCAACCTCCTAGCTTTGAAGATTTCAAATTTCCTCATCATGTTTTCAAATTACACAAAGCCCTTTATGGCCTCAAACAAGCTCCTTGTGCTTGGTATGAGCGCCTTAGTTCCTTTCTTATTTCTTACAACTTTTCTAAGGGTAAAGTTGGCACTGCACTCTTTATTAAATCTCTTAGTGACACTCTTTTGTTAGTTCAAATTTATGTTGATGATATCATTTTTTGTTCTACTAACAATACGCTATGTGTAGAATTTGCCAAAGTTATGCAGGACGAATTTGAACTGAGCATGATGGGAGAACTCTCCTTCTTCTTGGGTCTCAAAATCAAGCAAGGTCCCAAAGGTACCTTCATCAATCAAGCAAAATATACAAAGGATCTTCTCAAATGCTTAAAACTTGACTCATCTAAATCAATGAGAACTCCTATGGCAATAACGACTAAACTTGATAATGATGAAGATGGTATCTCGGTCGACATTCGTAAGTATCGAGGTATGATCGGCAGCTTACTTTATTTAAATACTAGTCGTCCTGATATTATGTTTAGTGTTTGTCTTTGTGCTCGATACCAAGCAAATCCAAAAGAATCTCACTTATATGTCGTTAAGCGCATTTTTTGGTATCTCAAAGGCACCATTAATATGGGACTTTGGTATCCAAAATCTTCATCCTTTGAGCTTATCGGCTACTCGGATGCGGACTTCGCCAGATGCAAAATCGATCGAAAAAGCACTAGCGACACATGTCAATTCCTTGGCAGATCCTTGGTGTTGGCCCAATGATTGTATCATGTTTTTGAATATGGTTAATATGTTAAGTTTAGCATTTCATTATCACTAATCTTCATACTATCTCTATGGCATTTCTACTTATACTTATATCTTTGGTGATATGTGCCCATTGGTTTATATCTTAGTGATATGAGCTTATCTATCTTAAATTTAATTTGGTTGCCAAAATCAAAACTATGTTTTTGATTGTGGTCATTCAATTAAGTTTAATCATTCTGATATCACTAACATTTATGCCATCACCTTAGCACTTATACTTAAACTTTGCATAGTCCTAATGTGCTTTATCTTATCATACTTGCTACATGTATATTGCTTTGTTCGTCTAACATGTACATGCAGAAAAGCAATAAGCAAGATCAATGTGAACATATACAATGAAGAAATCATGGTGGGCCAAAGACGACGGATCCCACAAGATTTCTCTGAACCACCCGACGACATCTCTGGAGCCTCGCACCGGGGGTTCCGCTGCCCGGTCAGCGGACGGGGGTCGAGGGGGCAGCGCCCCTCGTCGGGGGTTCGGGGGCGAAGCCCCCGAAAGGTATTCAGTTTTCATAAACTGGATATCTTTGGATAGCTGCCGCCAAAGGAAAAAGCCAGCACCTATCAAAGAAAGAAGCCAAGCCATGCCATCATCATTTCAAGACTCTGAAGAAGCCTGCACCTGCTATAGTATATCTGGAGTCTGTAATGAGTCTTAGGAATAATTGTAAACACAAGAAATGGATGGCAAAATCGAAAGCTAGGGTAGAATATATCCCAGGACAATCTTCGGAATCCTGGCGGATAATCCGGCGGATCTCCGCGGAAATCCGGCAGAAGATCCGAATGGTCTCACAGAATACCTTCTGTGAGTGTTCGGATTATCCGACGGAAAACTGCGGAATTCCGACGGATTTTCCGTCATATGACCGTTTGCATTCCAACGGTTGGATTTTACGAATGATTGATCCCAACGACTCTTTTTATAGCCGTTGGACTATACAGGCGGATGATCCGGCGGATTTCTGCGGAAATCCGGCGGATGATCCGTCAGCCTGTGAAAGTTGCATTATTGCACTTTCCTTTGCTTTGGTTATAAATAGCCTTGAACCCCTTCATTCAAGGTTGATGCTTTGAGCCTAAAAAAATTTCCAAACCACCAAAGCTTATCCACATATAACTCTACAAAGCCTTCATTTGCCATCTACAAATTGTGTTAGAGTTATTGAGTTAAAAAGTGAGATCTTCATCCTATTGTATAAGGAGATCAAACCTATTGTGAAAGGTTGAAGTTGGAGAGTCTTCGTATCCAAACTCTCGGTTGAAGTTGGGGAGTCTTCGTATCCAAACTCTCGGTTGAAGTCGGAGAGCCCTTCGGATTAAAGCTCTTGTGTAAGAAGTTGGCGAGTTCTTCGGATCCAAACTCGTGTGTAACTATTTGCTCAAATAGTGGATTAAAGCCGGAGAGAGTTCCGGGACTGGACTGCCTCTTAGGAGGATACCAGGATATATCGGGTATCGGTATTGTGTTTGCTTCTTCTCTTGCACTTATATTTTTAAATTGCCAATTAGCTTGTGCTAAGTGCTTGATTAGTTAGCTTGACCCTATTCACCCCCCCTCTAGGGTTCCTACAATTGGTATCAGAGCAAGGACTCTATTGTTAGGCTTAACATCCTTAGAGTAGATCCTTGTTATTTTTTCTATGGCAACCTATTCCTCATCCTCCGATAAAGAGGGTTTTATTTCTAGTAGCATAGACAATCATGTTTCTTCTAAATGCAAGAAATGCTCTAAGTGGAAAGCCATGGCTAAACAATCCTTAGAGATTCTTGACAACCTTTATTCTACAAATGAAGAACTTTCTGAAAAGGTTATTCATTTAGAAGAAGCAAATGAGTTTTTGAGAAATAAAAACAATGTTTTATTATCTAGACTTGATTCTCAAAACTCATCTTGTGTTTCTTTAAAGAGTTTGAATGAGGCTTTAATTTTGAAAATCAAATCCCTTTCCTCATCAATAGAAGATCTTAAGAGGCAAACACATGAGCTTAATCATTTGCATGATTCTTTTATTAACTCTTTAAAGAAACAAAATGATGATTTTATTTCTAGAATTGCTTTATTTGAAAAAGAGAATAATGCTTTAATTGTTAAATTTGATTCTCTTACTTGTATGGATGATGATTTGATATTAGAACATAATATTCTTAAAACCAAATCTTCTCATGCTCACTCTAGAGATACTCATCATTCTAGTATGTCACATGTTCATAACCATGCTCATTCGGATACATGTGCACACACTAGTATTAGGTGCTTCTATTGCTCTCGCATTGGACACATGAGCTTAACTTGTCCTATTCGTAGGAGTTTTTCTACCAATGCTAGAGTAAATAGTATATGGGTCCCTAAAGCTAACAAATGTGGATCCAAGTTCATTTGGATACCAATGTCTTCACCTAATGTTGTAGGTGGAGCTTCTTTTATCGGGACATAGCACCAAGGAGCGTGTTGGTGGTTGCAAAGCTCAAAGGTCATCTTTCAAGCAATTGCACCAACACAAGTGTGGCCACTAGAGCCACTTTGGTAACATGCTAAACGATTCTCTTTAAATGGTTTATATTAGTAGAATCTAGCATGTTTCTCTTGATGTTTTGCTACTAGCTCACATTGATATCCTTAGTTGCTCATTGTATAAATCAATGTGAGATATAATACTAGCATGCTTAGTTAATTCTCTTATTTTTTTTTTATCTAGCATGACTAGTTACTTAGCTTAAATGTTTAGTTCACACTTGTAGTTTATCACTCATTTTCTATTAAGTGTGACACATTTAATTTATGCATGCTTGTTATTCTTATTCTTTATTTATAAAGCTTGTATATCACTCTAGTCCATAGGAGCTTGGTTTTGATTTGAGTTAATATGATTTTAACTCTCCGTCTTTAAAAGTTTTTGAAATAATTATTTCTTGCCGGTTTGTATTTAATGTGTCTTATTTACTTTAAATCGGTATTTGCGAATATTTGTGTTTAGCACAAGCTTCTTATTCTTGACAAGTATATACTTATACTTCTTTTTAATCTTGTGCTTACATAATATATTCATTATTGATTCTCATATTTTATCTTGATTATCTTCTTGAGAATCAATTATGTCTTTGCCTAATAAAGTTTATTTATACATGCTTTTGATTTTGTGATGGTTTCTCAAATATTCATGTATCTCTTATATTGATATCTATTTTTGTATAAATACCTTTATGTAGGCATATGAGTTAAGCTAAAAGTTTTATTCATACTTGTTACTTCTAAACTTGTGCTTAACTCATACTCTAGCTATTGATTCTTTTGATCAAATTTGTGTATCTCTTTTTGAATCAATATGCTTCTTCCTTAAAGCTTTCTTTAATGATGTCTTTTTACCTTTTTGGTTGGCATTATGGATACATGTTCTTAATTAGTTTTTGATCTTTTCATGTATGCCTATTCGCAATATATATTAGTGATTCCTAACTTTTGATATTTATTTGTTTTATTCCTTTAAGTTAGGATGTTGAGAGAAAATATTTGTTTATGTATTGCACTTGACTATTTATGGAAGTTCTTTTAAGAATCACAAGGTTTTGTGTTTTGTCTTGTTTTTATAATTAACCTCCATTTTTAGTGCACATTTTTAAATCTATATCATCTATATATTTCTATTGTGCACTATGAAAGTTTTTGAAAATAATTTTTACTATCCTTAGCATTTAGCTTTCTTGATCTTAATGATCTTTCTTTGCTCATTCCTTGGGTTATGCTTTCTTTTGAATTATTGTTGCCCAATGATGTTTTTGTAGCACATGAGAATACTTGTAATTGTTACATCATATTTCTCATGAATTTAGCTACTATGGTTTGAGCATTTGTGTTGAGATTTTTCCACTTCTAGAGAATACACTTATTTTAATGTGGCTATAGTATTTTGCATTCTCTAGATTGGTCTATCATTTCATTATCTTGGGTTAATCTCAATACTTGGCAAAGAGATTTATTTTATTGTGTTTTCATGAACATCTCTTTTGTCCTTTACTTGATAAGAGTCTAATTCATTTATTTATCATCTTATGCTCTTATCCTTGCTTAGTAAAGAGTCTCTAAATCATTTTGATCATTCAAAATGTATTCCCTTAATTGTGAACTCTATGCTTAAGCAAGTATTTTTTTTTGTATTAGTGACTTAAGAATTAATGAGCACATTTATCTTGTTAATGGCTTCTCTCATTAATCTTATTTGGATTATATAGTTTGCTTATTTGTGATATATTATTAAGCTATATAATTTTGGCTCACTTTCACACATCTAGCTATATTCCTATACTTCAATCTATATATGATATGCTAGTTTACAAAAACAAGATTTGTGATATGCTTAATCTCTAAAACTAGTTTTACAAATTCTTTATTAAATCTTGTTTTCTCTTAGAGGTTTGTGATTCTCTGTTTTTAACTCTCTTCCATAACTAGTCATTAGCAAGTCTCTCTTAAATTTCTCTCACTTTTTGAGTCATATTTTCATCGTATTATCATTTACATCTCTTCTTTATTATGTTTGTAATTATTTAAATGAGATTGACACTTTCCCATGTTAATGTGTGAGATTTTTTTTGGACTTGTGATTTTCTCTTGATGAGATTCATTAGATCATATTTATTCATTTGTTTCCTTTATGAATGATCCTAATGATTGAGTAGTCCTAAACTATCTAATTTTGTAAATGTCAAGTTAATTTATTACTCTACTTTGACTACTCATGGTTTATCACATATGACCTTTGCTATTTGAACTTTATTGATCTTTCATTTAGAAGTAGCAAAGTTTGGATATTACCCGGTTGATGGGTACATATGTGATAAAATATACCTAGTCCATGCAAAGCAATAAATTGGTTGTTTATTTCTTAATTAGATAATCATGGACATGATGTTTGAGTTTCATTTTTATTTTATTTTTGAGCTATATTATGTCTATCATCATGTTTGTTCTTAATTGACTTTATTCTTTTTCATGATGACATTTTCTCAAATGATTACATACATTGATCTATCATATTTAAATATGAGATTCTTCTATATAGACTAATGTATGCCATCTTTTGATTATATGTGCTTTATTGGAATATTCTTTTGATTTCTCATCTTTAGTGGCTATTAATTGGTTATCTCTTCTTGACTAAAGATGATATTTTTTCGTCTTTTGACGATATTGTAGCCTTATATGCATCGAGCAAGGGGGAGAAATCCATGGTTGATTTACCCCTAGATCTTGTAGTTATCTTTTTATGCTATAAGTGCTTTGGAACTAGATACGCATATTTTGAGGGGGAGCAAATTAATTGATTCAATTCATTTATACCCTTAAATATGTCGTATACCTAGTTCATCATGGACCCATATTTTTCTTCTATTTCATATCTTATTGATTGAGGTCATGATATTTTTATTTTGAAGGGTTTATGAGAGTATATGCTATTGTCTTTATCATTTATCTCTCTTTTATATGGATTAAATAAGTCATCTTCTTAAAAATTAACTTTCATATCTTATCTTGATGACTATTGTGCTTTCATTGGTTTGGCGTTTCTTATATGCTTAATTGATTTGGCTTTCCTTGTTGAGGACTTATCCAAATTCATGATTTTTATCTACTTTGGTAGTACTTTGAGGGGGATCATTCAAGTCGACTGAATTTCTCCTTCTCAAGTATTTTTCTCCTTTACCTTCATGTTTATCTAAAGGGTATTCATATAGCATGATGAGGTAATTGAGTTCAAATGCATGAACTTGGATAAGCATATAGATCTTGCAAATAATGAGATTACTTTATATCAATTGCAATATTTTACATTGATCATTCTTTTATTTTGTTCCACTATTTATTTGTGGACAATTATGATTATTAATGGTTTCCTTGATCAATGTTTCAAGTTTACATCTTTTCAGTTGGTATCAAGTTTATTTAATTTCATATCTCAATTGGTATCTATTATTTGTAATTATCTATTCCTCATGGCTTTTGTTTGAAATCCCTTATTTCACAGTTCTCTTCCAAAACTGGAGCAATATTTCATATCCTATTGTGTTTTGGATTTATTCCTTGGATTTCAAGTTGGTAAACTACTTAATTCTTGTTTTTCAAATACTTTTAGTTTTACCAACCATATTGTGTTTTGACAAGCTATTTTCTATTTAGTAACTCTACATTTGGAATGTAGTTTTATACACTTGTCTTTACACACTTCTCCCATTGTTTTTCATTAGTATATCTTAATCATGATTGTCTATAAGTTCCCCATGCTCTGATTTCTATGCTTGAGATTGATTTTATTTTATCTCTTAGTACGGGGGAGCCTATTTTTGATCATGTCAAAGGGGGAGAAGTAAGTTTAAGTATGCTTTTATAAGTAATCTAAGTAGTATGCCTTTAGTGATATTGCTTATGTCCTTTGTATATTAGTGATACATGCATCTATTATGTCTATACTAAACTTAACCGATTTGCCATAATCAAAAAGGGGGAGATTGTTGGCCCAATGATTGTATCATGTTTTTGAATATGGTTAATATGTTAAGTTTAGCATTTCATTATCACTAATCTTCATACTATCTCTATAGCATTTCTACTTATACTTATATCTTTGGTGATATGTGCCCATTGGTTTATATCTTAGTGATATGAGCTTATCTATCTTAAATTTAATTGGGTTGCCAAAATCAAAACTATGTTTTTGATTGTGGTCATTCAATTAAGTTTAATCATTCTGATATCACTAACATTTATGCCATCACCTTAGCACTTATACTTAAACTTTGCATAGTCCTAATGTGCTTTATCTTATCATACTTGCTACATGTATATTGCTTTGTTCGTCTAACATGTACATGCAGAAAAGCAATAAGCAAGATTAATGTGGACATATACAATGAAGAAATCATGGTGGGCCAAAGACGACGGATCCCACAAGATTTCTCTGAACCACCCGACGACATCTCTGGAGCCTCGCACCGGGGGTTTCGCTGCCCGGTCAGCGGACGGGGGTCGAGGGGGCAGCGCCCCTCGTCGGGGGTTCGGGGGCGAAGCCCCCGAAAGGTATTCAGTTTTCACAAACTGGATATCTTTGGACAGCTGCCGCCAAAGGAAAAAGCCAGCACCTATCAAAGAAAGAAGCCAAGCCATGCCATCATCATTTCAAGACTCTGAAGAAGCCTGCACCTGCTATAGTATATCTGGAGTCTGTAATGAGTCTTAGGAATAATTGTAAACACAAGAAATGGATGGCAAAATCGAAAGCTAGGGTAGAATATATCCCAGGACAATCTTCGGAATCCTGGCGGATAATCCGGCGGATCTCCGCGGAAATCCGGCGGAAGATCCGAATGGTCTCACAGAATACCTTCTGTGAGTGTTCGGATTATTCGGCGGAAAACTGCAGAATTTCGACGGATTTTCCGTCATATGACCGTTTGCATTCCAACGGTTGGATTTTACGATTGATTGATCCCAACGGCTCTTTTTATAGCCGTTGGACTATACAGGCGGATGATCCGGCGGATTTCCGCGGAAATTCGACGGATGATCCGTCAGCCTGTGAAAGTTGCATTATTGCACTTTCCTTTGCTTTGGTTATAAATAGCCTTGAACCCCTTTATTCAAGGTTGATGCTTTGAGCCTAAAAAATTTCCAAACCACCAAAGCTTATCCACATACAACTCTACAAAGCCTTCATTTGCCATCTACAAATTGTGTTAGAGTTATTGAGTTAAAAAGTGAGATCTTCATCCTATTGTATAAGGAGATCAAACCTATTGTGAAAGGTTGAAGTTGGAGAGTCTTCGTATCCAAACTCTCGGTTGAAGTTGGGGAGTCTTCGTATCCAAACTCTCGGTTGAAGTCGGAGAGCCCTTCGGATTAAAGCTCTTGTGTAAGAAGTTGGCGAGTTCTTCGGATCCAAACTCGTGTGTAACTATTTGCTCAAATAGTGGATTAAAGCCGGAGAGAGTTCCGGGACTGGACTGCCTCTTAGGAGGATACCAGGATATATCGGGTGTCGGTATTGTGTTTGCTTCTTCTCTTGCACTTATATTTTTAAATTGCCAATTAGCTTGTGCTAAGTGCTTGATTAGTTAGCTTGACCCTATTCACCCCCCCTCTAGGGTTCCTACACTTGGTATCATGGTTTAGTAAGAAACAAAACTCTGTTGCTCTTTCTACCACTGAAGCCGAGTAAATAGCGGCTGATTATTGTTGTGCACAAATTCTTTGGATGTCACAAACACTTATTGATTATGGTCTCTCTTCTACTTGTACCTTATTCAAATGTGATAACACTAGCTCTATCAATCTCACGAAAAATTTGATTTGTCACTCACGTACGAAGCACATTGAGATTAGACACCATTTTTTTTGTGACCATCAACAAAAGGGGGACATTCATCTTGATTTTTTTGATACTACTTATCAATTGGCGGATATCTTCACTAAACCCCTCCCGGAGGATCGATTTGTATTTCTTTGCCAGGAGTTAGGCATTATTAATATTGAATACTAGCTGCTCTTCAAATGACATACCGACGGAACACCTCGGTATACTGTCGGTTTTTCGATTTGCCTTTAGAATTAGTTTCTGTAACCAACATCGGCATACCGACGGTACTCAACGGTATTCCGCCGGCATACCGTCTGCAACGTAACGGGTCCAGCAACTACCCTTTTTTGGCCCCATCACTCACTATTAACTTCACCCATCAAATTATATCAAATCCCTTCAACTTCTTATTAATTATCCTTTTTCAAACTCCTTCTCTCCATCACATCACTCCTTTCATCCTCTCCCTCATTTATTACTCATTCATTCTCTCTTCTTTTTCAAAACCCCCTCATTAATCTCTCTTTCATTCAACACACCCTTTCATCTCCCTCTTCAACAAACCCCCTCCTCTCCTCTCTTTAAAAACTTACTTCTTCTTCCTCTTCCTTCCCTAAATCACTTCCCTCTCTTCAAGCCCTGTTGTCTCCATGGCCCATGCCAAACGCCCACGTTTCTGCTCCTCCTCTTCCAATACCTTCACGCCGGTGCCCTTACCAAATGGGGCCTATGACCACAAGACCTTCAAATTCGGTCTTGCTACAGACGCCTGGTTCCAGTATTTTGCCGACCATGCTGTTTACAAAGGAAAGACGATAAACTAGAATCTCTTTCCCGGTCAACTCTCCTTATTCAAGTCCGTCGGCCTTTCCGCTATTCTTCGTCGTCAGGTTCCTGTTTATCCGGCAGCTGTGCGCCTCTTCTACTGCAACATTATCCCAGACTTAGCCAACAATGCACTTGAGACTCTCATCAACGATCGACATTTTCGTCTAACCGCTCGAGATATTATCGAGATTCTTGAGATTCCTAATCGTGGGACGCTCTACCCACCTTAGCAGATCTGTACCCTGCCGCTGAAGTCTCCTTCGACGAGTTTTGTAGCATCATCTGCAAAGGGCCTAACCCTTCAGTCATTCCAGCCCTCTCCAAGCAGCTGGAGCCTTTCTACTATGAGCTGCACCGCATCATTTGCCACACCTTGTACCCCAAGTCTGGCAACTATGATGCCATCACAAACGATGCTCTGGTTTGCATGTATTACCTGTATTCTAAGAAGACTTGGTCCTTTGCTAAGACTCTCTTGAATGCCTTCTCGTCTATCCATTCTGCGGGGCGGCAAGCTCTTAACTATGGTGCATTTATCACTCTGATTCTTGAGGCCAAATGTGTGGACCTCACTCTCTGCCAATTGGATGATATTTTTCCCTTTCTGGCTGTCTACCACTTTGCATCTGGACAATCCTTTCGTGCGTCCTCTTCTCGGGCCCCTCAACCTACTCCACCTGCTGCAACGCCCTCTGATCCTCCTTCCTCTGGCCGATTCATGCCTCTAACCCAGCACCACTTCGATCTGCGCATGGCTCAGGCGGAGGTGCAAATGCGGACCAATACTCGTAGCCTTGGCAACCTTATTCAGAGTCGCTTCCATGAGCAGGCCTACTTCCTTCAGAGGACTCTTCAGGATCGCAACGCATTTCTGGATCTCAATCTTCAGGACCCCCACTTTCAAGGGTCTCGCTTCTCTGACCCGAATGCCTACGGGTTCATGTATCCCGATGGCATTGATCCTTTCGGCTCTTTTCACGAGACTCCGGGTAACGGTGATGATGATCCAGCCAATCAGTAGCCTTCGGTCTCCCTCTATGTTGGTCCAACAAAGAAGTGTGGTCTTATCTAGTTTGTCTTTTGATGTCCTGCTGGGACTAGTGTCGTTGTTTGTTTTGTTTGGTTTGTTTATTTGTCTTGTGTGGTCCTTCGAGGATCTTATGTTGGTTGTTTTCCTCCCGATAGAGAGCATTATGTTGGTTTGAGTTCTGTTCGCATGTACTCTTCAACTCTGGTATTCAATATATGCATGGTTTAGCTCTGTATTACACTCTCGTATACATCTTTCCTTTTATTTCACCAAATTTCACCATATTTGATTAAGTGACAAAGGGGGAGAAAACGTATTGAGGGGGAGTAGTCTACCTATGGGAGAGTCACTCCCTTGAAAGATGCTATCTTTCTTTTTGTCAATTATCAAAATGGGGGAGATTGTTGGCACATTTATTTTGATAACATTAACAGCATCTTCGTGGTTTAGTTTTCTCTATATTTTCAGCAAACATATACACCATCAAGCTTTCCAATGTCTGCTACAAAGATTTTTGTTTATCCAAGCCACTCAGCAACACCACATGAATATATTCCTCCCTTGAACCAAAAGCTAGATGCCTAGTAGATTTCTCTTTGAACTAACAACATAAAACTTTATGGTAGAAATATAATAACACAATATCAGAATGCCTTCAAGCCCATTTTACAAGCTGTGTCATCGACGAGCTGGCGCTTAAGGCCCTCGGTGAACGGATCCGCCAGGTTCTCCTGACTCCGAACATCAATCACTGCAATAACACTCCTCTTGATGAGATCGTGTACTTCCCTGTGCTTCAACCGCACATTCCTATTCTTTTCGTTGAAGAGGTCATTTGATGTCTCCGCCACGGTCACCTGGTTGTCACAGTATATCGGTATCGCCGGTATTTGTGCCCCAACTACTGGAAGATCTTACATGAGCTTTCGAAGCCATTCTGCTTCCTCCGCTGCGATATCAAGTACAAAGAACTCCGATTCCATGGATGACTGCAAGAGCATAGTCTGCTTCTTCGATTTCCATAATATAGCAGCTACACCCATTGTGAAAATGTATCCACCTGTGGACCTCTCCCTTTCCACTTCTGAGCACTAGCTGGCATCACTGAAGCCTTCAACTACCGACGGATCTCCGCTGTAGTGTAGTGCATGTCTGAGTCTTCTTGAGATATCTCATAACCCGTTTCACAGCTTTCCAGTGCTCAATGCCTAGGTTGCTTGTGAAATAACTCAGCATTACCACGGCGAAAGCTATGTTAGGCCTTGTTGCAGTAGTAGCATACATCAAACTCCCGATTACGCTTGCATACTCCAGCTGCCTGACGCTTTTCCTTGAATTAGGCTTCAGCTTCAGATCACACATGTACGGCATATCGATCCCTGGAAGATCCTGATATCCGTAACGAGTGATCATCTTCTCAACATAATGAGACTATGACAACACTAGTCCAGTGTTTGTCCGGATGATCTTGATCCCTAAGATCACAATAGCTTCCCCCAAGTCCTTCATACTGAACTTGCTCGAGATAAACTTCTTTGTCTCCGTGACACAGCCCATATCCGTACCTAAGATCAGCATGTCGTCCACGTACAAACAAACAATCACACCTCTTCCATCAGCGAACTTCGGGTAAACACACTTATCTATCTCGCTGACCATGTAACGCCCCAGTCCCAAAATATGTAGGACTAGGAACGTAGACATGCCAGCTATATTCATATGAAGTATACTCCAATATATGGAAGCTTCATATAAATACATACGCTGTAAAATGCAATAGAACCATAACTAATCTCATCCACGCAAAATAAATGAATAAAAGACATCATATAAAGATAATGAATTGTCTTGATATAATATGTTGGGCGGAGACAAATCCACTACCAACAAAATAAGGAAAAGTACATAGAAAATGAAATGAGTGGCGAGCGAAGCGAAGACGATCCAAGTGCAATCATCCTCGAGAAATAACAATGAACAAGGCTAGAGCTAAAGCACTTGCGAAAGACAATAGCACACACCTAGAGAGATAACCAGGTCCTCAGAGGGATGTAACAAAACACATAATATCATGCCATATAAACTGAATAAATATTGCTCAAATAGATAAGTCAATCGAATTATAACATGGTCCAATACGCACCTATTGAACGAGCGTACCATCCCCCCAACCAAACAAGGACATGGGATGGTAAACTAATTCACGGTAACGTATCTTTCCATGCTATGAATCCAATATGGTATCCGGACCCCAACAAGGTTCAATACCTTCTCATCGAAGTAGTAAGTCACACCTACAACCAAACAAGGACAAGATGTGACGAACTAATCCGCGACAAGTTATTGTTCTAAGCCACGGTCAGATACAAGTACCCAAACCAAA
This sequence comes from Iris pallida, assembly GCA_029216955.1. Lineage (NCBI taxonomy): Eukaryota > Viridiplantae > Streptophyta > Magnoliopsida > Asparagales > Iridaceae > Iris > Iris pallida. Next base: position 1,052,348 of record JANAVB010016800.1, on the reverse strand, counting down.
AGTACTCGTACCTAACGGATAAAGGTAGTCTAACCGTTCTAAGTGAATGTAGTTAAGAACAGTTCATCGTCGCATGACTACCGGGTCAAGTCAAAAAAATACCAATGCAGTACCTCAGTAGCGAGTCACAACACCATATACTATTCCTCGGTATCGAGCGAGTCTATAGCATATAGTCTACCTATCGTTCCTCAGTAGCGAGCGAGTCTACGATAGATAGGGTGGTAGTCAACTCCCAATCATGTTCTTCCCGCCCAATGCTAACTCTATAACCGCTAAGTCAAACTAATATGCAACCTCTATTAGCGGTTATTCCTATCGCACGGCTTGTACGTATTGGTGGCCAGCCAATCACGCACTTCCGTGTTCTACATGCGACACACAACTTCGTGGTACAACGTGTCAAGGCCAATGAATGCAACACATAAGGTGGTCCCTTAAATCTAGGTTTAATGTGAAAAAAATAATACATAGCAGGAAATATAAATGAACAGTAAGTTCTAACAGGTTATGCCATGTATCACAGTTTATTTTGCATAAAGAAAATAAATAATGCATGAAATATGAGCTAAAATAAATAAACAGCAAATGGCAAGGTGTCTTGCCTGAGGTCCTTGCTGGTGAAACCGACAATCCCGTTGGGTACAAAATAGTCACATGGCTACACAAGGTGAACTCAGACGTTGTGACAAACTTCTAAAATAAAAACCAAAAATAAAATATTCTTAATTTTTTTAGGAAAAATATATGATGTGTATTTTTCTGTCAGTATTCCGAAACTTCAAACGGATCGTGATTCCGATTTCTGACCAGAATCTCAAAAACACTAAAACGTGTCAGATTTTGGACCACTGACACTCCATAAATTTTCCAGAAAATTAAGTTCCGAATTTATGAAAATAAAATTTAGATTCAGAAAATATACCTCAATACGATTCCAACAAAAAAACTGGAGGTCAAAAGGAGTCCGGAGTTGGGAGTTATGGTCATTCGAAGTTGCTACAACCTTTGAAAATTGAGGCTGAATTTATGACGAAAAAAAGAGAGCAATTTTGACAAGGATGGTTTGAAAGATGATTTGTGGTGAAAATAATATGGAGGAGTACCTGCCTATTTATAGGATGTGGGAATTCCCAATTAGATAAGAATTAGGATTCCTTTAAACCCAATTTAGATATTTCCTAATTTAATTTAAAAGCAATCAAATCCAAATCCAAATCTAAATCTAATTTAAATCAAATCAAATCAAATTCTCTTAGTTTAAAATCAAATCAATTAAATCCAATTTAAATCTATTTAAATTTTTAGCTCAAAATCAAATGGGATAAATAAATTTCAAATATTTAACTATTTAAATAAATCCAAAAATCAAATCAAGATTTAAATGGCCACCATAACTTCCAAATATATTTTTCAAAATACCAATATTAATAATTTCAAAAATAATAAATATTTTTAAATATCTTTTTAAATAATAAAATATTTATTAATAAATCTTAAAAATTATATTTTTATTTAAAATAGACTAATAAATAATTACGAAATATATGTATGCACGAATAATGCATACATGATTATGCTTTTCCTAGTATACAATGAAATATTATTTATGATTAATAACTGCTAAAAATAAAAAGGCTTTTTATAGCAAGAATAATAATTATATAATATTTTGAAAGTGTATAATAAAATAGAAAAAATATTTTTCTAAAATATGTACGCTCGCACATATTCGCACTTGACGAGCAACTACGAAAAATAAAATTTCGTGCGCGACGTACAATACAACTATGTGACCTACAATACAAATTTTTTAAATCAGTACCAAATTTAATATATATAAAATATAGTAGAAATTTAGGGGTTTTACATCCTACCCAACTTAAAAGAATTTCGTCCTCGAAATTAAGAATTAGGAGGGGGTGAGAAGGCACAACGGTAGATATGAGGGTTTAAGGAAGTTTATATGGTCGTAGTCTAGGTTGAGGGTATGATTAAGAGACGATTGTAATAACTCTTAAATTCAAGTGATTAGAAAGTCAAGATTGTAAATTTAGCGTCGAGGGGAAAAGTCGAGTAGTTCAAGACAAAGATATGGTTACATTGGATGGTAATGGTCATGGTGATAGGACAGTTAGATGAGTTTTAGTACGACGCTTTCGTCCTTCTAAAGTAGGTGAAGGCGAATGCAATATAGAGTTCGAAGGAGGCATTATCGAATACAAATACGTGGTTCAAAGGCGACCGAATAATTCAAAAGGAGTTGTCAAGGCAGTCGCGGATGGGACTCTAGAGGACAAGTTTAGCTATGTCCCCATCCACGTAGGATAATATGTGATAAACGAACCAAAGTGTAATAGGTTGATCAGACAATTATGCACCGGTTTCTGATTAGACAATATGTTAGTGGGTGCACCCAATAAAATATGTCATGATCAAGCTTGATAACAAAATAAGCTTGCAAAACTGAAGCTACGTTAGCAGCGCGAGATAGTCAAAATATGAGCAAGGGAGGTACTGATGAAGAAAATTAAATAGTCCCAGATCTTTTAAAATCAAGGCTCGCCCGAAGTGTGGGCCTATACAGTTGTCCTAGTGTTTCTTCATTTATGGCTTGGTAGACTAGATAAGGTAGGGTCCTCTGAATTTAGAGTGTAAGTAAACTTACCAATGTGGTTCACAAGGAAAAGGTTTGTTAGATGGTGAGGTATTCTACCCAACTTACAAGAGTTAAACTAATAGTATCATGGAATAATGGTCAAGCAATCAAGATAAAGTACAAATTTAAGCATTTAAGAAATTTAGTAGAACACAATCACATATCGGGTCGAAAGAATTGAGTTGAGGTTGAATCCCTATTCGTGGTCGAAAATATATCGGTATCTTGGTAAAGATTATAGTTTGGCCATTTTGACCATAAAGTCATATCAAGAAATAGAGTACAAGGAGATGGGTTTTGGTGGGATATGATATGTCTACAGGAAGGTGGACTTGTCTAGATCTTACATATAAAATTTGTTGGAAGGAAAAGTGTAGTGTTGTACTCCAAATATACAAGTCACAGTAGGGGACGCCAGAAGATCAAAAATTGAAAGTGGGAGTTCACGAGGTGATAATTAATGCACAAAATAAAGAAGATCAAGTTAAAGTGTGAAATAAAATTAATTAAAGAATCCAGTAAAAATAATTTAGGAACACAATTTCGGAGAGAAGATATTCTTCTAGATGAATACAGTTAAGGAACCATTAACTCATTATTCAAATTGCAAATGAGTTAGAAGGTCGCAACTAAAAGATCTAGAATTGAAGGAAGGTTGAGTAAGTCGAGGTGAAAATACAGTCACATAGCTGGGTAGATGACTAACAACACTTGTGTATATACTACTATCATGGTCATGAGTGACATGACAATTAGTGTGGAATACTTCTAACTCATTAGGGCTACCTTTGTGGCCTATCATTAATATTTTAACTCAAGTTTCCTCCAAAAGTTTTAAAAAATAAACTTCCAAAAATATACCACCGAAATTTGTATTTACTCCAAGCCGTTCAAATTCATCATAAAAATTTAAATCACTTTTTTACATTTCAAAGCAAAATTTTATCACGTTACTACTAACCTTTTTCAAAATTAACGTTTAAATTCAACTATTTAACTCAAGAGTTCATAATTTACGAATCCATAAAAATTTCATAATCAATCAAAATTTAACACTCTAAAATTTTCTAATAACTCATAATAAAACTCTTAGCATATTAAAAGCAATCTCAAAAATTTAGCTCAATGCTCTCATCAATTTTAACTTATGCTAAGTTATTCCAACAAAGCCACAACTTTTAAATGATAACTTCCTTTAATCAATCAAAATAACTTTCCATCACATCCTTCGAAATTCTCCCAAAATTTTTTAATATTGGCAATCCCTCATTAAACTAAATTTTTAAATAATCTTACCGGTCAAAATCTTTTTTTTTTACCAAAAATCTAAATAGATTTGTAAATCCTCAATCATAGGACACCATTTGAAATAAAAATTCTCAAAAATCATTTTCATAACTCTCAAATATTTTAAACCAAAATTTACCGTCATTACTTCCCCTTAAAATTTAAAATTTTATAAACACGAAAACCGCAAGTTGTACAACTCCGTTTAAATAATTCCTACGACTATTTTTAAAAGCTAAGATCATTTTTAAACCAAATCTATAACTGTTCAAGGTGCATAACTATAATACAATAGATCATGAACATTAAAACTCAAAAATCAAATAAATTTTATATTTGTTCAAGGATGTATATCTATCACCCAAACTCATAAATATCACAACTCGAAAAGCAAATCAATTTTATACTTGTGCAATGATGTAAAACTATAATCCAATAAATCATAAATATCAAATCTTTAAAAATCAATCAATTTCTTAAACCAAATATGAAATTCTATAAATCCTCCGGTGTTTACTATTTAGAAATCTCAAGGTTAAAACTTTTCGCGGTAATATCATACTTTACAAATTACTAATCATTAAGTCACACTAAAAAAAATCCTTTAACTCAATTAGAGTCTTAAATGTATTCTAATTGCCAATATAACCATTCTAGCCATGTGTTTGACCTATAAGCATATAATAGTGTAGTCATCTTCCTAGTTGACACTAAGCATGAAAATAAGAATCAACGGTAGAAAGGAATCAAGCAAGATGCAATGCAAGGAAGTCGAACGAGAGTTTGGAATTTGAAGCCAAGGGAAGAGGTCAAGCTGTATGGATGAGATTCCTATAATTCTAATCCTATGTTGCAGGTTCACATCGGTACAGTAACGTAACCGAAGTGACAAACTCGACCTGCATGGACCACCACAAAAATATGTAACGCCCCAGTCCCAAAATACGTAGGACTAGGAACGTAGACATGCCAGCTGTATTCATACGAAGTTTACTCCAATATATGGAAGCTTCATATAAATACATAAGCTGTAAAATATAGTAGAACCATAACTAATCTCATCTACGCAAAATAAATGAATAAAAGACATCATATAAAGATAATGAATTGTCTTGATACAATATGTTGGGCGGAGACAAATCCACTACCAACAAAATAAGGAAAAGTACATAGAAAATAAAATGAGTAGCGAGCGAAGCGAAGACGATCCAAGTGCAATCATCCTCGAGAAATAGCAATGAATACGACTAGAGCTAAAGCACCTGCGAAAGACAATAGCACACACCTGGAGAGATAACCAGGTCCTCAGAGGGATGTAACAAAACACATAATATCATGCCATATAAACTGAATAAATATTGCTCAAATAGATAAGTCAATCGAATTATAACATGGTCTAATACGCACCTACTGAACGAGCGTACCATCCCCCCAACCAAACAAGGACAGGGGATGGTAAACTAATTCACGATAACGTATCTTTCCATGCTATGAATCTAATATGGTATCCGGACCCCAACAAGGTTCAATACCTTCTCATCAAAGTAGTAAGTCACACCTACAACCAAACAAGGACAAGATGTGATGAACTAATCCGCGACAAGTTATTGTTCCAAGCCACGGTCAGATACAAGTACCCAAACCAAAAGTACTCGTACCTAACGGATAAAGGTAGTCTAACCGTTCTAAGTGAATGTAGTTAAAAACAGTTCATGGTCGCATGACTACCGGGTCAAGTCAAAAAAATACCAATACAGTACCTCAGTAGCGAGTCACAACACCATATACTATTCCTCGGTATCGAGCGAGTCTATAGCATATAGTCTACCTATCGTTCCTCAGTAGAGAGCGAGTCTACGATAGAAAGGGTGGTAGTCAACTCCCAATCATGTTCTTCCCGTCCAATGCTAACTCTATAACCGCTAAGTCAAACTAGCATGCAACCTCTATTAGCGGTTATTCCTATCGCACGGCTTGTACGTACTGGTGGCCAGCCAATCACGCACTTCCGTGTTATACATGCGACACACAACTTCGTGGTACAACGTGTCAAGGCCAATAAATGCAACACACAAGGTGGTCCCTTAAATCTAGGTTTAATGTAAAAAAAATAATACATAGCAGGAAATATAAATGAACAGTAAGTTCTAACAGGTTATGCCATGTATCACAGTTTATTTGTATAAAGAAAATAAATAATTCATGAAATATGAGCTAAAATAAATAAATAGCAAATGACAAGGTGTCTTGCCTGAGGTCCTTGCTGGTGAAACCGACAATCCCGTTGGGTACAGAATAGTCACAGGGCTACACAAGATGAACTCAGACGATGTGACAAACTTCTAAAATAAAAACCATAAATAAAATATTTTGAAATTTTTTAGGAAAAATATATGATGTGTATTTTTCTGTTAGTATTCCGAAACTTCAAACGGATCATGATTCCGATTCCTGGTTCTCCCAGAATCTCAAAAACACTAAAACGTGTCAGATTTCGGACCACTGACACTCCACAAAATTTCCAAAAAATTAAGTTCCGAATTTATGAAAATAAAATTTAGATTCAGAAAATATACCTCAATACGATTCTAACAAAAAAAACTGGAGGTCAAAAGGAGTCCGGAGTTGGGAGTTATGGTCATTCAAAGTTGCTACAACCTTTGAAAATTGAGGCTAAATTTATGACGAAAAAAGAGAGCAATTTTGACAAGGATGATTTGAAAGATGATTTGTGGTGAAAATAATATGGAGGAGTACCTGCCTATTTATAGGATGTGGGAATTCCCAATTAGATAAGAATTAGGATTCCTTTAAACCCAATTTAGATATTTCCTAATTTAATTTAAAAGCAATCAAATCCAAATCCAAATCCAAATCTAATTTAAATCAAATCAAATCAAATTCTCTTAGTTTAAAATCAAATCAATTAAATCCAATTTAAATCTATTTAAATTTTTAGCTCAAAATCAAATGGGATAAATAAATTTTGAATATTTAACTATTTAAATAAATCCAAAAATTAAATCAAGATTTAAATGGCCACAATAACTTCCAAATATATTTTTCAAAATACCAATAATAATAATTTCAAAAATAATAAATTTTTTTAAATATCTTTTTAAATAATAAAATATTTATTAATAAATCTCAAAAATTATATTTTTATTTAAAATAGACTAATAAATAATTACAAAATATATGTATGCATGAATAATGCATACATGATTATGCTTTTCCTAGTATACAATGAAATATTATTTATGATTAATAACTGCTAAAAATAAAAAGGCTTTTTATAGCAAGAATAATAATTATATAATATTTTAAAAGTGTATAATAAAATAGAAAAAATATTTTTCTAAAATATGTACGCTCGCACATATTCGCACTTGACGAGCAACTACGAAAAGTAAAATTTCGTGCACGACGTACAATACGACTATGTGACGTACAATACAAAATTTTTAAATCAGTACCAAATTTAATATATATAAAATATAGTAGAAATTTAGGGGTTTTACAGACCTTGTAGCCATTTGACCTTATAACCTTATCAAATTTCTCATGCCACATCTTGGGAGCCTGTTTAAGACCGTAAAAGGATTTCATCAACTTACAGACTTTGTCTTCAAGACCCTTGACGACAAATCCCTCTGGCTGTTGCACGTAAATCTATTCGATCAGCTCGCCATTTAGGAAAGTCGTTTTCATATCCATCTGATGTATTACTATCTTATGTATTGCTGCGAGAGCAATCAATATTTTGATGGTGGTCATCCGGGCTACTGGAGCATACGTGTCAAAGTAGTCAATCCCCTGCTTCTAAAAAAATCCCTTGGCAACCAACCTAGCCTTAAACTTGTCAATAGTTCCGTCTGCTTTCATCTTCTTCTTGAAGATCCATTTGCATCCGATAGGTTTCGCTCCTTCCGGAAGATCAACCAACACCCAAGTGTTATTTGAGGTGATGGAATCAATTTTATTGTCAATCGCCTCCTTACAGAAAATTGTATCTCTAGTATTCATCGTCTCATCATAGGTAAGCGGATCTGCTTCCACATGATAGGTGATAAAGTCATTTCCGAAGTCCTTCGGCCTCCTCACACGCTTTGCTGACGGTTCAGCGAGTTTTGGTTCAACCATTGTTTCAACAACATCTTATTGGACTACTAAAAACTTTAGTTTCTTGTGCACCCTCATTATTCTCCGGTATATCTGCAAGAACAATATTCTTGTGTCGTACAAATTTGTTCTACATTTCGAGATTCAATGATATAATTTGACTCAATATCAAGAAATTTTTGAGCATCACTCATCTCGGCATACCCCAAGAAGATCGTCTTTGTAGTCCTTATCCCAAGCTTCTGAATCTTCAGATCTGGAAGCTTGACACATGCTAGACATCCCCATACTCGAATGACATTCAAGTTAGGTCTGACCTTGAACCAGAGTTCATGAGGAGTAATGTCTAAAGTTGCATGAGGTACTCTATTTAGAATAAAAGTGGCCGTCAATGCAGCTTCTCTCCAGTAGCACTTTGGAAGACCCGCAGTCAACATCATTGAGTTAATCATTTCTGTTAAGGTTCTGTTCTTCTTCTCTGCTACTCCGTTTGATTGAGGAGAGTATGGAGCCGTAGTCTCATTGACAATTCCATGTTCTTTGTAGAACGATGTGAATTCATGAGACATATACTCTCCACCTCGATCACTTTTTATTCTCTTAAGTTATTGTCCAGTATGTCGCTCAACTTCGATCCTGAACTCCTTAAACTTCTCGAATGCTTCATCTTTTGCCTTCAGCAAGTAGACGAACGCATACTTTGAGAAGTCATCGATGAAGGTTATGAAATACTTCATCCCGGCCTTTGTAGTGAATTGTTTGAAGTCATAGATATCGGAGTGTACCAACTCCAAAAGATCTGTACTTCGATAAACCTGAGGAAAGGGTTTCCTCGTGATCTTCGTTTGAGCACAAACTTCACGTTTTCCTACCTTACCTCCATACTTGGAGATAAGTCCTAGACTAGATGTTTTGCTTATTCGTTTACAATGAATATGTCCTAGCCTATTATGCCACAACTGAAGGGTATAAGCAGAAGGAGTGATTGCATTAATTATATTGGATTGATTTACAAGCTAAATTTTGAACATTCCTTCGGTGCAAAAAGCTTTCCCGAAATATATTTTCTTTATGGACATCACCATCTGGCCAGCATTAATGTCCATCCTGAGGCCTGTGTTGCAGAGTAGGCCTCCCGAGATCAGGTTCTTTACGATAGCAGGTACATGCTTCACACCTTGAAGCATCAGAGACTTCCCCAAAGTCAGCTTGAAAACCATCGTCCCAATCCCGAGCACTTCAGCTTGTGTCTGGTTCGCCAACATAACTACTTCAGGAGTTGGTGTATAGGTTGTGAACCACTCCTTGTTGGAGCAGACATGGCAGGTGGCTCCAGTGTCTACCCACTAGTCAGAATCAGCCCCTACCGGATCAACCTGCGTAATCATAGCAATAACTTCAGTGATCATAGATACCTTGCTAGGCTCTCCTTGCTCTGATTGCTTGGACTTTGCTTTGCATTCATTCTTGAAGTGGTTCTTCTTGCCACACTTGAAACAAGGCATCTAAGACTTTGCCTTCTTTTGCTTGAAGGAAGTCCACTTCATGTTCAGATTGTTAGGTCCTTCTTCTTGCTGTGGGAAGCTGTATGTTTTTCCATTGGTTCCCTGGTATGAACCAGATTGGCATTAGCCAATTTCTTAGACAGTGCGTCAACCTTCAGTTGAGCCCTCATCTGGTCTTCAATGTAGATTTCCTGCAGGAGATCGTCTAGACTGACCTCCAACTTCTTCCTATGCATGTTTCCATAGAACTTGCTCCATACAGCAAGGAGCTTCGAAACGATCTCTCCAATAACAAACTTGTCGGGGAGGGGCATCGCCTCGTCTTTCAACTTCTGTCGCTGTTTCAGGAACTCCCTCACCTGCGGCAACATTGGCTTCTCGTCCTCAAAGAACTACTTATAATATTTCTCAACAAGAAATATCTTGCTCCGGTTCTTATCATCTTCGTACAGTTTCTCCAGAGACTCCCAAATCTCTCTGGCAACAGTCTTCTTTGAATAAGATTCGGCAAGGAAATCTTCTATAGCATTTAGAATCATAAGCCTACAAATGCCATTGTCCATTCTCCACTTGGCCTGGTTCTTAGTAGCCACAGAGATTGCGGCTACAGATCCAGTTGCTGGAACAATAGGTTCCTCCTCAATCAGCACATGATCAACATCAGAGAACTGAATATTAAGAGAAACCTTTCTTTTTCAGATTTGATAGTGCTCACCATCAAATTGTTCTAACTTAGAGAAGTTATGATTGATTAGCGAAGCACGAAAGTTTTCCATCGTAGCAATTAAGCTTTGAGATTGTTATTGCCGGGGCACAATTTTTGTTAGAAAACTGAGAAATTGAAACAATTATAAAGACAACGTTTCAATGCAATACTTCAAAGAAGGTGTACAACGGAGATCCTAGGAGGATTCTAGATTACGATAATCTAAAAAGATTTCGTAAAAGTAGCAAATAACAGTAGCACTTCTAAATAGAAGGTACAAATCAAAATGCTAACCGCAGCAGCGATGACAGGCGAAAGATGAAAGATGGCCTGCTGGGGTGAATGATTACCGTTGCTCAAATCTTAACTCGCCCCACACTAATAGCTTCCAGGAACCAGCAAGTTCGTCAGAGAACTCTGGAACACTCTGCTCTTTTGACTCCTCGGATGACAATGGACTCCTGTGGCACTAAGTGACGCTGGTGCAACACTACTCTTCTCTCTCAAAGTTTGTAGGAATTCGTAAGGAATTCTGAACCCTGTACTTGTGTTAAAAAAATACTTCTGTACTCTATGTTCTATTACTTGTTTTTCTACTGTGAGAGAGAAGAGAGACTTGTATAAGCCCGCGCAATAACTGCTCACTTAGGAGAACATTCAGGACGTAGAAAAAACTGCCCCGAACGTGCTGTAACCGCTCAAGTCGTGTATAGACATGATATTAGTCAACCTGCACACAGCGCGCATAACTTGCGCCACCCGTGCAACTTGCATACTGTGCGTATAGCACCACTTGTGCCACACTGTGCTATACTGCACCACACGTACCGTGTGCAACCTTCGTAAGCCACGCAATGCGAACACTGTACTACTTGCGAAACCTGCGCCACTTGCTACACTTGCGCACCGCGCGCAACATGCACAAGCTGCACAATGCACATACTGTGCTACTCGCGCAACGTGCACCACTTGCGTACCGCGTACAACCTATGCAAAACGCACAACGTGTGCAACCTGTACAAACCGTGCCAGAGTGCGCAAAAGGCTCGCGCAACTTAAGCGCATTATGCGCCTAGCGACGATGCTGACGTGCTAAGTGCAAAGTGTGCCAACAAAATGCCACATTACGCCTCATGAGCCCGAGTTTGAGTCCGAGTCCGAGTCGCTAAGCCCCGACGGGGCTTAGCTCCAATGAAAATAAATTTCCCAAGAGCAAAAAGCATGAATGCTTCATTATTGATTTAGCCTTTTTTCCATTAGAAAAATACTCCCACATGGCACACCCATGTGCACCTTCACACCACATGTGCATCTCTAAAAGATCATAGCTAATATATAGAGATACAACTCCTTTGGCCTAGCCGATGTCGAACTAAAATTCCAAAACAAAAGGCCGAACTCCAACACACACACACACACACAGATATATATATATATATATATATATATATATATATATATATATATATATATATATATATATATATATATATATATTATATATTTATATATATATTATATATATATATATATATTAGTTATATACTAAATATATCTAGGTATATTTAGTTACTACATATATAAACAAAAAAATGCAAATAAACCGAAAACGAATCGATTTTTGTAAACCCACTAAAGTTTCACTATAATATTTTTTATTTTATTTTGGTATTGGTTTTATTTTGGTATCGTACGTCAAGTGCGAATACGTAAAAACATAAAGGCGAAGTATTTGGTTATTCGTATACAAAATATCGTATATTGTTTTTCTTATAAATATAGAAATATACGTTTTTTTCCAAAATATAGTATAAGTAAATAGTTTCATATCAAAAGGACCTCCCACAAAATTGGCCGAATCTTTATTCTTACATTTAGTAAAGACTATTTTAAATAGATGATAATTTAGAAAACCATATTTTTGCAAATATTTCATTGCATGAGAATACATGAAATTTAATCCATGTATATATTGTAATTTTCAAAATTAATTATTATCACTATTTTTTTTCGAAAAAAGATATTTTAAGAATTTGGTTGAATTAAATGTTTACTTGATATGGTGATTTAAAATTGAAATTATCGTATTGATTTTTAAATAGTTTAAGCTAAGGAATGTATTTATCTAGATTTAAATTCAATTAGATTTGATTGAACTAAATTTAATTTGATTTAAATAAAAAATGATATTTATCTGATGGGGGAATTTAAGCCTTTCCAATCCTTATCTAAGTAGGGGTTCCACCTCCTATATAAGGAGAGCCTCCATTACTCTTTTTTCATAAAAATTTCACCATAACCTAAATTAGTGCATCGTGTTCGTGCCTCCTTCTCATCCACTATATTTTCATTATAATTATAGTTATTTTCTCTGTGTTCGACAACCCCGGACACCGACCAACTCCCGTGCCTTGCAGGACACGAACACCATCCTTGTCGGACATTCCCGACAAGACACAACTCCTAATCCCAAATCCTAAACCTAACCTTGCCTCCTAATGCTCGAACGATGCCTCATCGTCTACGCCTCAGCTGTAACCTTTGCCACCATTGTCGGTTACCCTCCGCAGCACCCACGCTACCGCAACCCATTCTCACCGGCCCCTCACAACAACCCAACCATCATCGGCAGCCACCAACACCACCGTGGCACCACCGTCACCTTCCAGACCCAACCCTACCCGAGTCATCAACTGATGCAGCGTATAATCCTAGTCCCTCTAGGATTCCTTTTCTTTTCCTCTTCCCTCTTGGATTCCTTTTTGTTTTCTTTACTTTTTTATAATCCTATTTATGATAGGATTCTTATTTTGACTTTATCTTTTATTAGGATAGATTTTATATTTATTTTATTAGGATTAGGTTGTCACAAAAGCCCTATAAATAGGCATATTTTGCATGCAATTGAGAACAACTTTTAATCAATAAAATTCTTCTTTAAACTTTGAGATTTGTTCTCTTATTTTCTTGGTCGTGGCTCGACTGTTTCGTGGATTCGGAAGCGCCTCACTTGAGGTTTTTAAGCAACCTTCATGCGGACCCCTCACAAGGCCCTCCGTCAGAGTTTTTGCAGCACCACTTCGCTCTCACCAAGCAATGGTGGTCCAGTTATCGTCATCACCGATCAACTTGGCCATTGCCAAGCACGAAGTTAAGCCCGTTCCACTATCCCACTACGTCAAGTGGTATTAGAGCCCCACAGATCGAGGATTCCAATTCGTTTGGAAACCTTTGGAAATCTTTCTTTCTTAAAACAACAATGGCAAAACCTATCACATATGAGGAGTTTAATGCCATGTCTAATAACATTGAAGCCTTGTCAAAAAAGTTGATATCCTGTCTGACAAATTGGATGGAGTGCTAGGATTTCTTGGAATCAAATCCAATGAAGTCGTTGATATTACGAGAATACCGCCTACAGAGACGAGAGACGCAAATGCTCGTCCTACTACCAGTCGTACACAAAAGGACCCGCATCGTAGCCACAACAGTGGGGCCCCTCACATGGAATACTGCAAAGACAGCAACGACGATGATTTCAGCCTACAGGGATCCCATCGTCAGGGCCCCCAAACTATCTATGTAAGCCAACAACGATGGAGCCATGCATACCAACGACGGGGGCAATGTGACTACGAAGGAGGAGGTAATTTCAAAATAAAGATGGATCTTCCCTCTTTCAACAGTCGACTACACATTAAGGACTTTCTTGACTGGCTCACAGAAGTAGAACGCTTCTTCGAATACATGAACATCCCTGAAGAGAGACAGGTTTACCTTGTAGCCTATAGGCTCAAGGGAGGTGCCTCTGCTTGGTGGGAACAACTCGAGCACATCCGTACAAGAGTCGGCAAAGCTCTTATACGGAGTTGGCCAATGATGCGACGACTGCTACGACAAAGATTTCTACCTCCAGATTATCAGCAGATTCTCTATCGTCGATATCAAAATTGCACACAAGGTGCACGAACTATAGCTGACTACACAGAAGAATTCTTCAGACTTTCATCCCGTAATGATATGTACAAAACAGATCTTCAATAGGCGACCCGTTATCTTGGCGGCCTAAGAAAAGACATCCATGATCAACTATACCTGTAGAATATATACACACTCAGTGAAGCAATCACCTTTGCAGAGAAGGTAGAACAATTTTTTTTTAAGAGTCCACAGAGCCGTTTCAGTGAAACAACCATGGATCAATAACAAAGGATGATTGGACACCAAATCAAGGTGCCAACTATTCCAAAAAGGGCAAAGGACCAGCAGACCCTCATTCTCTCTCCCCGATGGCACCTTCAAAAGTACAGGTCCCACAACAAGTTCCCAAACCTCAGCAAACAGCCAATCCATACAGGAAACCAAGAAGCAACAAGTGCTACTATTGCAACGAAGTCGGACATCTGTCCAACAGCTGCCCCCTTAGAGCACAAGTTGCCTTTGCTGGCTACAAAGACGAAGAGGGAGCAGAAGAACACTCAAAAGAAGAAGCGGTCCTTTCCGAAGATGATGGTGAACAACTAGTGTGTGTCGTTAGGCGTCTGCTACTAGTCCCAAAGATTGAAGAACCACCCCAGCGCCACAATGTCTTCCAAACCCGATGCAAGGTCAAAGATAAGTTATATGACATCATCATTGACAATGGGTGTACAGAGAACATTGTTTCAAGAGCAATGGTAGAGAAGATGAGACTGACCAAAGAAGCACACCCGCCTCCATATAAGATTGGCTGGATTCAACAGGGACACAACATGGTCGTCTCTGAAGTTTGTCGCATACCCTTCTCCATCGGAAAGACCTATAAAGATGAAGTCATGTTCGATATTTTCGACATGGACTCTTATCACATCATCCTCGGTCGGCCATGGCAACTTGACAAAAATGTCACATACCGGGGAAGAGACAACACATATTCTTTCCTTCAAGATGGACGACGTCTCACTCTTCATCCATTAGCACCGGGTGATATTCCTAAGACCAGTCCATAACAACAAAAGATCGTAATGATTGTTGATATTCAAGAACTTGAAAGCGGTCTTGAGAAACAAGAAGAACTCTATGCATTGGTTGTATCGGGTAAAGTCGAAGTATTCCATACCAATATTCTTGAAGTAGTCCAGCCTTTACTATAAGAGTTCCGCGACATCATGCAGAATGAACTGCCTAGCGAATTGCCACCAATGAGAAACATTCAACATGAAATAGATCTCATCCCAGGTTCTAGACTTCCAAATATTCCACATTATCGGATGAGCCCCAATGCATACAAAATCCTCCAAGACCAAGTTGAAGAATTGGTCCAAAAGGGCTTGATCAGAGAGAGCCTCAGTCCTTGTGCAGTTCCCGCCTTGCTAGTACCAAAGAAAGACGGGTCATGGTGTATGTGCATCGACAGTCGGGCTATCAACCGCATCACCGTTGGGTATTACTTTTCCATCCTTCGACTAGAAGACATGTTGGATATGCTTGCTGGGTCTACAATTTTCTCAAAGATCGATTTGAAGAGCGGATACCATCAAATCCAAATTCGACCTGGTGATGAATGGAAAACTGCTTTCAAGACCCGTGAAGGACTCTACGAATGGCTTGTTATGCCTTTCGGACTTTCAAATGCACCAAGCACGTTCATGCGCCTTATGAATCAAGTTTTGAAGCCATTGATAGAAAAGTTCGTAGTCGTCTACTTTGACGATATCCTGATCTATAGCCAGAGCCAAACTGACCATCTGAAGCACCTCAGGGAAGTTCTCAAACTTCTTCGAATTAATAAACTCTATGTCAATCTCAAGAAGTGTAGCTTTCTTACTAACTAGCTCATTTTCTTGGGATTTACTATTAGCGCCAGTGGCCTCAGTATTGATGAAGAGAAGATTAGAGCAATTTGCGACTGGCCCACTCCAAAGACAACTACTGAAGTACGGAGCTTTCATGGCCTCGCCAATTTTTACCGACGATTCATTCGTAACTTCAGCACTATTATAGCACCATTGACAGATTGTATGAAGAAAGGAAAATTCATCTGGACTCCTGAAGCTGAAGCCAGTTTCATACTCATCAAGGAGAAGCTATCTACGACACCAGTCCTATCACTGTCCAACTTTGACAAGCTGTTTGAAATCGAATGTGATGCCAGCATAGTGGGCATTGGTGCTGTACTAATACAAGAAGGAAGACCAATTGCCTTTCGTAGCGAGAAGCTAAGTGAAGCTCAATGAAAATGGTAAACTTATGAGCAGGAGTTCTACTCGATCGTACAAGCCATCAAAGCATAGGAGCACTACCTCATCCAACGACCATTTATCCTACATACAGACAATAAAGCTTTATCTTTCATAGACAATCCCCATAACACAAATCAAATGCATGCTAGATGGATTCAGTTTCTTCAGCACTTCTCCTATACCATCAAGCACAAGGCCGGAGTTTAGAACAAAGTAGCTAATGCCTTAAGCCTCGAACCGACCTCCTCATCACTTTACATCAAGAGGTCATCGGGTTTGAATACCTCAAGGAAGTCTACCTGAAAGACAAAGATTTTCAACAAGCATGGGAAGATTGTCAACCAAACGGAGCTACAAATGGATATCACATCCAAGAAGGCTATCTCTTCAAAGGAAATCAGTTGTGCATTCCTCGTAGTTCCTTGCGGGAACATATTATTAGAGAGCTCCATGGTGGAGGTCTCGGTGGACATTTCGGTTGAGATAAAATGCTAGCCATAACCGAAGAAAGATATTATTGGTCGCAATTGAGAAAAGAAGTTGAAGGACATGTATGTAGTTGTCCTATATGCCAAGTTGCCAAGGGCCAAGAATATAATACTGGTCTTTATATGCCTCTTCCAATTCCCGAAGGACCTTGGAAAGATATTTCCATGGACTTTATTCTTGGCTTACCACGAACACAGCGCGGTGCTGATTCTATCTTTATCGTGGTAGATAGATTCTCTAAGATGGCACACTTTATTCCATGTTATAAGACATCCGACGCGACTCATATTGCTCTCATTTTCTTTCGAAAAGTCGTGCGTCTTTATGGTGTGCCAAAGTCAATCACTTCAGATAGAGATACTAAGTTTCTGTCATATTTTTGGAGAATATTATGGAAAAGATTGGATACATCACTATAATATAGCAGTACTAGTCACTCACAAACTGACGGACAAACAGTGGCCGTGAACCGTACACTTAGAAACATGTTGCGAAGCTTAGTTGGAACACGACCTAAGCAGTGGGATCTGGCTTTATCATAGACTGAATTTGCTTATAACTGCATGCCTAACAGATCAACTAAAAAAGCACCGTTTGCCATTGTCTACTCACATCAGCCACGACATGTTTTGGACCTCGTCTCTCTGCCTAAGACTCCGGGTCGAGACATTGGTGCTGAATATATATTAGAGCAGCATCAATTAATACATAATGAAGTGAAACAACAACTTGAAGAATCTTATACCAAATATAAAGCAGCTGCTAATCAGTGCCGCCGCTGTAAGGTCTTTCATGAGGGAGACTTGGTCATGGTTTACTTACGTAAGGAACGTTTTCCTACTGGCTCCTACAACAAATTGGCGAAGAAGAAGATCGGACCATTTCAAGTTCTACGCAAGCTAAATGACAATGCTTATGTGATTGATCTCCATGAAGATATGCAGATCTCTCCAACCTTCAATGTCGCCAATCTTTACGAATACTTTCCACCTGGCGAACCGCTTTATTCTGATAAGAACTCAGGGACGATTTCTCTTGAAGTAAGGGAGACTGATGTAGCATAGAATTCCAGTCCCTCTAGGATTCCTTTTCTTTTCCTCTTCCCTCTTGGATTCCTTTTTCTTTTCTTTACTTTTTTTGATAATCCTATTTATGATAGTATTCTTATTTTGACTTTAGCTTTTGTTAGGATAGATTTTATCTTTATTTTATTAGGATTAGGTTGTAAAACTCTTAAATTTTCTACTATTTTTTAAAATAATAAATTTGGTATGATTATTTTTTTTGTATTGTACGTCGCGTAGTTGTATTGTACGTCGCGCGCGAATATTCGTTTTTCGAATTTGCTCGACGAGTGCGATTATGTGCGAGCGCACATATTTTTAGAAAAATATTTTTTACTTTTCTCGTTTCAAAATAATATATGTAATAATTATTTTTAGCTATCGTATCAAAATTTTCAAGTTTATAATTTTATTTATAAAAGGCCTTTGGTTTATAACCGTTATTAATAATAAATAATATTCTTAGTGTATACATATATTTCATAAATATTTTATTAGTCTATTTTTAAATAAAAATGTAATTTTCAAAATTTATTAATATAAATATTTGCAAAGATATTTAAAAAAATATTTATTATTTTTGAAATTATTATTAGTGGCATTTTTGGAAAATATATTTGGAGATTTTTGTAGCCATTTTAAATCTTGATTTGATTTTATGGATATATTTAAATAGTTAATCGAAATATGATTTACCTTATTTAATTTTAAACTAAAAAGGAATTTAATTAGATTTAAATTAAATTTGTATTTGTATTTGTATTTTATTGATTTTGAATTATCTAAATGGGTTTAAATAAATCCTAATACTTATCCAACTGGGAATTCCCACGTCCTATAAATAGGCAGGTACTCCTCCATATAATTATTCCACAAATTACTCCAAATCTCACAACCTAATTTAGTGCATCGTGACCGTGTCCGTGCCTTCCCTCTCTACTATGAGTTTCCAATACAAATACATCATAATATCGTCTCCGTGTCCGGCATGCCGGACACCACTCTGTCTCCGTGTCTCGCAGGACACAACCGCCGACCCTTCTCTGTCGTATCGGACGGTCCCCGACACGACGATACAAAATCCAACACACCCAATCTAAGCCCACATCCGCCATTACCGTAGCACCCTGCCTCCCTCGTGTCGCCACGCAACACCCGACCTCGACTTCAACCTCCATTATCGTCCTTCGACTTCATCCATCACTGCCAGTACCATACGCCACCGTCACCACCGCCAATATCAGATCACGCCATCACCACCGTCGAACACCAGCCTAACACCAACACCCCCGACACCACTGCCGATTCCATGCCTCCGCAGCAATTCCTTCCACCCAACAACCACCACCGGAAAACACCCAACAACCACCACCGGAAAACACCTAACCACCACCGCCACCAAATAGCAGAGAGATGGAAAATTCTAACCTGACCGACCGTGCGCCGCCCACGACCAGCGACCACCGTCCCGCTTCCCTTTCCTCCACCGGACCACTGCACCCGTCGCCGCTCTGCTCGCCGCCGCCTCCCTCTCCCGTTCTCTCCGCCCTCTCTCTCTCCTTCTCAGTCTCTCTCCCTCTCATTCTCCTTAGATATTTTTTTTGTTTTGTTAAGAAGTTGGTTCTCTTCGAGAGAACCAACAGCACTTTTTATTATTATTATTATTTATGTTTTAATTTATTTTATGGTTAAGTATTATTCTTATTATTATTATTTTTATTAGTATTATTAGTTATTATCATCATTATTATTATTATTATTACTATTATTATTATTATTATTATTATTATTATTATTATTATTATTATTATTATTATTATTGCCACTATTTTTATTATTACTACTAATTAAGTATGTGTTGGAAAATGGTAGTTGAGTTGTTATTTTAATATATTTTTATATCAAGTATATAGGTACATGTATATATGTATTATTACAAACATTGATGTTGCTATTGTTATTATTAAAATTATCATATACTTTGAAAACTATTTATTTGTATTTTCTAAATTATATTATAACTAAACTATAGTTTTTGGCTTGGCCTACATCTACATTCAAAACTAGGTTACCATAAAAATATTAGTATAGTATTTCTAGGTATTTTTAAAATATAGTTTTGACATAAGATTGTATTTTGACAAATTTAATTTTTAGCCTAAAAGATATTTCTAGATTTCAAAAGTACTTATCTAAAATATTTTTATTAATAAGAATATAATTTTCATATATTATAAATATTTCTTAAAATTGTTATATATTTATTTATATGAATTTCTTCGATTAACAATTCTTGTCCGTGGCTAGTCATATTCCTATCTTCTTGCAAATATCGAACTTCCTTATATCGTCCCTAGTCAATTTGACTATTCTAGACTCAATGACATGGTCCATGCCACCAACAGAGGTCACCTTGCATAGTTTATGTACCGAAGTCATATGATGTGCCACCTCGATCATCGCAGCAGACCAGACGTCCTACCAGGCAAGACACCTTGCCTTTACTGTTTAATTTGTTGCTCAATATCATGCATGTTTTATTTCTTATAAGTTGTTCTTTCAAAACCATATGTAGTTACAAATTATTATACTTTAGTTTTATTTATACATTTGGCCTAGAGTTAAGGGACTACCTTGTTTGTGCCGCATTCATTGGCCCTGACACTTGTGTATCACGAGTCACGAGTCTCGTATAGATCTCGGACGTACGTATCGACTGGCCATCGGTGCGCACATGCCGTACGATAGGTAATAACTGATAAATAGTTATGGTTGTCTAGAAGACTTAGCAGTTATTAGGAATGACATGATGTGGATACAACACGTGTAGTGCATGGGGAGGGTGAAGACAGTTATTAGGTGCATGGGCTTTCACACCTTTACCTTCGTCTAGCTGCCATTTGTGACTCAGCCGAGAGCTAGTGTGCCGTGCACTTATTTACTTTTCTCTAGATGCCACTAGTACCTCGGTTGAAACACAAATGTGCCGTGCATTTACCTTCGTCTAGCTGCCGTTAGTGACTCACCCAAGAGCTAGTGGCCGTGCATTTACTTTTCTCTAGACGCCACTAGTGCCTTGGTTGAAACGCTAATGCGCCGTGTTTCTAGTCTCGAGAGCCCTTGTGTGGAACGTTGTCTTCAAAATGCATTCTCACATAGAATGGTTAAGGACCTTTATTTGTGTAGTCACATATTACTTTTCTGTTGAGCTTTATTTATTCAGTTATTGGCATGATATTATGTGTCTTGTTACGTCCCTCTGAGGACCTGGTTATCTCGCCAGGTGTGTGCTCTTGTCTTTCGCAGGTGTTCTAGGTCTAGCTGTGATCATCGCTATTTCTTTGAGGATGCTTGCACTTCGATCGTCTTCGCTCCGCTCGTCAAATTCATTTCTTTTTTCATGTATTTTTTCTTTACTTGTTGGTAGTGGATTTGTCTCCGTCCAACATATTGTATCAAGACAATTCTTTATCATTATATGATATCTTTTATTCATTTATTTTTGTGTGGATAAGATTAGTTATGGTTCTACTGCATTTTGCAGCTTATGTATTCATGCAAGGTTTCCATATATTGGAGTATACTTCGTATGAATACAGCTGGCATGTCTACGTTCCTAGTCCTACGTATTTTGGGACTGGGGCATGACATATTTTTGTGGTGGCCCATGCAGGTCGATGTAGAAGCATGGAAAATATCAGAACGATGATCTATGCGGCTCAGAACAGGAGAACCCCATGCGGCTCATACAGGAGCAGTCCCATGCGGTTCAGAGAGACTCTTAGTCTCATGCGGCTCGGACAGGAGAGTCCAAACGGCTTACATAGGGACAGTCCTGCGGTTCAAAGAGTCCCCCAGCCGCATGTGGTTCAAAAGTATATGCGGCTCACGGAGATATGCAGCTCAATGCCACGTGTACACACGAAGACCCCTTCACACAGCTGGCCATCGAGCAGTCTGCCTATTTAATGCTCTGTCATGATTTGACAGCTGACGGCTCAGACATAAAGTATCATAATGGCCCTGCCATAATGGCAGACTCTTGGAAAATAGGAGAA
This sequence comes from Iris pallida, assembly GCA_029216955.1. Lineage (NCBI taxonomy): Eukaryota > Viridiplantae > Streptophyta > Magnoliopsida > Asparagales > Iridaceae > Iris > Iris pallida. Next base: position 1,030,237 of record JANAVB010016800.1, on the reverse strand, counting down.
AATCTTTGACGCGATCAGAGATTGACACGTGGCTACTCCATGCGGCTCAAGCAAAGAACAACTTCATGCGGCTGGCAAGGATCGTCTTCCTGCGGCTCACCAAAAAGCCATCCCATACGGCTCGCAATTACTACACTTATGCGGTTCACCAAGAAATCATCTCATGCGGCTCGCGATTACTACACTTATGCGGCTCACCAAGCGGCTCGCAAATACTATGCCTATGCGATTCGCCGAGACGCTGTCTCATGCGGTTCATGGATGTCATGCGGCTTTGGCAGAGTCCATCATCAAGACGCGTGGCAGAGAAGATGATTATGATATGCAAAGATTTACCAGATCCTAATGACCATATCCTCATAATTAATGGGATCAGGTCATATCATTCATAATCAAACCAATGGGACACGTGGTGAGAGATCCAAGCTACACAATCAATCATGAAGATTTAAAGCAATCAGCATTAATTATTCAAAAGATTTAGTGCTATCCCTATTTATGGCCCAGATCCTCCACGCTTAAAAGGAATGGTCTAGATTGATTAAGCATCAGGCCGTCGCCACTTTGAGAATGGGTAACCAGCCAAACCCTAATGATGCCCCTCCACTACTATAAATAGCAGGGTGCCATTCCCTTGCAAAAAAAAGAGAGGAGAGAGAGACAAGGAGAGATATACACCGTCAGAGAGAAAATACAACAGAGAGAGAGAAGTTAGAAGAGCAACAGAGGAGCCAGAAGAACATTTCTTCATCAACGCCAGCCATCTTCTCACATGAGCCAAAGGCTGCATACCGATCGTCCAAGGAGTAAGGCAGGGCTGCCGTCGCCTTCCCGAGCCTCTATCGTCACCCCCCAGAATCTAAAATAAACAATTGTACTTAGATTGCTGTACCTAGGTTTTCGTCCCTAGGCTTTCTTTGTACAAGCGAGTTTGTAACGTGAAGTAAAAGTCCGATCCTCTGATAATTGTTCTGTTCTTTTATATTTCATGGCAAATACGATGGCGACTCTGCTGGGGACAAACTTCTCCACGGCTGAGGAGTTGGTGACGCAGTCGATTGCAGCCAAACTTGGCTCCACACAACAAAAGATGGTCGTCCGCTTCGACCAACAGGCGTTTGAAGAGATGCTCTCCGAAGGAAGCGCTGGCCCGGTCCAGAAGCGCACCCGCACGACAAAGGCTCGCAGAGAGTGGAGGCCAAAATCATTTGCTCCTCTCCAAGCCCTCGACGGGATACCCTTTGTTGCTCAAAACGGCGAGAAGGACTCTTCTGCGGCCCCACATCAGACCGTAGACAACTCTGCTGTCCCCAAGTCCGGCAGAAGAAAACACTATGATGCTGGACTTGCAGGGGCAAAGAGGAACTCTACGCGAACTGGGCCGCATAAGGGTGCTAGCCGCATAGAAAAAGCTCATGCGGCCACATCCGCTAGCCGCATGAAGAAAAATCATGCGGTCACATCTGTCAGCCGCATGACTTATACGGCTACAGTTGCCAATCACATGGATGAAACTCATACGGCTATAGAAGTCAATCGCTTGCAGAAAACCCATGCGGCCACAATTGCCAACCGCATACGGCCAGCCTGCACGGTCATGACTCCTAGCCGCTCAAAAATAACTCATCCAACAGCAGAAGACAACCGTATGCAGACAGCCTGCACGGTACCCAACTCTAGCCGCATAGCGGCCGTTCCATGCTTCTCTCGATCAGTCTTCGACCGTCTCTCATGCGGTCCTGACCCTGATGGTTCTCTGGAGGATAAGCCAGATTCTGTTCTATCCAACTTGGACTCCTCCTATTACGCACCCACAAGTGCTAAAAGGAGGAAGTCTAGGGCAGCGCGGGCTTATCAGGCCCAGTCAGCTGTCCCAACCTCTGACTATCGGGGCGTCCCATTGACTATCACACGGGCCCTGGATGGGAAGTTGTATACAACCGCTCGAGTCCAGCCCCCGGCGGCAAACGGACAGAGTGGTTCCTCTGACTCGCGGGAGGCGATCCTCCACAAACGTAAGGAAAGAGGAGGAGTCTCGGCATGCAAAGAGTCCTCGCTTGGACATCGCTGCACCCAAATCATCGTCAACTGTTGTTGTAACAACGCAGCAATGACGGAAGATCGGCCATCCGTCTTCCAAAGACTACAACATCCGAGCTCAGAAAATGAGGCACCTCCGGTAGTCTCCTGCAATTCCGCTCAGAAGGTCCCCGCCGAAAGGAAGGGGAAAAAGACAAGCATCTCCAGTCCCAAGATATCAACCACTACAGCTAAGAAACTGTCGTCTAAACGGTTGTCTTCTATCGGAGTATTCCAACACACCCGTTCAAAGACAAAATCTGCTGCAGTAGGAAATTCATCATCCACATCGTTGGGGGTGGGGGTAGCACTCCTCCGAACATCCGCAACAATCCAATGTTTCAAGGAGCCGAGCCCGGGGAAGCGATTCTCCCATCAGGTACGACAGGCACCAATGTCCCCGAGGACACCCATGACTCTCAAGACGAAGTAAACTCTGAGGCTGGGGGTACTGCTCCCTCCGAGTCCGAACCAGAAGATAATATTCCTACATATTCCGATGATTTCTCGGTGCACGGGTACGACTCGGAGGGCACATCCTCCACCGTTCCTTCCATCACTCCTCATGTAAGGACGGTGTTCATGACGGACAGCAATCAAGGTGGTTCCAGTGATCGCCAGCACATTGACAGTCTCGAAGCCATATTACTTGCTTTGGTCAAGTCTGTAGACGAGATTAAAGCGGCCCTTCCAACTCTGCAAGGAGGGACGCCTGGCCAAACGAGCGCAGGTCCCGCGGTCAATGCAGACTCGAATTCAACGGCACCGAACCCGGGCAACAATCCTTCCGAAATAACAGCCCCTACCACGACAGATGCGGTCCGAGAAGTAAGGAAAGAGGTCCAAGAGCTCCGAGCCATGTTCCATGCCCGAGAAAATGTTCAAGATCTCAGAACACGGCAACCATACCCTGCTGAATGGAGGGATGTTCCATTCCCGCCAAAATATAAGCCGTTCAATATCAACCTATATGATGGCAAGACCTCAGCAAGTCGGTATATCACTTACTTCGAGGTCACCACCGACCATCTGCCCCATGATGATGCTATCCTCACTCGATTATTCATTGGGGCATTAGAAGGAGTCGTCTTCTATTGGTATCGCAATTTGTCGGACAACTGCATCCACTCCTTCGCCGGCTTCAAGCGCCTGTTCTTGAAGAGGTTCTACAAAGTAGGGCAGGACGTCACCATGTCCACCCTCATGGACGTCGTCCAAGGGGAGAAAGAGTTAACAAGGAACTACATTGAGCGGTTTTGCCAAACCGCCATGAAGCTGCCCTCCGGAAATCCAGATTCCTCTTTGATTGAGATCTGCCAAAAGAGACTGCTTCCAACAATCAGCCTCTGGATGGGCGAAAGTCAATTCAAAGATTGGAAGGCCTTCATTATCAGCACCACAAGCGCCGAAGAACGACTGAAGAAGGCTCGCCAACTGGAATTGCACATCTCAAAAGGAGAAAGCAAGGGCAAGCGTCCCAACAACGATAACGGGGGTAACCCCTCCAACAATCGGGACAGCAAGGGGAAGCAGGCTATGGTGGCCGATACAACACAAAAACCTGAGCCGAAGCCCGCAGACAAACAATGGCCGCAAATCGATTACTCCTTCGAAGACAGTCACGTCAAGCCCGTCTTGGACATGCTCATACAAGGGGACAGAATCCAGCTTCCTCCACCAAGACGGGAACCGCGGCCGGCGGAGATGGAGATTCCAAAATACTGTCATTATCATCGCTATGTTCATCATGCTACACACGATTGCTACCAGCTGAAATGGTACATCTAGAACCTCATCGATTCGAACGCTCTGGCCATCGATTTCGAAGAGGTAACCGTGGCGGCCAATATGGTGTCCGTACAATTTGGCAGCTTCCCTCCGACGGAGACTCAAGACGGGGTGATCCCCATCCCTTTGGCGACAATGGAGATCACCAATCTTCCACCTCCCCGAGACCAGGCTGCCGGTCTAGTACCCCTCACCACATCACGAAGGAAGGTCATGTGGATCCATCCAGACTTGGTGTCAGAAGTAACACGGCCCACACCATCTTCCACCAACAAAAAGAAGAGTGGAAAAATCAGGACCTGCCACACAATCTCAGCAGACAACGAGGAAGCTACAGCCGTCGTTACGCGGTCCGGAGCGCAATCCCAACCTGTGGTTGACAACCCAGCCGAAAATCATCAACCCACTACAACTGATGCTCTGGGACCAGCTCAGCCTTCAACGACCGACAAGCCTAGGCCGAAGGAGACTCGCTTCGACAAATCTATCCGAAAAGACGCAACCCAAGGGCTAGAGAGGCCCTACAACTTTAACATCTTAGCACAATTGGCTAACACTCCGGCCAAATTATCACTGTACGAACTCCTAAGGCTCTCCAAGGACGTTCGTGTTGCATTGAGCGAAGCACTCCAAAATGTCGATGCCTATCTGGCTCAATCCAACCTCACTGGAGAGGACTCACCTGTGGATCTCCAGGACAGTGCCTGTACGAGAGCAATGCCCAACATCGTCTTCACTCCGCAGGACATGCACATCAAAACCAACCTACATGATCGCCCGCTATACTACACGGGATACATCGGCGACGTGAAGGTGGATCGGATGCACATTGATCCTGGCTCTTCCATAAGCATCATCCCGAAGGGTCTGCTACATTATCTCCGTATCCCAATGCATCGCCTGACACCTACAAGCACTGCCATCAACGGTTTCAATTCGGGCAGGAGCTACCCTATTGGGAAGATTCGCCTGAAGTGTCAGATTGGCGATCTCCAATCCGAAGTCACCTGCTACGTCATAGATGCAGACACTTCTTACAACATCCTCTTGGGGCGCCCATGGATACATGATTATATGATCGTGCCTTCTACGTTACACCAATGCTTCAAATATATCAACAAATACGGCTTCGTAAAGACAGAATTTGCTGATATCGATCCCTTCAAAGGGGTCGAATCCTACTACTCAGACTCTTGCCTATACGAAAAGTCAAAGAGGCACCTTGATGAAGGAGATGTACAAGCTCACACCGAGACAGCCATGGGATCAGAAAGACCCCTGACGATCCACCTCCAAGCTCGCAAACTAGGCAGGTTCGCACCCCTTACTGCCACTCTGCGAAAGGACGCGATCAGCCTCTCGGCGCAGGAGGAACATATGATAATCCGGCTGCCAAGGTCCGGCCAAGTGCCGAGATCCACAACGGGGCCACTGACAATCAGACTGTCGAGAGTCGGTCGACCCCAAACGAAGAAGCTCAATCCCTCCGATAGGCCGCTGACGATACGCCTTCCCAAGAAGGGTCGTCACCCCGATGCAAGGTCTGACACTTCTAGCGAACCAGCCACTCCTCGCTCCACCTCGAGTGCCAAACTGGGGGTCGCTAGTCTGCCAACAACTCCACGCTCAACTCCATCAACTGAACCACTGACAATCAAGCTTCCTAGGTCGTCCTCTCAGTCTTCATTTATATAGGGGGTAGCCGAAGAGGAACCGGAGCTAGCCAAGTATGTGGCTGCCTACACTGATGTTCCCTCTGCTGATGATATAATCCCCCTAGAAAAGATACCTTACTTCATCAATAAAGGGTTATCTTTGAAATACACCGAGCTCAATAAGCTATGTACAATGTATGCTATGGAACACGGTATAGGAACTCACCTGCACACACAAGTGACAAATGTGTACACCGCGATCCAGCTTACTCCAGTAGAAGACGCTTACCGAATAATCGAGGGAGGGGACCATCCAATCATCTTCGGCCGGACAAACAACCCGCATCCCTCCACCACAAAGGAAACCGACCTCGTGTCAGATACCGGGAGACTGCCTCTGTATCTCTATAGCCCTCAATCCAAATATCTCATGTAGAAACAGAGGTATGATCTGGAGACGACGCCAGGATTAAAATACGGCACTGGGCGACGATTACCTTTGAAGCCGCCAGTCTCGGCAGGTAAACCACGAAATTATTATAACAAAACTCGATGCGGGCTAGGATATGTAACGCCCACTACGACCCCCGAGAGTTCAGATGAAGAATACGACTGGCAGTCACATTCAACCGGGTCACCAACTTCTGACTCGGATACTAGCATCGGAGATGTGTTCAGACAAGTCATGTCAGTCAACATGGCGTTCGCAGACGCTTACGAAGAAGAAGACATCCCCGAAATCCTTGAGCTAGAACCGTGGGCCCAGCAGTTGGACGCACAATGGGAAAAGCGGTTCGAACAGAGAGAACCTCCTACTGAAGATGAGGTCATACAAGTGGATCTCGGCAGCGAATCTTCTCCAAAACCAATTTTCGTCAGTAAAAGCCTAACAGACGAAGACCGGGAGTCGCTGCTAGAACTTGTCAGAGAATACATTGATGTGTTCGCCTGGAGCTATGAAGACATGCAAGGATTAAATCCCGACATTGCTCTTCACAAACTCAATATTCGGCCAGATGCGAAGCCAGTCAAGCAACAACAGCGACGCTTTCGCCTAGGCATCATGGACGCGATCGAAGCTGAAGTCAACAAACTGATAGCCAGTGGTTTCATTCGTGAGGAGCAACATCCCAATTGGGTCGCCAATATAGTACCCATCCTCAAGAAGAATGGAAAGATTCGAATCTGCATCGACTTCCGCAATCTGAACGAGGCATGCCCCAAAGATGAATTCCCCCTTCCCATCACAGACATCATGATCGACAATACCTACGACTTTGAACGTATATCATTCATGGATGGCTTCTCGGGGTATAACCAAATCAAAATGTCTTCTGACGACGAAAAGCATATATCATTCCGAACCCCGATTGGCACGTACTGCTACACAGTCATGCCTTTCGGTTTAAAGAATGCTGGCGCCATATATCAAAGAGCCATGAGCATCATTTTTAGAGACCACTTACGCAAGACAGTGGAGTGCTATGTTGACGATATAGCCGTTAAGAGCCGTAGCAAGGGAGACCATCTGCAGGATCTAAGGACGGTATTTGACCTAATGTGAGCGCACAATTTGAAAATGAACCCTACGAAGTCCTTTCTGGGCGTATCCAGCGGGAAGTTCTTGGGCTTCATCATCACTGCAAAGGGTATCCATGTAGACCCTGAGAAGACAAAAGCAATCATGGAGATGGGTCCCCCGAGAAATCTCTGCAAACTCAGAGGCCTCCAAGGAAGGCTAGATTATATCTGGAGGTTCATTTCTAACCTCTCCGGGCGATGCCGACCGTTCACGCACCTCATGAAGAAAGGAGTCTCATTCGTAAGGGACGAGGAATGTCAACGTGCTTTCGACAGCATCAAAGAATATTTGTCAAATCCTCCAGTTTTGGTGGCTCCGGTTCCTGGAAAACCATTCCTGCTCTATGTACGAGTAATGGAACACTCCCTCGGGGCTCTGCTAGCACAGAACAACGACGCAGGCCATGAACAGGCCATATATTACCTGAGCCAAATGATGATTGGGCCAGAGCACCGATACACCGCCGTGGAGAAGGAATGCCTCGTCCTGGTGTTTGCCATTCAGAAAATGCGACACTATGTCACCGGACAAACGATACATGTGATCTTACGAGTCAACCCTCTCAGAGTCCTCATGACTAAACCAGGGGCACTCAGCTCTCGCCTCGCTACATGGGCAATATTGCTGTCCCCTTATCATATGATCTTCGTCCCACAAAAGGCAGTCAAAGGTCAAGCCCTGGCAGACTTCTTAGCAGCCCACCCGGGCTCGGAGTCCTCCAGGATATACGAAGAGATCCCAGATGAGGTCGCCGACTCGCATGCAACCTCTCACGAGAATATATGGCGAATGTTCTTCGACGGTGCTTCGAGGACCGGACCCAAAGGCAATATAGTCGTCGGAGTCGGGGTAGTGCTAATCTCTCCTTCCGGATTGGTGATTAACCGCGCTTATTTCCTCACCGAGCCCTGCTCTAACAATGTGGCCGAGTACAACGCTCTGGTCATTGGCCTCCAACTTGTAAGAGAGCTGGGGATAGAATACCTTGAAGCATATGGCGATTCCCAGCTAATCGTCAATCAGATTCGGGGCTCATACGAAGTCCACCACGAAGACATGATCCCCTATCACCAAATAGCGATTGACATCATCTCATCGTTCAAGGGGTTCTTCATCGAACATGTCCCCAGACTCCGAAATATCGAAGCAGATGCCTTAGCCGATCTTGTCGCTTCCCTAGCAGTTCTGAATTATGATCGCCAATCAGTGGATGTGATAGGCCACGAACTGGTCTGTCCCAAAAATAATGTGCAATTCGTGGCGAGTTATTCCGCACAGACGATCGATGATGCCCCAGATTGGAGACAACCATTCATCGACTTCGTCGTCTACGACATCCTGCCCGAGAATCCAAAGGAAGCCACTTCCATCAGACGATGTTCTTTCAGATTCTTCTACGACACAGAGACAAAAATGCTGTATCGTCGCTCCTACGATGGATTAATTCTTCGGTGTCTGTCAAACGCAGAAGCCAAAGAAGTCGTACGAGAAGCTCATGACGGTGTCTGCGGGGCCCATCAGCCTGGCCCTAAATTGTAAGACCGCCTCCGCCGAATGGGCTACTACTGGCCCACAATGGTGGCAGATGCAATAGACTATGCAAGAAAATACAAAGCCTGCTAAGTCTACGCGGACTTTATTCACCAACCATCCAAATTTCTACATCCAACAGTGGCGTCCTGGCCATTCGAGGCATGGGGAATGGATATCATCGGTCCAATCACCTCACCTTCCTCCCGAGGACATCGTTTCATACTTACGATCACCGATTACTTCTCCAAATAGGCGGAGGCCATCCCACTCGCAGAAGTTAAGACTTCAAACGTGATCAGCTCCCTTAAGCATCACGTCATCTACCGCTTCGGACTACCACGAAGGATCATCCATGATAATGGTCTACAGTTTGTAAGCCACGCATTCTATCGGTTCTGCGATAAGCACCATATTCAGAATGTCGCTTCGACACCATACAACCCGGCAGCGAACGGGTTGGCAGAGGCATTCAACAAAATAATCATCAAACTCCTCAAGAAGTTTGCCTCCTCCAACAAACGTGACTGGAATGAGAAGCTCGACGAATGCTTATGGGCTTATCGCACCACAGTCCGAACAGCCACTGGGAATACACCATTCTCCCTGGTATACGGAAGTGAGGTAGTCCTCCCCTTGGAGACCCAGATCCCCTCATAACGTGTCGCCCTCACACATCAATTGACAACCGACGACAACCACCGGCGTCGCCTATAGGAATTGGAGGCACTAGATGAAAAGCGCCTCTTAGCTCAGCAACGAATTGAGCTATACCAAGCACGCATCTCTGGAGCTTTCAACAAGAAGGTCAAAATGTGAACATTCCAGGTGGGCGATCTCGTCTTGGCAGTCCGGAGGCCGATGGTCATGACTCACAAGACCGCCGGCAAATTCCAGCCAAAGTGTGAAGGCCCGTTTATCATTGAGACAATATTCTCCAACGGTGCTTACCGCCTCGCAAAGCAAAACGGAGACTTGCTCATGTTGCCCGTCAACGGCAAGTTCCTGAAGAAATATTATGTCTAAATGACATTCTCTCCAAAATCTTCGAGTCATGTACCCGCTAGTACTGCTGAACTCACATCCACAATATTTTAGATTATCGAGTCATGTACCCGTTGGTACCGCTGAACTCACATCTACAACATTTCAGATTATCGAGTCATGTACCCGCTGGTGCCGCTGAACTCACACTTTCTCAATATTCTAAATTATCGAGTTATGTACCCGCCGGTGCCTCTGAACTCACATTCCGGTCACTCTTTCAGATAGTAAGTCACGTATTATTATACCTCTGAACTTTCTTCCTGGAAGAGATCCTCCCTCATGATCCACTACCCGCGCTCCTAGTGCACAAAAAGGGTAATCGATCCACAAATCTCCGAAATGACCATGTCCTCATTACTTCTGAGTCGTTTTCACTTCCATCAAAAAATAAACCGCCCCCTCACATAGAACTTCCACGTTCTCCGACCTCTGAGTCGTTCTATGTACCCCCTCTTCATTGAGCCCACTCCTGCCATGTCCTCATTACCTCTGAGTGGGAAGGCTCCGTCGAAGAAACCTTCATGCTTGCCATGTCCACATTACCTCTGAGCAAGTATGTCGGTCTCCTTTCAACCTGTTATCTGTACCCACAACCGGAGTACAACAAGGATAATAGGTCCACAAATGTCCTCTGTTGACTACAAATGTCCGCTATTGACCACGAATATCTTCCGTGAAGTCTCCCCTGCCATGTTCTCATTACCTCTGAGCAGGAAGATTCCACGGTAAAACCCTCATGCTTGTCATGTCCTCATAACCTCTGAGCAAGTATGTTGGTTTCCTTTCATCCCATTATCCGTACCCTAGACCAGGGTACGCCAAGGATAATAGGTCCACAAATATTCCTTTGCTAAGCTTCTTAGCATAAATCCACCACCTCACCATACCCCGGGAGCCCAGCTGCTCTACGGCATTCTTTTTCCTAACACCGTGAACGTCTATGACCACTTTGCCACGGCTGTTCTGGACATCCTGTCCAAACTTGTTATCCGTATCTAAAACCAAGGTACGCCTAGGATAACAGGTCCATAAATAATCCCCCAGCAAGTCCAGCTCCACGAACACCACAAGTACAAGAAGGAGAAGATGAGTTAAAACATGCTCATTTATTCGAAATTCTAAATGCTACATCATTTGGGATCACATCCCTTACAAAAAGAAAAGAAATAAAAAAAGAAAAGCAAAAGAAAACAGAAAACCGATCACTGCTCCGGGGCACATAACGCCCTGAGACGGTCCGTCAGCAAAGCAACCGACCGCTCAAACCTCTGGGAGGCTCGACGCTCCGCCTCGTGGGTCAGCACCGCCTCGTACTCCAGATGAGCGTGAGCTTGCCAGTTGTCCTCAAATTTCTTAAAGGCCCGCTCCAGGTTAGCAGAAGATCGAGAAACCTTCTCGGCCTCCCGAACGATTGACTCCTGTTCCGCCTGAGCAGCCTCCAGCTCTGACTCTAAGAAGGCCAATTCCCTCTGGAGTGCGAGGATCCGCTCCTTCGTATCAACGATTCCACGAGAAATAGACTCTTCCCGAGCACGACAAGCCTGACTCCGACGACCCAGCCTGTCATACGAAGCAGAGAACTTGTCAAGGTCTTCCTGTACAACTGGCCTAGCAGTATCCCGAGCAAGCTTGATCCTATCCCGAGCAGCAATGAGGAAGCCCCGCTCCCGCTCAATCGCAGCAGGCAAGCCCGTCTGTCGTATCGCCAATAGTTGGGTCACAAGCTGATCAGCCTCTGTCAGCTTAGGCTCCAGCAATGCAGCCAACCCTACCCCGCCAGAAAGGGACTTCAAAGTTGCAACCTGACCCCGAGCACACCGGAGAGATAGAGAAAAAGGGGTCTCCCGTTCTACAGCAGCGTCTACGCCCCTTTTTAAATGGCGATAGAAGCTGTCGACCACGTCCTGCGTCACCTCGTCCAGAGTCTCCGAGGAAGCCGGTGTCAGCGAGAGTGTGGCTGGCAGCACTGAAGAAGACGCAACAGAATCTGCCGCTCCTGCCACAAGAGAAGCAAACTCCGTACGAAAGGACGCATGAACAGCGGCCAATTCTTCTTCAGCGGCCCGCAGAACTTGAATGCTCGGCAGGGCCGAGAGGTCAATCTCCGGAGCCGTATGATCAGCAAACGATGAGGTCGAGACCATCGCCAGATCCATTCCCATCTGCCCAGGGCTGGCAGGAGGCCCTTCGATATGAGACGACAAAGAAGAGGGAACGCTCCTTTCTCCCAGATCACGGCAGGCCGAGTCTTTCCCAAGAACATCCGCGGTGGGAAGTTAAGGGTCAGGACCTGCAGGGCCAAGGAAACCATGAATTAATTTGACCCGGAGGATATGTTGATAGAGCAAATAAGCCCCCTCACTAGTCAATATCTGGCTTATTTTACCAGTTGAGGAGTGTGGAGGCCGAGGTTCGCCTATAGCCACTACAGCCTCTTCATCAACAGCCTTCGAGTCAGGTACAATAGAGTCCTCCACCCTTGCATCCTCGGGAGGAGAGGCACCGAGATCGGCATCGCCTTGCTGAAGTTCAGCGGTCTCGGAGACAGGCCCAAGGAAACCTTCATCACCCCTGTCCGAGATCTCAGCAACCTGGGAGCTCCCAGCCGCCGCTGAAAGAGCCGCCGCAGAAAGGACCGCGGTACACATGTCGCTAATCAAAGCAGCAAGGGCCGGATCAACTTCAGGGGTGGTAGACGATTCAGGAGAGGCCGGTTCATCGGACACCTACAAAGAAAAGTGATTAAGTCATATCTCCAGGAGAAAAGAAAACTACAACAAAGAGATGGCTACGACTTGGTCTTACCTCCGGAATAGCATCTGTACCTTCACCCCTCTCGGTAATAAGTAATCCACGAGACCTAACGGCAGCTCTCTTCACGGAAAAGGTCACTCTACTATCAGAAGACTCGTGTCTGACTCGTTTACACGAGGAACCAGATACAGCCAAAGACTGTTCTTCTCTCACTACTTCCTCTTATGCAGTAAGCAACGGATCTTCCGCCGGTTCAGCGGGTGTGGGAAGCGGTTGATCCGTTACTTCTTCACCCCCACCAGAAAGGGATTTTTCGCTATCATGATCATCCTCCTCCTCAGCCGACTCGGAAGGTTCTGATTCAGGGAGGGGAGTCTGGAGCGCTAGTTGCTTTCTAGCCTTAGCCCCCTTGGGCTTCTCCTCTAAACCGGTACCCACGATAAAACTGGTACTCGGATCAAAATTAACAGGAGGCTTGTTCGCCATAACGTGATATAAAGCAGCCACGTATAAAATTTCCCTCGTCGCCTTAGCATCGGGACCGAGAAGCTGGCCAGAGTATGATAAGCGTCATAATAATTCTATGCCCTGACACCATCAAGAACGCTACCTTCAAAGCCGAAACAAGGGTTGGGACAATCAAGGAATAACTGACTATAACCAAATTGGCGGGAAAACCTACTAGGTAGGTAAGGCTCCAAGTACACATTATCGCGGTTGCGATAAACCAGATGCGCGGGACGGATGTTGCGCAACCAGGTGAGCATATCCGAAGACAGAAAGTAAGAAGGCCCGGTACCATCGAGATGTACCTTCCTCACTTCCTCATCAGAAAATGGAGGAACAGACACAAAAAAGTCACACCCATCCACCCTCGCCAGCACCTTCCGACAAGATGGCATAGTGGTGTATTCCCAAGCCGGCGATGGAATTTGAAAAGGAAAGCGTCTTCATCTGTAGCATCTTCCGCTATGCCAGGTCCCATCAAAGACTTGTAGTGCATTGCCAACCACCCCATCAAATAGTGGAAAGGCAGTTCTACGCGCTCAAAATCCAACGTCTTCTTGCGCGCAATAATCTTGGACGAAAAGGTTCGAAGACCATGGTGTATGCTACACACCATAGCAGGAAGAAGGGCCAGTCTAACTCCAAATACCAGTTTAACGGCAGGGAGAATAAAATGACGACCGATCCTCTCGATAGAACCCGCTCCTCCCGAGACTACGCAATTTTGCAGCCATATCATTAAAAATCCAGCCAGGAGCGCCTTCTCTGACATCTGTGTGGTCCCGTAGTAAAAATAGCTAAGAGAGTCAGTTTGACTCCTGAATATGTCGCTCTTGGATCGCGACTTCTTGACGCTTGACATCAGATCCCTTATCTCTCCATGCGTTCGAGGGGTTCGAGGAGTAACTTCGCCTAAAGGGTCAACTTTAAAAAGATAATTAATCCAGGATATGGTATGGGAAGCGGTCCCCTCGGAGCTATCCACCGTTTTTACAGCCATCTGATGACAAGCACTATGGTGGCACAACAACTCCCGATACACCGCAACAGAACCTGGGAGTCGTCGGTTCAAGTCCTCAAATTCCTCATTCGATGGGGTATACACCTCGAAAGGCTCATTCCCCCATGAAAGTTTGGAGAGAGTATACATCTCATGGAGAGCAAGCCCCAACTCCCCTCCCGGTGCAAAAAACGTCCCCGTTCGCCAGCTATACATCTCCAAGAGCGCCATGAACAGTGGCTTATTGATAGAAAGCCCGTGACAAGTGCCCCAAATGGCATGGTAAAGTCCCACCTCCCGCAAGAATGTTCCGTATGTCTGTAGAACCCAAGTGGTCAGCTGGGCCCACGTAGAAGTGGGGTTTATCCAGTTCGGCAATGCCAGCCTACCAACGGGATAAGATTTCTTACGAACAAGCCGATTCAGGAAGGTATCAGCTTGAGTAAATATGAAGTTGGGATCTTATACATTCATGAAAGAGCCCGGGGCCAGACCCATCATGTACCGGAGGACGGAATCCTTACCCGCATACGCTGACCGCATGTTCGGGTTATAATAGATGTTGCCCATCAACATCCCTGATTGAGTAGGAGTTAAGTTACACACCATCTTCCTGTCCAGCAACACCATATTGAACCACGACAAAGGATAATGACGTTCCATGAGAGGAATATGGATTGCCACCCCATCCAAAGAAAAATCCTAGTTCTCGGAAATCTCTAAAACTCGGGGATTCTTTATGATTAAAGCATCGCCAAAAAGGAATGAAGGCTTCAGGTATTTTCTATCCAGCTTCCCAGTATTTATCATAGAACGGAGGTAATGGAGGGTCTGATTCTCGATGGCGTTCAACCTCTCTGAAGGCTCATCAGCAGGGAATTGATTCAACACATGCTTAATCAAGTCGTCAAGACGCACGCCCAGGGCGAACTGATTTGAACCCGCTATATGTTCCCCCGCAAGATTTACTGGCAGATTTACTGAGGAAAAAAGTAAAAGAAACAAATCAAAAAGATAGCGAAAATACAAAACTATGTGATGCTTATGCGGCTTAGCTCAGTATAGCCTCATGCGGCTCAGTTTAAAAGAGTTCATACAGGTCAGTCCGAATGAGCTTATGCGGCTCAATTTGAAAGAGCCTATGCAGTTCAGATCGAATAAGCTTATTCGGTTCGGCTCGAAAGGAACTTATACGGCTCAGTGTGGATGAGCTTATGCGGTTCGAAAGGAGTATATGCGGATATGGTCCGATTCGAATAAGCTTATATGATTCAGCTCGAAATAGGCTTATGCGGTCCAGCGCAGATGAGCTTATGCGGTCCAGTTCAAATAATCTTATGCGGTTTAGTTCGAAATATGCTTATATGGCTTAGTTTGAAAGAGTTCATGTGGCCCAGATGGGCTTATGCGGCCCTGATGATGAAGTAGTTATGCAAACAACTTTCATGCGGCTCAGGCCTGGGTCATATCCCATGCGGTCCGAATATGAGTCGGACACACAACATACTTGGAAATATAGGCTCGCGCATAAAATATGCGGCGTAGCCATGGCAGTTCATATTGATGGTCCTACCAGCAATAGGCGGGTGAACGTCGGAGTGAAAAACAGGCACGCCAGCCGTCGGAGGAGCCGCCACGTTTGCCGCCGCAGTCGATGAAGATGCGACCTTCTTGCCCTTCACCGCCGCAGAAAATAATGCAGCCTTCTTGCCCGTAGCAGCAGCAGTCTTCTTGGGAGCCATTGCCGATCGCTGATAGAAGAAGACGAAGAGGAAGTCGGCAACGAAGAGTTCGAGCAAAAGAGAGAAGGTAAAGAAACCCTCAGAGAATAAACTTACTCTTACTTATAGCCGAAGGAGGCTCGAAAAAAATTAAAACAAACGCCTCGATCTACGTGCCGCCTAAAAGAATAAACCGCTTCGGTCAAAACAAAATTGACCCTTGGGATCCTCCCCCAAGAGGCGGCGAATCAAGGGCATTTAATGCAGAAGATTTGTGCACGTGGCTAAGACACGTGGCAAAAAGTTTATGCGGTCTCACAGCTCATACGACCAGATAAACCCATGCGGCTGAACCATCTATGCGGTCAACAACGGCCATGCTTCTTATTCAAAGTATTTCAATTTTGCAAATTGAAAACTTTGAAGGGGGTTTTGTAGAAGCATGGAAAATATCAAAACGATGATCTATGCGGCTCAGAACAGGAGAACCCCATACGGCTCATACAGGAGCAGTCCCATGCGGTTCAGAAAGACTCTTAGTCTCATGCGACTCGGACAGGAGAGTCCATACGGCTTACATAGGGACAGTCCTGCGGTTCAAAGAGTCCCCCAGCCGCATGTGGTTCAAAAGTACATGCGGCTCACGGAGATATGCGGGTCAATGCTACGTGTACACACGAAGACCCCTTCACACAGCTGGCCATCGAGCAGTCTACCTATTTAATGCT
Source organism: Iris pallida (assembly GCA_029216955.1). Taxonomy (NCBI): domain Eukaryota; kingdom Viridiplantae; phylum Streptophyta; class Magnoliopsida; order Asparagales; family Iridaceae; genus Iris; species Iris pallida. The sequence goes on along the minus strand of JANAVB010016800.1, from coordinate 1,013,846 downwards.
CTGTCATGATTTGACAGCTGACAGCTCTGACATAAAGTATCATAATGGCCCTGCCATAATGACAGACTCTTGGGAAATAGGAGAAAATCTTTGACGCGATCAGAGATTGACACGTGGCTACTCCCATACGGCTCCAGCAAAGAACAGCTTCATGCGGCTGGCAAGGATCGTCTTCCTGCGGCTCACCAAAAAGCCGTCCCATGCGGCTCGTAATTACTACACTTATGCGATTCACCAAGAAATCATCTCATGCGGCTCGCTATTACTACACTTATGCGGCTCACCAAGCGGCTCGCAAATACTATACCTATGCGGTTCGCCGAGACGCTGTCTCATGCGGTTCATGGATGTCATACGGCTTTGGCAGAGTCCATCATCAAGACGCATGGCAGAGAAGATGATTATGAGATGCAAAGATTTACCAGATCCCAATGACCATATCCTCATAATTAATGGGATCAGGTCATATCATTCATAATCAAACCAATGGGACACGTGGTGAGAGATCCAAGCTACACAATCAATCATGAAGATTTAAAGCAATCAGCATTAATTATTCGAAAGATTTAGTGCTATCCCCATTTATGGCCCAGATCCTCCACGCCTAAAAGGAATGGTCTAGATTGATTAAGCATCAGGCCGCCGCCACTTTGAGAATGGGTAACCAGCCAAACCCTAATGATGCCCCTCCACTACTATAAATAGCCGGGTGCCATTCCCTTGCAAAAAAAAAAGAAAAAAAAAGAGAGGAGAGAGAGACAAGGAGAGATATACACCGTCAGAGAGAAAATACAACAGAGAGAGAGAGAAGCTAGAAGAGCAACAGAGGAGCCAGAAGAACATTTTTTCAGCAACGCCAGCCATCTTCTCACAGGAGCCAAAGGCTGCATACCGATCGTCCAAGGAGTAAGGCAGGGCTGCCGTCGCCTTCCCGAGCCTCTATCGTTACCCCCCCAGAATCTAAAATAAACAATTGTACTTAGATTGCTGTACCTAGGTTTTCGTCCCTAGGCTTTCTTTGTACAAGCGAGTTTGTAACGTGAAGTAAAAGTCCGGTCCTCCGATAATTGTTCTGTTCTTTTATATTTCATGGCAAACAGTCGAGATAAATTGTTTGGTTACTTTACCATACTAAGCAAGCCTGTGAATATGATTAGAAGTCTAGGATCTCATCCACATACTTAACCTCTTTCCTCGATTCCATATTCGAACTATCGTTCGACTCATCGATTGCATCTTGCTTGATTCCTCCTATCATCATTCTTATCTTCCCTTCATGCTTGCTAGAGATTGACCCTACTAGTTAGTTGTCCCAAACACCCTTAGCTTAATTCTTTAAGTTGGGTAGAATACCCCACGACTTGACACACCCCTGACCATTAAGGGAATACAAATAATATTATCTAGATCGTAGAGACTAGAGAAAGTTAACCCATTTGGTCAACCAAGCCTTGGTCAATAAAACCGTAGAATGATGGTATAGGAATAAGCAAGACTTAGATTCTTATGCCTCTTAGACTATCCTTATTTTCTTATTTTATCTTTCCTCGTGCCTATATTTTACTATCTAGACTAATGATGCTAATATAGCCTAGTATTTGCAAGCTAATTCTTTTATCAAGCTTGTTTCAAGACATATGTTATTTGGGCATGTCCACTAACATATGGTCTAATCAGAACTGGTGCATGATGGTCTGATCAACCAAGTGCACTTTGGTTCGCTTTTGTCTATTATTTTACGTGGATGGAACATAATTAAAACTTGGCCTTTAGAATCCTATCTACGACTGCCTTGACAATTCCTTTTGAATTATTCGGTCGTCTTTGAGCCACGTATTCATACTCGATAATATCGCCTTTTGAACTCCTTATTGCTTTCGCCTTCACCTATTTTAGAAGGACGAAGGCGTATTACTAGAACTTCCTCTAACCATCCTATCGATTATGACCATACCGTATTATTTTTCTATGATATAGATCTCAATTTCTTACGGCATGATTTTGTTATTGATTGTTCCCCATCGATACCCTTGTGCCTTCTCACCCCTACTAATTTTTAATTTCGAGGACGAAATTCTTTTAAGTTGGGTAGGATGTAAAACCCCTAAATTTTTTACTTTTTTTAAATAATAAATTTGGTATGATTATTTTTTTTTATTGTACGTCGCGTAGTTGAATTGTACGTCGCGCGCGAATATTCGTTTTTCGAATTTGCTCGACGAGTGTGATTATGTGCGAGCGTACATATTTTTAGAAAAATATTTTTTATTTTTCTCGTTTCAAAATAATATATGTAATAATTATTTTTAGCTATCGTATCAAAATTTTCAAGTTTATAATTTTATTTATAAAAAGCCTTTGGTTTATAACCGTTATTAATAATAAATAATATTCTTAGTGCATATATATATTTCATAAATATTTTATTAGTCAATTTTTAAATAAAAATATAATTTTCAAAATTTATTAATATAAATATTTGAAAAGATATTTTAAAAAATATTTATTATTTTCGAAATTATTATTAGTGGCATTTTTTGGAAAATATATTTGGAAATTTTTGTAGCCATTTTAAATCTTGATTTGATTTTATGGATATATTTAAATAGTTAATGGAAATATGATTTACCTTATTTAATTTTAAACTAAAAAGGAATTTAATTAGATTTAAATTAAATTTGTATTTGTATTTGGATTTTATTGATTTTGAATTATCTAAATGGGTTTAAATAAATCCTAATACATATCCAACTGGGAATCCCCACGTCCTATAAATAGGCAGGTACTCCTCCATATAATTATTCCATAAATTACTCCAAATTCCACAACCTAATTTAGTGCATCGTGACCGTGTCCGTGCCTTCCCTCTCCACTACGAGTTTCCAATACAAATACATCATAATATCGTCTTCGTATCCGACATGCCGGACACCACTCTGTCTCCGTGTCTCGCAGGACACAACCACCGATCCTTCTCTGTCGTATCGGACAGTCTCCGACACGACGATACAAAATCCAACACACCAATCTAAGCCCACATCCGCCATTGCCGTAGCACCCTGCCTCCCTTGTGTCGCCACACAACACCCGACCTCGACTCCAACCTCCATCACCGTCCTTCGACTTCATCCATCACCGCCAGTACAACACGCCACCGTCACCACCGCCAATATCAGATCACGCCATCACCACCGTCGAACACCAGCCTATCACCAACACCCCCGACACCACTGTCGATTCCACGCCTCCGCAGCAATTCCTTCCACCCAACAACCACCACCGGAAAACACCCAACAACCACCACCAGAAAACACCCAACCACCACCGCCACCAAATAGCAGAGAGTTGGAAAATTCTAACCTGACCGACCGTACGCCGCCCACGACCAGCGACCACCGTCCCGCTTCCCTTCCCTCCACCGGACCACCGCACCCGTCGCCGCTCCGCTCACCGCCGCCTCCCTCTCCCGTTCTCTCCATCCTCTCTCTCTCCTTCTCAGTCTCTCTCCCTCTCATTCTCCTTAGATATTTTTTTTGTTTTGTTAAGAAGTTGGTTCTCTTCGAAAGAACCATCAGCACTTTTTATTATTATTATTTATGTTTTAATTTATTTTACTTTTATGGTTAAGTATTATTCTTATTATTATCATTTTTATTAGTATTATTAGTTATTATCATCATTATTATTATTATTACTATTATTATTATTATTATTATTAGTATCATTATTATTATTATTGCCACTATTTTTATTATTACTACTAATTAAGTATGTGTTGGAAAATGGTAGTTGAATTGTTATTTTAATATTTTTTTATATCAAGTATATAGGTACATGTATATATGTATTATTACAAACATTGATGTTGCTATTATTATTATTAAAATTATCATATACTTTGAAAACTATTTATTTATATTTTCTAAATTATATTATAAATAAACTATAGTTTTTGGCTTGGCCTACATCTACATTCAAAACTAGGTTACCATAAAAATATTAGTATAGTATTTCTAGGTATTTTTAAAATATAGTTTTGACATAAGATTGTATTTTGACAAATTTAATTTTTAGCCTAAAAGATATTTCTAGATTTCCAAAGTACTTATATAAAATATTTTTATTAATAAGAATATAATTTTCATATATTATAAATATTTCTTAAAATTGTTATATATTTATTTATATGAATTTCTTCGATTAACAATTCTTGTCCGTGGCTAGTCATATTCCTATCTTCTTGCAAATCTTGAACTTTCTTATATCGTCCCTAGCCAATTTGACTATTCTAGACTCAATGACATGGTCCATGCCACCAACAGAGGTCACATTGCATAGTTTTTGTACTGAAGTCATATGATGTGCCACCTCGATCATTGCAGCAGACCAGACGTCCGACTAGGCAAGACACCTTGCCTTTACTGTTTAATTTCTAGCTCAATATCATGCATGTTTTATTTCTTATAAGTTGTTCTTTCAAAACCATATGTAGTTGCAAATTATTATACTTTAGTTTTATTTATACATTTGGCCTAGAGTTAAGGGACTACCTTGTTTGTGCCGCATTCATTGGCCCTGACACTTGTGTATCACGAGTCACGAGTCTCATATAGATCTCGGACGTACGTATCGACTGGCCATCGGTGCGCACATGCCGTGCGATAGGCAATAACTGCTAAATAGTTATGGTTGTCTAGAAGACTTAGCAGTTATTAGGAATGACGTGATGTGGATACAACACGTGTAGTGCATGGGGAGGGTGAAGACAGTTATTAGGCGCAAGGGCTTTTACACCTTTACCTTCGTCTAGCTGCCATTTGTGACTCAGCCGAGAGCTAGTGTGCCGTGCACTTATTTACTTTTATCTAGATGCCACTAGTGCCTCGGTTGAAACACAAATGTGCCGTGTATTTACCTTCGTCTAGCTGCCGTTAGTGACTCACCCAAGAGCTAGTGGCCGTGCATTTACTTTTCTCTAGACGCCACTAGTGCCTTGATTGAAACGCTAACGTGCCATGTTTCTAGTCTCGAGAGCTCTTGTGTGGAACGTTGTCTTCAAAATGCATTCTCACATAGAACGGTTAAGGACCTTTATTTGTGTAGTCACATATTACTTTTCTGTTGAGCTTTATTTATTCAGTTATCGGTATGATATTATGTGTCTTGTTACGTCCCTCTGAGGACCTGATTTTCTTGCCAGGTGTGTGCTCTTGTCTTTCGCAGGTGTTCTAGCTCTAGCCGTGATCATCGCTATTTCTTCGAGGATGATTGTACTTCGATCGTCTTCGCTCCACTCGCCAAATTCATTTCTTTTCTCATGTATTTTTCTTTTACTTGTTGGTAGTGGATTTGTCTCCGCCCAACATATTGTACCAAGACAATTCTTTATCATTATATGATATCTTTTATTCATTTATTTTTGTGTGGATGAGATTAGTTACGGTTCTACTGTATTTTGCAGCTTATGTATTCATGCAAGGTTTCCATATATTGGAGTATACTTCGTATGAATACAGCTGGCATGTCTACGTTCCTAGTCCTACGTATTTTAGGACTGGGCGTGACATAGGTTGTCATAATAGCCCTATAAATAGGCACATTTTGTATGCAATTGAGAACAACTTTTAATCAATAAAATCTTCATTAAAGCTTGAGATTTGTTCTCTTATTTTCTTGGTCGTAGACTCGACTGTTCTGTGGATTCAGAAGCCCCTCGCTTGACATTTTCAAGCAACCTTCGTGCGGACCCCTCACAAGGCCCTCTGTTGGAGTTTTTGTGGCACCGCTTCACTCTCACCAAGCAACGGTGGTCCAGTTATCGTCATCACCGATCGACTTGGCCATTGCCAAGCACGAAGGTAAGCCCATTTTGCTATCTCGCTGTATCATCAACACCACAGATCATCACCACCACCATTGTCGCCCCGACAATTCTTACCACACCCGTCACCACCGCCACCACCGCCACCACCCGCGTAACCATCACCACACAGCCATAAACCCCAGTCCACCCCCATCTACACCAAAACCACCTCCGTCGCTGCCGACAAGGGCCACTACACACCAAGAAAACGAAGGAAAGGGAACTTAAAACCCTCACCTCATCGATCCTCCGTGCGCCACCCACGACTTCGGCCACCAGCGCTATGGCATGGGCACACATAAGCTTCCAACGTCGATTCCCTCTGCCCTGGTTCACCGCCAACCTCTGTACTGCCTGGAGTCAGGGTTCTTTCCCCACCAGCTATCCTCTGCCACCGCCCAGGACTCTATCGAATGTAGCACCAAACTCGCGGCACTGCCATCCCGGCCTCCTTACAATCGCAAGACCCACAGCCGTGTACCGCCCCTCCAACACCAAATCTGCGACCGATTAGTCGACCCCGGTGAGTCCCGATCTCCCCCGCCTGCTCTCGTCTTCCCTCTGATTTCTCTCTCTCCCTTTCTCTCTCTTCTTCCTTTCAGCTTCTCCCAATTCTTTAATTTTTTGCTACTTTAGTATTACTCTCTGTCAAATGGAGAGAAAAGTAACAACTGTGTCTATGTTTTCTTTCCTTTTCCCTCTTTCTTTTTATTTTTATTATCACTATTATAATGGTTGCAATATTTACTAATACATACTATACACTATGTGTGGAAATATACATTATACTCATAAAGGTCATTATACGTATTTTTGTTATTATTATCATTATTATTATTATCATTAGATATATTTGAATCTCTGTTATTATATATTTCAAATATATATAGTAAATATTTACCTAAAAACTTGTTGACCCATAAATGTAGCTTCCAAATTATAAAATAAATTCTAGTATTTTTCGAATACTTATCTAGTTAATAAAATATAGTTTTTCTATCTATAAATTGATATACGAACTTAGAATTTAGCTTAAAAATGATTTTTTTTTTGTCTTCTTCAAGTATTTATCTAGACGTATAATTGACTAATAAAAACGTAGTTTCCTAAAATTGTGATATATATAGATTATTTTCAAATAGTTATTAAAATTATTTTGGCTAATAAAAAAATATTTTCAAGTAGTATGAATATTTTATAAAAAGGGTATAAATACTTTTCTCCGCAAATTCTCACTATCTGTCAACCTTAATCGTAACGAATTCCATATTCCTATTTTCCCGCAACTTCAGACCTGTACACATCAAACATGGCTATTGGACTATTCGGGGCATGTCTGAATACCGCACAAACACCAGGCAAGATACCTTGCCTTATTTACTGTTTATAATTAGTCTGTATTTTTATTTTAGATATTGTATATTTTTGCCTGTTCATTTCCACTTGTACCTTGACTGTTGTTCGTGATTGATTTACTTGCTTCCCGTATACTCAATGCAAGTGCTAGCCTTATTTTCTTGCTTGTCTCTAATTTATGCATATGGACCTAGAAGTTAAGGGACTACCATTTGTTAGTTTCATAACCCTTATCACGTTTGAGATATGAGTAGCATGTAGAGGTACTTGTGTATTGGTTGATCACCCGTGCACATGCGTTAGGTTATAACTGCTAATAGAATTACATGCTAGAAGACTTAGCAGTTATTAGTATAAACCTGTTGTGGATACAACATGGTTAGGAACATTGGACAGGGAGGACATATACTATGCGCTTGGGCAATATTATGTCGAGTCGTGTCGGTTGGAGTCGGTCTTGCTAGTGGCTCATTTGAGCACTACCCATGTATTTTATAGGGACTCTCCGGTGCTCTACCCGTGTGCTATGCTAGTGACTCGTGTGAGTGCTACCCGTGTGGTTGCGGTCAGTCGTAGTCAGTCGGTCTGCTCTTGCGTTAAGTGTTGTTCTAAATTGCATACTAGAGATGTTAGGAGACCTTAGTCAATGTCATGGCATACTTCATTCTAATCATGGCATGGGACAATGTCACATCGCGAAATAATGTGCTACCCCTTGTCCCTGTTTGGTTGTAGTGGTAGTCTACTGTTTCGATGATGGGATATTGGGCCGTATTATGGTTGGGACACTTTACTTTTACTTTATGACTTTATGGCTTATTTTATATTCAGTTTATTATGGCATGTTGTTTCTTGTATCTTGTTACGTCCCTCTGAGGAGCTGGTGAACTCTCTAGGTGTGTGTTTGTGACTTTCAGCAGGTGCTCTAGCCAAGGCCGTGATTTATTTCCTTCCATCAAAGATAATTGCTTTTGGGATCATCTTTGCTTCGCTCGACAATTCTTTCATTGTCTATTTATTCTTCTCTTTTAATAGTATGTAGCGAATTTGTCTCCGCCCAACGACCTGTATAAAAGATAAATCAAAGTTGATTTTATATCATTAATCATTTGTTTTGTGGATGAGATTAAGTGTGACATGGTTTACTGCATTTTACAGCTTATGTATACATACGAGGGTTCCATATATTGAAGTATACTTCGTATGTATGCAGCTGGAATGTTTACGTACTTAGTCCTAAGTATTTTGGGACTGCAGCGTTATAATTTAATTCGGTTCGGTTCGGTTCGGTTATGGGCCATTTCGATTCGGTTTCTGTTTTGCTTATTCGATTTTTGGTCCAATTAGATTTTCGGTTGTTCGTTTCGGTTTAACAGAATTAATCGAGTCTCACCCCTAAAACAAACCTTCTTCTAACAAAGGGTGGAAGAACAAGTTCATTTTTGTTGAAACAAAAACTGAGGGAGATCCCGATCTCCCTACGATTTAGTGGCTTATTGGTACGGACAAGACTATCCATATCCGTATCTGAATTTTTTTATAATATTCGAATCTGATCCGATATCCAAAGCGATATCTCTTTTGATACTTTGAATTCATATCCGTATAGTTTAACAGATAAAGGATAATATCCGATCCGATTAGCTAAAAAAATTCGAATGCTATTATTCGAATATCCGAAATCTGAAATATTAAAAATTTAGTTATTATCCAAATATTTGAAAACCAAATTCAATTGCTCTGTTTAAGCCCTTTCGTCTTATGTTAAAAATTCCAAGAATATTTAATTGACTTGCTCTACATATTGTTCTATTTGTGTCCTTTCATCTTCTGTTGAAAATTCTAAGAATATTTATATATGTATGTATGTATATTGCTCTACATATTTGAGCCATTTCATCTTTTGTTGTAAATTGTAGTTAATATATATTACTGTTATATATAAATTATATTATAATATATAAGTAAAAAAGTAATAAATGAACTGATTTATGTAAAAACTCAGTTGAGAATAAAATCCTTTAACCATCTCTATTAATTAATATATATTACATATATATTATACTCTAATATATATAAATTTTTGGATATCCGAATCTGATATCCAAAATTTGCAATTTAAAGTCGAATCGGATATTAACGGATTCGAATACCTTAATATCCGAATTTGTATCCAAAAAAAAATCCGAAAAATATTCGAATATCCGAATCCGATATCCGAAATTTTGAATAATATCTGAAACTTAGATACGGAATCGAATCAGATTCAAATTTTCGACTATCCATTGACAGGTCTATTTGAGAATCCGAATTAGTTTCTCTAACATTTAGTTTTTGTTGTAGCTCCTCATACGTCCCTTGTTCGGGTCTTGTCTTATCAACATCCTCAGAAGGAAGAGGTATGAAATGTTAAGATCTTTGAAGAAAACCCGTAGTGGTTCCCACTGCACACATGAGTATAGCAATAAAGTTGTGGGCTTGTTGGGGAGCCCATCGACTTTAAGGTGCAGAGTCAGGACGAGTTTGAGGTGTTGAAAATGTGTCACACTCCAATCTCAAAATACACAGGACCAGGACACATGACAAATGTCAGCTATATATCAAGCGGATTCCAGCCTTACTCGATATGTATACATTGTCCAAGGTCAGGTAAATCTATCTAAGTTTCACTATAAATACTTTCTCAATCCACATAAGGAATAATTAACATCAAGAATGAATAGTAGGAATTATGGTCGGCCAGCTAATAACACATCTCCGAATAGATCTGAAAAAATGACATGAGCATACAAATACGAAACTATCGTAACATAAAATAAATAACATAAGGAAATATGTAACTATAGAGGAACATGATAGAAGTATTTATGGCAATACTTGATCCTAAAAAATAACCACCAACTGTCTTTAAGTGAAGCTCAACAACACCTGAAAGAACACATGTCCTCAGAGGGAAGAAGCAAGATACATCGAAACATAGTGTATCATAAAACAGTATACAAAGTACATATATGAATAAAAGGTATACTAAATATAACCAGTGTACGCGAAATGCAATCAAGGATTACGTGTGTTAGTGTGGGGCTGCGTGCAAGGAAAGCAAGTATATTATGTCTCACTGTGAGGCTATAATCTAATGTACCATAACTCAGTGCGAGCCTACAGTCTATAGTATCTCTCTTCGTAGCTCAGCGTGAGCCTACAGTCGAGAGGAGTAAGGTACTTGTCACGCCCCAGAACCAGAATACTGCCAAGTACGGACAGACCAGGCCAGCTACGTGTACCAAAGTACTCCAGTACTTCGAAATAACGTACAAGCTCTATATACATGGGGGTTATTACTACAATCCAACAGTCAATCCTAGGTATCTCAATCACAGGTAGTAAACAATGTACAAGAAGTATGATCATCTGGAATATAAAATAGTAAAGCGTCCCAAACTATCATATATCAATAATCATGAAGCTAATAATACAGAATGAAGAACTAGCAAGAGTGATAGTCGTACATGATAAGCTCTAGCTATAGTCTAGAATAACGTAAATCATGTTTAGGCCCGTAGGCTAAATGTCAAGATCTAAAACATGAGCTAAATACGTGCTCGGAGACTAAACGCCACAAAAGAATAATGTACGTAACTAGTGGAAGAATGATATAGAAAACCCACTAAGGTACTCTGGTGCTACGAGTAATTATCGTCGAATAGATGGTACGGAAGATCCTTCGAGCTCCTCTATCAGATCTGGCCAAGTAAAACCAGTGGGGTCAGACCCCCAATAGCAAGTACCACAAAGGAGGCCAAACTATGAACTAAAACCAGCAAAAACTAACATAGCAATGGATAGAGACAGAAATAAGTTAATAAATGCGGATCAAGACTCGTGCACTACCAATGAACTTATCTCGAGAATGAAAAAGATAAAAAAGCAAAGCAACATGGAGCATAGGGTAAATAACATATGACATAATGTAAACTGTGGACATATAAAGTAAACAAAAACATGTGATATAAGCTGAACATGTAAGCATGTAAGAGAAATGGTACATATGAGCATATTAGATAACTGGAACATGTGAGCATGTTAGATAACTGGGACATGTAAGCATGTTAGATAACAGGGACATGTAAGAACTATATAGAACGATAAATGATAAAATGACTTAGAAACTATTTCGAAACCTAAGTTACAACCCGTAAACAAAATAAGGACCGGAGTTGTAACCTTTCCCCTAAACAGAACTTAGTATCTAATCATTTACCCACAAAAGTAAAGCATAAACAATGATATATTAAAGTAAATAAATTCGTACACTGCCTAGACAAAACTAGACTAGACTGGACTCTATACAACAATTACGGCCAAGCAATGAGTATGACTTAATACATTAGCTAACTAGGGTTATCACAATCTTAATTACAAATAAGATGCAGTTGAGAAATTTTTCGTAGTCACAAGCCTTGCAGACTATCCAGGTTATCTAGGCGAGGTTACAAGAGTTACGAGAGTTATCAAGAATTGTTAGGTGACTTAGAATACAACACATAATAGTGTGCTGGAAATGCGCCCTACTCGACGGCATGCTACAAGTCCACTGGTGTGGCCGGGATAATGGGATCGCCTGTAACTGGGAAATCTCTCTATATGAACTACTTGATCAATCTAGTCGTTTAACCTAGGCAGGTTCATTATGAATCCCTGATCATGGTAACCAGGAATCCCTATCCTAGACATGATGCAAGACGAGACAAGTAGCTTGTACAGTCATAATCAAGAAAATTAACCATGGTGTCCAGACAAGAGTTGTACTTAACAAGTCAGGATTGGCTATCGCAATAGCAATCAAGATTTCATATGTCATGTCGGGTTTACTTGTCCTGTCAAGAGTACTTGTCAGGAGTGCATCTCGACGGGCCACTATAGATAAATAAGGAGTGCACCATGACATGCCACTATCATGTAAGCAAGGAAAGACATGTACAAGAGTGCACCATGATGGGTCACTATCTAGTAAGTAAAGAAGACATGTAACAAGAGTGCACCACGATGGGCCACTATCTCGTGAGTAAAAAAGACATGTAACATAGGTGCACCACGATGGGCCACTATCAAGATTATCAAGATGAGATCATATTATCATGTTCAAGTCAAGTTCAATATTAACAAGTTATCAAGTTGGGTCGTCACAAGTTAGTCCAAGTACAGAAAATATGCCAAGAAGATCAAAACTATGATTAAAATTATCAGCCGCATATAAACTCCAATTAAGGTGAAACAAAAAGATTCTTGAAGCCAAGACGGAGATCTACAACTTTCATGTTTTGAGTTTTACAAGATTCTAGCTACAAAATAGCTTAAACAGGAAAAATGGCTAAGTACAGGAAAGTGCAGTACAGTCTTTACAGGAAAGAGCTGTGCAGTACAGGAAAGCGCAGTGCAGTACAGTACAGTACAGGAATGTGCATATGCAGTCTGTTCAGGAAAATGCAAGTACAGTCTGTACAGGAAAGCACAGGTACAGTATGTGCAGGAAAGTGCAGGTGCAGTGCAGTCTGTCCTAGAAAGTACGCAGGCTGCGTAGGAAGGTACGTAGGCTGTGCCATAAGGTGCAGGCTGCACGCAAGTGTACAGGTGCTGGCTGTTCATTTTCTCCAAATCAGCACCGAAGTGCATAGGGAACCCATGAACTCAAGGAATGCCATAATTCAAAATAAGTCAAAATTAAGTAGTTCAAAAGCCAAAATTGGGTAGAATAAAATTCCCCACAACATGAGACTATAAGATTTCGAAAATAACAAAGTTTAAGAGATCAAAACCATAAAAAACTGAGAAAACTATAAACTTAGATCTACAAAAATGTAAACATCAAAAACCAAAAACCCCAAGTACTAAAGATGCTTAGAATCATGTAATAGAGAATAGAATAAACAAAAATGAAGATCTATCATGTTCTTCATGGAGCAAGTTGTACTTGCTTTGGGTTGGTGGGAGGAGTAAATAAAGAAGAAAAAGGTGGAGAAGTAAAAACCTAGACAATTCTAAGCATTTAACACAAAGGAAAACAAAAATGATAAGAAAACAATATTGTTCAAGATTTGGCAAGATGTACTTGCCTGGTTAAGCTCCAAGCCTAATCTTCCACTCCACCCCCAGAGGGGTACGAAACCACACTCTATGCCTCCTGGCCAAGCTCTTGGCAAGCTCCAAGGGAGAGAGAAGAGAAGAAGAAATGAAGAGAGAATGAAGAGAATAAAAAAAAAGAGGAGGAGAAAGTGAAAATGTACATATAGAAGGGGAATTAATCATGACCGTTGGGTGGTGATCCATGTGAAGATCTAAGTCAATCCTAGCCATCCAAAGAAAACCAAGTATCCATTGGATAATATGATGCATCTATACTATTTACGAAAATATCTAAACACTATTTATCAAAATATCTAAAATACTATTTACAAAAATATCGAAAATACTATTCATAAAAATTTCTAAAATCAAATATATCTAAAATATAGCAAATCTGTCCGGGTGGTATGCCGCCGGTATACACTAGATACTGGCAATATGCCGGTCAATGAGAAAATCGATAAGTTGGGAAAATTTTAAAGCGTTTCGAAAACTAAAAAAATATGAAATACAATATAAACATATGTATCCTTATATAAATATCGATACTGTGAGACGAGTCTCACAACTCTTCTATCCTTAGAAAAATTTTATCCTCAGAATTTTCTAAAGCTGGTCAAGCATGATAACCAAAATAAAAGCTCAAGAAAATACAACTATCTCAATAAAACAAAGCATGTCATATAAGTAAATTAAGGCAACAATAATATAAATAAATGAGTAAGCAATAACACAACCGCAATCAAGAAGGGCTGGAGGCATATGAATAAATATGTCTCCTGAGTCAGTTGAGTAGGGACCCGCCCTCGCTTGCCTACGCTGACTCCCAAAATAGATAGGGGACAAGTCTCAAAGTAAGTCGGTACCAATGACTTATTCTAATACATGACTCTACCTAGGACGTATCTTCGTAATCGAGACACGTGATAGATATCATGTATCTCAAGATACAAAGATAGAAAAGTGGGACGAGAAGCTCTGATTCACTCACCGAATAAGTTAAGCCGACCGTTGTACCCTGATATCGGTAGAATACAAGATTGCTGACAAGAACCCAAGATATGCTGCCACTACCTGGCCTACTACTGTAGGATAAATTAAAAGGGCATAACTAAAAGAAGACCATAAATATGGTACCTGAGACTCCCTAGGTACTACCCTCAGGCCGATACTAGAGCTGCCCCTGAGACTACGCATATAACTGTGCTCTGTGCTGCTTGACCCTCTGAGCTCACAATAGCGGAGGATACTGTGCCAATGGTTGAACATCTAGTATTGGTCCTAACTGCTCATCCACTGCTGGAGGTGATGAATGATGCAATTGAAAGGACTTAGATGGTACATCTGGTGTAGCTGGTCATCCTCGAAATATCGGATAGGGGCAAGTGTTAACTGAATGGTCCTCTGCTCCACAGTGGAAGCATCGTCTATTGGTCGTCCAATAAACTGATCTAAGATGTTCTATCTTGCCATAATAGGTAAATGCTTCTTGTTCTTCCTGATACTGCTGCTGGTCTCTCTGCCTCTGAGCCTGGGCCTACATATACTGTTGAGGTCTCTCATGTTGGAATGCATGGGACTGCATCGATGAAGGCATCTGCGCTCGCTTCTGCTAAACTGGTGTTGATACCTCGAACTGGATAACTATAGGCTGAAAGGATGAAGATCCAGCTGAACTCCTCCGGGGATAAATCTCTATCATGTGGTCTGGTGATCCGTACGACAAACATAGGAAGTTGGCCTTCCGACATATAAGATGAATGTGCCCTCCCCTTCCATAGAAGGAGCATACGACTGGTAGCTCATGGTGCTGGTGTGAAGGTTTATAAACTGGTACTGATGAGGGATGTCAAGATGGAAAGCCTGACATTGGTGCATGGTACCTCTTACGACCCTCAGTTCTGGATGTAGTCCTCTTGGCTATATGTTTGTGCTCTTGTACTGCCTTTACAGTAGGTCGGGCTTGTACGCTAACTGACTAGATGACTGGTACTGTCTGGCTCCAATCTGAACTCCTTCTGACCGTAGGTCATCGGCTTGAAATACCTCTGGTGTTTCTTGTCCACTACAGTCATCAACATCTGAAGGCGCTGCTGGAGAACAAGATCTCATTGTTGTTATGACTCCATCATATCCTTGATGATCCCTAGGAATGCATACACATCGAGATAATCTGATACTACATCTGTTCGGACTGTTGACTGCACGGACACAACTGGATGATCG
This sequence comes from Iris pallida, assembly GCA_029216955.1. Lineage (NCBI taxonomy): Eukaryota > Viridiplantae > Streptophyta > Magnoliopsida > Asparagales > Iridaceae > Iris > Iris pallida. The sequence continues at coordinate 998,278 of JANAVB010016800.1, read as the reverse complement.
AGATAGAAGGACATCACTACCCTCAAGTCGGCTCTCGACTCTTCTCCTAAATGCTGAGACTGATCCTCCAAAACTGGCCTAACAGAAGATTGCTGACCTGCCATCGACAGAACCCAAACAAGATGACCGAAAGGATTAAGAACAGTGCCCATAAAAGTTAAATGACATAAGGATCAAATCGAGAGAACATGAAAGATCAAAAATCAAGGTAGATATCAGGTCAAAGGATCAGAGATACAGAATAATATGAAGGATATCAATAAAGGAGAATTGTGACTGAGATATCTAAATATCAGTAACCCCCACGTATCTGATAAATCAAACCTGCATGGGCCACCACTAAAATCTATGTCATGCCCCAGAACCAAAATACTGGCAAGTAGAGATGGACCAGGCCAGCTACATATACCAAAGTACTCTAGTACTCTGAAACAACGTATAATCTGTATAGATATGGGGTTACTACTATAATCCAACAGTCAATCCTAGGTCAAGAATCCTAGGTATCTCAATCACAGGTAGTAAACAATATACAAGAAGTATGATCATCTGGAATATAAAACAGTAAAGCGTCCCAAACAATCATATATCAATGATCATGAAGCTAGTAATACAGAATGAAGAACTAACAAGAGTGATAGTCGTACATGATAAGCTCTAGCTATAGTCTAGAATAATGTAAATCATGTTTAGGCCTGTAGGCTAAATGTCAAGATCCAAAATACGAGCTAAACAGGTGCTCGAAGGCTAAACGCCACAAAAGAATAATGTACATAACTAGTAGAAGAATGATATAGGAAATCCACTAAGGTACTTTGGTGCTCTGGATTGTCACCGTCGAGTAGATGGTACAAAAGATCCTTCAGGCTCCTCTATCAAATTTGGCCAAGCAAAACTAGTGGGGTCAGACTCCCAAAAGCAAGTACCATAATGGAGGCAAATTATAAACTAAAACCAGCAATAACTAACATAGCAACGGATGGAAACATAAATAAGTAAATAAATGTGGATCGAGACTCGTGTACTACCAATGTACTTATCACGAGAGTAGAAAAGACAAAAAAGTAAAGCAACATGGAGCATGTGATATAATGTAAACTGTAGACATGTAAAGTAAACAGAAACATATGAACATGTGAAATAAACTGAACATGTGAGCATGTAAGAGAAATGGTATATGTGAGCATGTTAGATAACTAGGACATGTGACCATGTTAGATAACTGGAACATATGAGCATGTTAGATAACTGTGACATGTGAGCATGTAAGATAACTGGGACATGTAAGACTCTATAGAATGACAAATGATAAGATGACTTAGGAACTATTCTGGAACCCAAGTTACGATCCATAAACCAAATAAACACCAGGGTTGTAACCCTTCTCCTGGACAGAAGTTAGTCTCTAATCATTTACTGGCAAAAGTAAAGCATAAACAATGATGTACTAAAATAAATAAATTCGGACACTACCTAGACAAAACTAGACTAGACTTTATACAACAATCACGACCAAGCAATAAGTACGGCTTAATACATTAGCTAACTAGGGTTATCACAATCCTAATTACTAACAAAATGCAGTGAGATATATTTTTCGTAGTCACACGCCCTACAGACTATCCAGGTTATCCAGGCGAGGTTACAAGAGTTATCAAGAATTATTAGGTGACTTAGAGTGCAACACTTGGCAGTGTGCTGGAAATATATCCTACTCGACGGCAGTCTACAAGTCCACTGTTGTGGCCGGGATAATAGGATTGTCTGTAACTGAGAAATCTTTCTATATGAACTACTTGATCAATTTATTCATTTAACCTAGGCAGATTATTTATAAATCTCTGACCGTGGTAACCAGGAATCCATGTCCTAGACATGATGTAAGACGAGCATGTAGTTTATACAATAATAATCAAGAAAGTCAACCACGGTGTCCAGACAAGAGTTACACTTAACAAATCATGATTGGCTATCATAATAGTAATCAAGATTTCACATGTCATATCAGGTTTACTTATCCTGTCAAGAGTACTTGTCAGGAGTTATCACTCCCGTTTTCCGTTATACATATTTTCAGTATACGTGTATGAATTTCTGACGTTTGTCAGGTGACCCGTATTTTGACTTGTCTTGTTTAGCCTAGTCTTGTTTTAATCTTAACTTGGTTTGGTTCACCTTGGTTCATCTTGGCATGTTGGCTTGGTTTGGTTTGGTTTGGGATTGGGTTGAGATGAGTTGGCTTGGTATATATACCAACTTCTTTCTCTCTCCTTATTTACTTTTCATTTATTTCTCCATCTTTTTTATTACTCCATCATGTTTGCGAGAACAAAAGTTTTTATTTGGAATAAAAACTTGTTTACAAACTAAGAAGAGTACAAAAGTATAATTAATTTTTGGAGAAGTACAACTATAGGAATTTAATCTGAAGATGATTACTTTATCCCTTGGACTATACGATGTCGAATACTGGAGCCACTGGATAATACAGCAGCACTTTGTCAGAATATTATGATCATTCCTCCATTTAGAAATGTTTTGAAACTCTATTTATAGAGTTTCAAAATAACTGTTTCCTGGTTGATACACTTGGCGCAAACAGCATTTGGCGCATCATTATCCTTCGGGCGAACGGTTAATTTAACTGCATGGAATGTGTGGAATTCTGTAAGAGAAATGCACGTGGTCATAGGCAGTGTCATATACACGATCTTCGAGATTAGTGGCATGTGTACCACGTAATCTAACTTCTTTGGGTGATACTTGATCAATTGGCGCTCATAAGATGAATGGCGTGAGCTCGCGCCATCTGTTTTAAAACATAATAAAATTGATTTTATCGTCAACCATGTATGGTGCATAGTAAACGATAAAATATCATAATGATCCTGACACAAACTTTTCGAGCGGTGTGCGCTCTGTTTTCGAGGAGATTTTCCTCGACTATCGTGTTGTCAGAAAATGATGACAATCGCTTTGGCTTCTCTAGAAAGACTGACACGTGTTGCCCTGCGCCAACAGAGGCGGGCACCATTTGATGTCATGCGCCTTCTGTGTCCTGCGCCATTTAGTGATTTCTATCCTTAGCGCCTTTTATGGGTAGCACATGATGATGTTGATCATTTTGAAGCTTCTACAAGACCCCTTCAAATTTTTTAAATTTAAAATTTTTCAAAATTTGGAATACTTTGAATAAGAAGCGTCCTGCACGGTTGGCGCATGTAATCGACCCTGCTTTTATGCTCGAATCACGCGACCATTACGTTTTCTTTTCGGCTATAAGTAGCTGTGATGAGAGATAATATTTATTTACTTTGATATTTCTCTATTTGAATTCTTCTTCTTCTTCTACTAACTTTCAAAAGAATCCTTCTCGATCGGCCATGGCTCCCAAGAAGTCTACTGCAGCAGAAAGGGAAGAAGGTGGCTGGAGCTTCCTTGCACGTTCCTCCACTGAGCGTGCCTCAATACGTTATGCCATTGACGAGGGCTGAAGAGGCGAACCCTGATTTGAATGGTGTGATAAAGAAGATGCTCGAATCACTAAGGCCAGCATCGTCCACCTCTTTCAGAGCGTGTGGTCGATGCATTGCACCATCTAAACAAGGCTAGCATCGATCGCCTCTTTCAGGGTGTTGATCGATGCTCTGTGCCATTCGCCATCTTTTTTTAGAGTCTCTCACACAACTTAAATTTTTCAGAAAGAATGGCGCTCTGCGCCATCTGAAAATTTTGCTTTGCGTCATTCATAGTCTCAGAAGAAATGGCGCTGTGCATCAACTGAAAGAATTCTTTTGCTTGCGCCATTCATAGTTGGCACCAGATGTTTCTTTGTAATTTTTCTAACTTTAGCTTTTTCTTGTGCAGTTAATCTGAGATAAGACCCTCCTGCCGAGATATTGGCTTCAGCTTTTCGAGTGTCTAAATACAGAGATCATCTGTCTCATGTACCTTTTCCTTATTTTGATGGACCATCGGATAGACTGATCCTGCTGGTAGACCAACATTATGTAACTTTGTTAAGTCTGATAAATGGCACCCTATTTCTATCAGTGGAAGATGAACCTCTCAAGAAACCCTCTTTTATTTTTGGAGAAGCTATAGATGCAGATTCCCAACCAAAGTCCAAGAAAGAACGTCGAATATTTTTAAGTGGAAACTCCATTGTGTACCATCCTGAGATGCCAAGAAATCTTTTCTTATCTCATTATGCTCATGCTAGCGACCCTAGGAAGATGTTTTGGGATTTAACTCCTGCTCAAGAAGCTAGGATCAGCATAATTTTTCATAGACGAGTGGGCAGCAAGGATTTTTTCTATTGCTCATCTAATCAATACGGTACCCGTTTAAGGGGTTTGAGACCGAGCAGTATTCCATCCGATGATGCGGCTATAAAATTTTTTGTCGGAATTCCTATATTTGCCAACCTATTTACTGCTGCTGAGGGAGAGTATCCCCAAAAGGTCACTGTGAGGTTGACTGGCTTGATGCATCCAGAAATTGTCCGTCGGAACAAGCTTTCTGTATGGGCCTTGAACAACTTTCGCGAGAAATTATAGGAGTTGGGTTTATATAATTCTACCTTGACCACTTCATGTGGGATTCAGAATAATCCCAACATGTTCCTAGCATTGGTGGAGAGATACAATAGCAGTACAGGAACTTTTGCTACTCCTCACGGTGAATTGGGCTTTGCTCTTCATGAGATGCAGTTTCTGTTATATTTGCCAATGGAGGACAATCCATATGAAGAATATCTTCTGACAGAGGAAGAATTAGAAGAACTAGCCAAGGTGAATCCTCAAATGGTGGCAACATTTGATGAGCTACTGTGTCATTACACGACTTGTACTCATCTATACAAGAACAGTCCAGCATGCTATGTGACCAAATGGCTAGTATACCTCTTCTTAGGTCATACTACTGATTCCAAAATACGTGAGCAGTCTGACTGCAGGTCTCGCTCTTTTGAGCCATTGGATGCTCATACCATCGCTCGACTGATAAAGGAGTGTCTGGCCATGTTGATTCTGAGCTCACTAAACCATAAAGGGGTATGCCACTAAGACTTCTGTGAAAAGCTACATCCGACAAAGTTGTCAAGATTTATCACCATAAACCACCTTAGCTGGCTTTCTTTCGATATGGCTGCGACGGTTCGTCGTCCTGGATGCTAGTACAGTAGACCGACTGTATTGAGGTATACTTTTTGTAGTAGTACGTTTAGTGTTTGGATATAAAAATGGATATCCTTTCAGCTATGACCAGTCGATTGAATGCTGGTCTTCGAGAATTCAAAAATGATCTGATGGGGAAGCCGAATTCTCGAAAAGATTATCCTCGTACTGAGATGTTGTACACTTACCTATTTGGTTGGTTGCTACTGCATCATCCTTCTCTGATGAATCCTGATCTCGAAGTTGGAGGAGCTTTGGCAGATAATTTCATCGGAAGATTCTCCAAGGCTAAATGGAATGTTCATTCTCTACGAGACAGCAGGAAAGCCTTGAATAGGGTGTGAATTGGACATTTTTCTGCATCTTTCCTCCACAGGGTTATGAGGGCTTCCCACTGCTTATGAAAGATTCGATAATCCCTAATTCTCGTCCATCTTCTGCGGCATTTACTTGGTTGAAGATGATCAGACCCTCTCACTTGGTATATCATTTTGAAAGCAAATGCTTTTTAGAACCGTATTTACCGAGTCATTTTGCTCGTCAATTCGAAGGTGACAAGTTATACGTCAGAAATGCAATTACATGCCTTAAAGCCTCGGGACACTTGATCGACAGTGCTCGTGGATGGAGATATTACAGCTAGACAGGGACTCAGGTTATATTTTCAATGCCTTTGGCCACTTTTGAGAATGGTTCGAGGATCTTGGGCTCATATGCCCGTTTTTACACTTCAGCCAATACCTTCTTCGTGGGTTATTTGATAAATGATAGTTTTATCGGGACGCAGAGGGCGTTCGATGGTGAGGTTGCCAGCATTAATTTGACCGAGGCTGAAGAAACCACTCCTACTGAAGATCCTTTTGATATTGTGGATATGGGGGTGATTGATGAAGTTCAAGATCCATTGAGCGGTCTTCTCAAGAAATGCAAAAATGCTACTCCTTCAAAACAAGCGGGTAAGAAATACAAAGTCTCTACTCAAGACCCAGCTGTTCCTCCTGCCGTAAAAAAGAAATCAAAGGAAGTACTCATTATTGAGAAACCCGTAGCGAGGACTAGGCTTCAAAAATAGCTATAGGCCAGTTTTTCACCTGGACCGACCACATCTTTGAAAGGATCGACTCCAGGATCAACTTTCACTCCTCCTCAATAGAATGTCCCGAACGTCGAGGAGGATATAGACAGAGGGCCACCAGTTGTTGAGAGAATTCAACCTCAACAGGCCACCCTTGGTGAAGTACCACCTCCATCAATTGTCCCTGTTGAATAACAACCTATTCCAATCGAGGTACCAGTAACTTCTTCCCGCCCTTTAGTCAAGCGATCGGTAAAAAAAAAGTTGGTGGTCAGTCGTGCCAGATAAAGTGTTACATTATGACCCTCATTGGATGATCCCGATCTTCCTTCTCAAGAAGAGTCTCCGTCTGTTGTGGGAGACACACCTTCTCAAGCAGGTAAAGATCTTGTAATTATATCAGAAATCATGGATGTTGATCTTGTAGCGATTTGCATTGACGTTCATTCATCTCTAGAACGCTCACTAGTGAGTGCAATCGCCACATCCCCAAAGGAAATCCCTCCGAATATAGCTTCAGGATCGGAGATAGCAAAGACACCTGCTTCTTGGCCTCAGGGAACTTTTGTGGGACTTACTTTAGCTGGTCCAACACCATATCTAGTCTCAGATGAAATGACCACTATTATAAAGGGAACGCGAATTCTTGCTTCATTTTTTGGAACAACTGACGTAGAAACTCCGATTGTCCCTGCAGTTCGAGCTTCTGATGTTTCTATTCCTACAAATAAAGAAATGATAGAAGCTTTACAGGGCTGTGAAGAGGACCCTCATGATGCTACCTCAGAGTCTAATGGAGCTGAAGAGCATAATCAAGCTGTGAATCCAAAGAGTCAAAATATGGTGACTGGTTATAACCCAATCCCTGCTGAGGGTGAAGAACACCCAGCTGAAGATGAGGGCGATCAAAGCCCTAGTGATGCTAATCAGAGTTTTGAGGAGCTACCAAGCGACGAAGACTCTGATGTCGATATTACAGGCAATAATAGCCCAGATAATGAATAAACAATAAAGTCTGAGGGCCTTCAGAAAGTCGATCAGTCTATCATTGTCGTAGAGGAGATTCAGACCTCTATTAAGCCAATCCAAGAACTGCAAAATAAATCCTTGGAAGGCCGGACCAAATCTGGTGCTGGAAGCAGTTGTTTTATTTCGGGAGGCTCGAAAGTGGGAAGTAGTCAGGCAGTTGTGTCAAAAAATACTATGGCGAGACTCATCACTGTGCGAGACACAGAGCTTCACGAAACTCCATATGTGCCACCAGGCTCAGGTAAATTTTTGATCTTTATCTACTCTAGTTCTTTCGATGATATATCATAATTGTGTTTCTTAATTTGAAGAAAATCCCGTAGGGACAATTGTAGTAGTTCCATCTACTACTCTTAGTTTCACCTCGACCATGGCTCCTCTAGACATGGGAATTCAAACTGGAGAAGGAAGCTCTTTAATGATGCCAGTGCTAAAATCTCCCGATGCACAGTCTGTGATTCCTTCCGCTATTATAGAAAGAGAGATTCAGACAGAAGTGGCTACCCCTGGTATATCATCGATGAACAGAATCGTCGTTGAAGCTTATACCAACGCTTTCTTTATTCCTCTGGAGACTCTTGTTCCGATGGTCTTGGAAAAAGGCCAACCTTTTGAATCAGTAACGGGCCCTTCTTCTTTTATCATTGAAGCTATCCGTAAAGGTGGAGATCTAGATAGGACTAGCTACTTGGAGCATATCTTGGACACACTTGAAGGATCTATCAAATCTTACCAAGATCTGACAAGGGAAACATCCAAGGGCTAGTAGATGTTGAATGCGAAACGATGGCTCGCGAGTCTGTTGCACGACAAGCTAACTTCGAAGCTTCTGTTATAGATTTCTCATGACGTTCTGCAGAACTAAAGTCTAGCATTATCGAGATTACTTCTTCCGTTGAGCGTTATAAGACTGAGGTCACAGAGAATGAGAAAAAAGTGACTGAGTGTCAAACCCGCCTCCAGGAGTTAGAAACCGAGATGACCCGGATTCAGGAGGTACTCAAAGCAACTCGATGACGTGAAGAGAAAGTGTTAGAAATACGTCAAGTTGCCGCGAGCCAGTTGGATGATCTGAGGAGGCAACGAGACAAATTTATTCAAACTTAGGGTGCAGAACTTGAACGTAAGGCTATCTCCCTGTAATCTTTTCATCTAGAATCTGGAAGAGCTCTGGCCAGGCAAAAAGTACTTGATTCCAGAACAGAAAGAGCTGACACTTTGATGAACTGATAATCGATCTTTATACTCAGCCCTCCAAATGAAGCCACCCATAACAACTTTTTCTATCTCTTGCATGATGTGTACTTTTGATATTTTGTGCATCATGGAAATAAAATGATCTTTTTGTGATTCCATTACTTGTTACATAGGTATAAGTAATAGATATGAAATATGTTTAGAGGTACCGGACATGTCATAACTTCTTAGAAAATTACAATGCTCATTATATCTGTTCAGAGGTAATATGGACATGACATAATATAATTTTGAGATATTGTCATTTCAAAGACGACTTTATCAGAGGTAATGTGGACATGATAGGTCGCTAATGTAGATAGTAGAATTCAGAGGTAATATGGACGTGAATCCAGGTATCCATTGACTATATTTAAATCAGTTGGGGTTCAAAAATAGGATATCTTTTAAAATACCTAGGCTCCAAAAGATAAGGTTCACGATAATGTGAGAAATGATCTGAAATAAAATCTGCTGGAGATTCAAGGATTTGAAGTATATATAATATGCAACAGAAAATATAATACACTCATATTTATTTTTAAAAATGGTATTTCTTCAGGAATTTGCCATTAATTGGCATCATAGAGATTCGTCCATCCATCTCTGACAATTGATAAGCTCTATTAGAGAAAACTTTGATTACAACGTAAGGACCTTTCCATTTTGGTTCAAACTTTCCCTTGCTCATATGCCTCATTATAGGATATCTGACAGTAAGGACTAGTTCGCCTTTCTGAAATGCTTGTACTTTGACCTTACGGTTGAAGGCTTTTAAGATACGGGCTTGATATAGCTCGATGTGTTGTTGAGCTAGCAGCCATTTCTCGTCAAGCGCTTCAAGCTCCCGAAGTCAAAGACGATCCTTATTTTCTGTGGTGAGTTCATTGGCAAGGGCTATTCTCAATAATGGGATCTGAATCTTTAATGGAAGAACGACTTCGCATCTATACACCAAGGAGAAAGGTGTACAGCCGGTCGGAGTACGTACGGTAGTACGATAAGCCTATATATATTCTTCAAGCTTTTTGCTCTAGTTTCTTTTATTAGTAGAAACAAATTTCTTGAGAAGCTTGTGATAGAACTGGGGATTCCCAGGACCCTTACTTCGGTATGCATATTGATCGATAGAAAGTTAAACAGATTTAATACGTGTTCTAACCCTTCATAGGCGGAAACTAGGGTTCTCAAATTATACCTGCGGTAGAAAGATGACAAGTAGTTTCTGGCAATCTCGAGCGGACGACCCTAAGATCTTCTGCACGTATTCCTTCCTCGAGTTGGACGTCGTGGCGACGGTCTCCCAACCTTTTCTTCTCCTTGGTATCCCTCTCTTTCTCTCCTTACGTGAATCACGAATTTAGAGAAAGCTTCAGATTTATGATCAGTCATATGGTGGCTAGAGAATAGAGGATATATATTGGCTACGACAGGGACCATGAAAAGAAATTAGGGTTAGGCCTCCTAACAGATCTGGATACCCCGTGTTCAGCCCGAACACACAATCCAAGCCCATTAACAATAGCTCGGTCCACTAATGAGCTATTGTTGCACTACCTCCCTAATCCCAAATTATGTTTGTGGGATCCTTTTATTATATGCTCGTTTGGCTTCCCTTGTTAAGATATCAAAAGTTCCATCGATCAAATTAAGTTACTGACAACTATATTGATTCGACATCTTTTATCCTTAAGTAGTACCACTCAACTTTATTTTTCATGTCGGATATAATCCACCTGCAGGATTTACATGACAATCCTTATGAGCTCCTTAAGGGGATATCATGAACCTGATGTATCTGGACATGGATTCCATTTATAATCAACAATCCATCATACATATAATGTTATTACCCAATTCATAGAGGTTGTTGACCCATAAAAGATCTCACTCTTTCATGAGTCAAAGTAATGCACACTGTATATACATGTCTGTTATTATATCCGGATTAAGAGTACAAGCATCCATAATAACAGAGGTGTATGTTTACTTATGTAGTTAGTACAAAGAGAACAACCTCAAGTGGTCTGTTCAATACACACAAAGTATACTAGTGTAAATCTATAGTCAAGATAGACTAATACCAGATTACACTACAACCTTTTCAATAGATTGTCCAAGGCCATCTAGGTTGTGAACTATTTATATACTCTATAGGGAACTGATAATAAGATCTTCTGTATAATACCACACAGCATATTATCTATAATATAGAATATCAAACATTTGCATTAACACTTACAACAAATACAATATGCAAACATTTGTCCATATGATTCTCATTCAAAATTTAAGGAAATAAGGTTACTACAAAAGTGATACTTTTAGTATATCACCCTAACAGCTTGATGATTGTTTTATTAAATGCTTCTGCCAAACCGTTAGCCATAGGATTGTAGGCTGTAGAAGCAACAATGTTGATTTGATTGTAATCATAGAATCGAATAAACTTCTGACTGACAATTTGAGATCCATTATCATGAATGATTCGTCATGGAACTCCTAATCGATAGATCACATGATGCTTGATGAAATTAACCACACTACTGGTTTTGACTTCGGTTAGAGGTGTAGCTTCTGCCCACTTCGAGAAGTAATCAGTTATAGCCAGTATAAACCGATGTCATCTAGATGACGGTAGGTTGATAGGACCAATAACACCCATGCCCTAAGCTTCAAAGGGCCATGGTGCTGTAGTTGGGTGAAGGAATTCTGATGGTTGGTGGATGAAGTCTGCATAGATTTGACATGCTCGGCATTTCTTTGCAAATTCGATTGCATCTGATACCATCGAGGGCCAGTAATAGCCCATACGTCGAATGCGATCCTGTAGTTTAGGACCGGACTGATGTGCACCACAAACACTATCGTGAGCTTCACGAAGTATTTGTTTTGCTTCGTCTCCCATGAGACAATATAGAAGTAAACCGTCAAATGTTCGACGATAGAGTATCTTGGTGATATGATTGTAATAGAATTTGAGCGACCGTCGGCGGATTATCGTAGCTTTCTTAGGATCTGTGGGTAAAATATCATGTACCATGAAATCAATGAGAGGTGCCCTCCAGTCTTCACTAATGGTATTGATTTTAGTTGAATTGATGAATTCAATATTTGAGTTATTCTCGATGCAAAATAATTCTCTATTAGTGATGATAATCATTTGCTGTCTTCTGACTGGAATGGCTAATACTGTTACAAGATTAGCAAGTGCATCAGCCTCTGTATTACATACTCTACGTACATGTTCAATGAAGAAGCCTTTGAACGATGTAGCAAAATTGATTGCTGCTTCATGATATGGAATACGATCTTGATGTCGAACTTCATATGTTCCTCTAACCTGATTTACGATCAGTTTAGCATATACTTCTAGATATTCTATATCCAATTGTTTAGCTAATTGGAGGTCGATGAGTAGAGCGTTGTATTCAGCAATATTATTAGAGCATGGTTTGTCTAAGGAATAGGCCCTTTGAATAGCTAGTCCTTCTGGCGATACAAGAATTATACCTACCGCAGCCATAATAGCATCTTTAGGTCTAATTCTGGATGTACCATCGAAAAATAGACGCTAAGTAGGAAATTCTTATGAAATCAAATTAGACTCCAACGTTTCATCGAAAATTTTATCATAGAGTTTAGAGGTTTCAGGTACTGGATGAGTAGCCAAGAAGTCGGCTAAGGCTTGGCCTTTGACTGACATTTGTGGGATATAGACCATATCATATTGTGCTAGCAATATGGCCCAAGTAGCAAGCCTGGAATTAAGTGTGCTGGGTTTCTTCATCAATACTCGTAAAGGATTGACTCTAGAAATGACATGAATGGTTTGGCCTATGATGTAATGTCGTATTTTCTGGACGACAAACAACAAAGCCAAATATTCTTTTTCTACCGGACTATATCAATGTTCAGCATCGATCATTGTTCGGCTGAGGTAGTAGATGGCTTGCTCATGACCTTCTTTATTCTTTTGTGCTAAGAGGGCTCCCAAGAAATAATCTATTGCTCGAATATACATCATGAAGGGTATTCCTGAGACTGGAGGGACCAATACTGGAGGGTTCATTAAGTATTATTTTATATCTTCAAATATTTGTTGACATTCTTCAGTCCATATAAAAGACACACCTATCTTCATCAATTGAGTAAATGGTTTAAAATGACCCGACAGATTCGAAATGAATCTCCTAATATATGCAAGCCGTCCCTAGAATCCTCGTAGTTCTTTTAGGTTGAATGGAGGACACATCTCTTGAATGGCTTTGATCTTCTCAGGGTCAACGTGTATACCTTTAGAGGTAATAACGAATCTGAGAAATTTGCCACTAGAGACTCCTAGGAATGACTTAGTAGGATTCATCTTGAGTTGATGCTGGCACATTAGATCGAAGATAGTTCTCAAGTCTTGGAGGTGTCTTCTTTTAGATGACTTTTGACAGTAATATCGTCGATATAGCATTCGACTATCTTTCGTAAATAATCATGGAAGATGGTACTCATAGCCCGCTGATAGGTTGCACCTGCGTTCTTGAGACCGAACGGCATGACGGTATAGTAGTAAACTCCCAAATGAGTACGAAATGATGTATGTTTCTTATCTTCAGGGTTTATCTGGATCTGATTATATCTGGAGAATCCATCCATAAAAGACATTCATTCGAACCCACAAGTGTTATAGATCATAACATCCATAATTGGAAGAGGAAACTCATCCTTATGATAAGCATTGTTGAGGTCTCTAAAGTCAATGCAAACTCGGACCTTTCCTATTTTTTCATGACAGGGATGACATTGGCCACCCAATCAGGATGTTGTCCCTCTTTGACGAAGCCACAGTCACTGAACTTCTTGACTTCAGTTTCTATAGCATCCATCATGTTAGGTCAGAATCGTCGTTGTTGTTATTTGACTGGCCTTGCATTAGGCAGAATGTTGAGCCTGTGGGTGGTGATCTGAGGATCTAGTCTCGGCATATCCTGATAACTCCAAGTGAAGACATCAATGTATTCTTGGATAAGCTGAATTAATTCTTGCTTGTCTGCTTCTGGGAGGCTTTTGATGATGAAGATTGGTCTTGGCAAGCCTTCTTCTCCAACATCGATCTAGAATAATTAATCCTCAATAGGTCATTCTCGTTGTTCGAAGCAAAGTTTCCATTGAGTGTCCATCCTTTAGGCCCAAGGATCTACTTCGGGAGCTTCAGCAAAGTTATCTTCGTCTTTTAAGAACTCGGTGGTCACCATATTAGAGGATAGGGTCACTCGATGGACGTGCCCTACACTGGTTTTAGAATCCTATGACACGGAGTCAGAAGAGTTAGATCGCTCTTCTTTATCGAATTCAAAGGCATATGGAGTCGTGATCGGTGAAGTATAGCCTAACCCTCGCTTTGATTTACTATAGTATTGTAGTGACTTTCTTTTTGGGGCTGGGATGTGAATAGGAGTTCACCTTCCTTTACCACCATTGAGACCGGCCCTGAAGTTATAACCCATGTTTTGAATAATGTCTTTTGATTGTTGACTATAACGATGGAGTTGGAGTCGCCTTTTATCGTCATTCTCAGGGTCACTATCTGACATGATTTCTGCTCTGTTCCTTTGCTAAAAAGTAAAGGAAGTTCATTCTTCTTTCGTGAAGGAACTAAAAAGAAAGAATCTTGAACTGATTCCAGTGATACTTCATCTTGGAGAGATTGACTGCTCCTATTATAAGTAATTTGAAGTTATTTAGCATTTATAAGTAACATTGAGTATAATAAATAACATCAGTATACTGCAAAGGAGATGCTTCTTTATTGATATTTGCATCGGTATTTACAATAGTGCCTTTGCTAAGCTTAATAACAAGAGGGAGAGAAGAAGGGGGCTTGTTACGACGAAGGTCAATAACAAGAGTCTCGGAAGAGGTGAGCTCCCTATATTCTTTTTTTTAATAGTAGAAGGCTTAGTAGAAGCAGAAAGATGAATAATCAGTGGTTGAGAAGATAAAGGACAAAAGGTACGTCCATTGACTGGAATCACCAAAACATCATCGGGGTTTTCCTTTTGATATTCTTCTTTATCCATAGCCAATGCTACCTTTATGTACTCTTCTTTGTACATCCTGGCATCTGAGAAGTAAACTTCCACACCCTGGAAGGGATTGAGATCGGCAACTTTTTCTTTACTTCTCCTTTGTCATCAACATATTTGATGCATTGATGGAGGGTAGAAGGGACTACGTTGTTCTTATGCAACCAAGGTCTTCCAAGCAATGCATTGTAGGATCCTTGATCATCAATCACATAAAAAATAGAAAGACTACGAACTGGGATCTTCAATGCATATTTGGTATCTCCTTTGTCATTAACATATTTGGTACGAGGATTGCCGATTTGAACTTTCAAGTGAATCTTCCCAAACGGTTCACTCTTTCCTAAATTGCATCCTTAAATGGTTGTCACCGTAGTAGAAAGACTACGAACTGGGATCTTCAATGCATCTAGTAGGGTCTTCGGCATGATACTGAGTGCAGACCCATGATCAAGCAGGATAAGACTGACCTTCGTCGTATCAACATATCCTGTGAAGTAGAGGGGACGGTCATGTCGGTTATCCTCCAATAGCATGTCTTCTTGAGTGAAAGTGATGTTAGGAATCACTTCTATTAGACTATGGCAATGGGAACACGCCACTAGTTCTTCATCTGACTGCTTTAGATATGCTAGACAAGTTTTTGCCTGTATCAACGCTTCAGTTAATGTCTCTCTAGTTTCTTTTGAGAGGTGTAGCAGTTCAAAGATTGATAACCTTGCTGGAGTATTGTCCAGTTGAGCCAATATGTCAAAGTTGTATGGTTTCTTAAGACCTTAAAATATTGTTGTCTTCAAGTTCTTATCAAAATGGGCAGGTTGTTTGCCTTTGTCCATTGTTGTTGACTTTGGAAGCACTGGTTCTTGTGGTGATGATGATGCCAACGACACATTTGTATCAAGAAGATGAGATATAGGAAGGCATCAGGAATAGAAAGAGGAGCAACAACACATTCTTCTCCTTCTGGATAGTTTCTAAGGTAGGGTCTTCCAGATATGGTACCCGTCAAGACTTCTTCTTCTGGCACCGGTGAGAAAGAAACCATATTGCAAGTTTTCAATCGGGCCTTGCTTTTGGATGATTTCTTCTTTGGAAAAGAGGAAAGATTCATCCAGAATCCCAAACCGACCCGAGATTGGTTGTGCTGAAGATGTAGAAAAAGAGGCATAGGAGATCCTTTTCCGTCATTCAAACCAGGAGCTTTTTGTCAGTCATATCCCATTTTTGTCATTAATTCACGGGACTATTGACTGTATCGGTGGAATTCTGGTTGATAATCAATATCTGACTTTGACGGTATTGAATTAGAAGAAGATGATGAAGCCCTTATAGGGATAAATATATCTTACAACGGTAGAGGTTGACCGCCAAGGGATGTCATGTGGCATGACTTTTATTTGGTTGCTTTCTTTGATTTGACAGATTGAGATCGTGCTTTTGGCTCAAAATCAGCAACTAAGTCAGGATGAATCCACATGATTTCTCCCTTGTCAGTGGAGAGAGGTACGATGCCATCATTTCTGGCAGGAGGAAGGTTGACGATCTCCAAAGTAGCTTTTGGAATGGGGATGACTCCACTCTGAACCTCCTGGGCAGGAAAATTACTAAATTGCACGGAGACGACATTTGCAATTACAGTCTTCTCATCATGTTGGAGAGTGATTGCTTAATCATTGATGAGCTCTTGAATTTTCCCTTTGAGCACATAACATGCCCTGGTTGGATGCCCCAAAAACATGTGATACATACAGTATTTAGGGTTGTTAGTTTTACCTATTTCATCTGGGCGTTTAGCTTCAGGAAGTTGAAGCTTGTTGCTCTGGAGTAAACAATCGAACATGCTCATGACATCGTCTTCATCGAAGAAGTATTCAATCTTAGGATGTTGCGGACGTTGCGGGGGTGTCATCGTTGTTGCGGGTGTTGATTGACACACATTGATAGCCAAAGTTTCTTTCCATTTGACATTAATGGCTAAAGTCTCTTTGCCCTTTGCGGTTATTTTGACAGCCACCACTGCTGGATGTAGAATGTCCATCTATGTCAAGATTAGGCATCTGAATGCCTAATTGCTTGAACTTGTCGGCACTTTTTTCCCCTGCCTTAGCATTTACTATGAAGAAAGGCCAATCTTGGAACTGTGTAGACCCAGTCCACATGCTGATTATAGACAAAAAATTTGATTTATATGTGTCTATAGTCAGAGCATCCGGTGTTCCTAAAGGCATTTTGAGTGCCTCACGGCAAAATCGTTGAATGAAATGTTCGGTAGCTTCATTGGATCGTTGTTTGATTTTGATGAGGGCTGACATGGTCAAGTCATTTGTTTCCTTATAAAATCGTTCTAGGAATATTTGTTTAAACCCAGCAAAAGAGGTTATGTAACCATTTGGTAAACTATAGTACCAGTCATAAGCTGCCCTAGCTAAACATCCGACGAATACTCTAGTGAGTAGAGCATCGTTTGGCTGAAGTTGATCAGTCATTACCTCGAAGTGGTTGAGGTACTAGCTTGGAGATGTGCTGCCATCAAACAGCATAATGGTAGGAGGTTTGTATTTAGGTGGAGATTGGACTTTTTTCCACTCTATTGGATAAGGTTGTTTGATCCCAAGCTTTTGTAGACCGTCATTATGTTTGAAAGCTTCAAATTGAGTACGCAAAAGCTTTACAGCCTCATTAGTGTCTCCCAATTCTTGGAAAAAATAGATTGATTTGAGGTCTTAGGAGAAGGGACTGCATGATAAGCATCACCCCAGCACCAGACTGACTTGGAGTAGCCTGAACTAGTATAGAAGCGGTGTGAGGAGACTGTACCCCCTGGACAATATTAACGGGAGCAGATTCCATTACAAGTTCTTGGGTTGGAATTGGATTCGCAACTGGTGGAACCGTATGTTGAGTTACGATTATGGTGTGCATACTCGGAACCATTTCAGCCCTGGTCTTCAATTTATCTTCTAATGCAACAATTCGTTGTTCCTGACTAGCAGAACTGAAAGCATCTTGATCCTCAGCGATGACATAAGCTGTTACCTTCCTAGCTACAGAAGATGAACTGGTAGAGAAGATTGTCCGATCGGAGTCTTTACTATCAGCGTTGAAGTCATGCGTAGAACCGCCCCCATGATGCAAAGAAGGAAGATTCCTTTGAGCGATTGAGTCTCGGTCAGAGTCAGGAAGATTCCTTTGACCGATTAAGTCTCGGTCAGAGTCAGGAAGATTCCTTTGATCGATTGAATCTCAGACTCTAGATCTTGTGTTCTGTTAGACACCTTTATCGGGGTCTCAGATCCGATCAAGATATTGTTGGTTGGGATTACGGGACGCATTATGTCTCAGACATTTCCTACCCACAGTACTACGGGATGTCATATTAATTGAAGCAAAGAGTACTTCATCATCACTAGAGTGCGTATGGTTTAAACGATTGAAGGCTGATCGCTTAGGATACTGAGAGTAGTTCAAACGGTCAAAGACAGACCTTCTTGCTGTCTGACAGCAATATTTGATCACAATCTCATAATTACATGGATGTTGTATAAGTAGGGTTGTAGATACATGAGATAGACCCATGACCTTTCGCTTTTGTATAAGAATTTCATGGAGATCATTTATATGAACATGATGAGAAGAAGAAGAAAAAGAAGAAGAAGAAGATACATGTTTATGTATTATATTAGGAACATGATTTTTGTTCTTAAAATGCCCTGTTCCTCTGGTGTACATGGAAGTGCTAAGTTGATTGGCGTAGGTGAGAGGATCCCTGATCATAGGAGTCTTCGATTTGTGCTGTTTACTGATTGGCACAGACTGTGCCTGGCGCACTCTATGATCAGAATGTTGCGCCAATTGCGTGTCTATCTGAGACACCATCAACTTTCCTTGACTATATCTTGTTATTCACAGGGTAGGAAGGTCCTAACTGTGGCTTGATTGGCACTGGCCAGACTGATGTGGAGTGGGTAGAATTCTATGTTGCTCTGTACGTATAACTTTAGCGTATTTTGCTTCAGTGCTTTTGGCTTCAGCGCACTTTGTATGGCACAGACGAGTAGAAGAATGTACTTTCCTGTCAAGAGAAGTAGCATTATTACTCAGAAATGTTGTATCATCAATTGACGCTGAAGTGCCATTAGATGAGTTTTCCACCAAATTTAAAACTGGGAAAAGATGTAGAAAAGACACGAAGCATTTTCCTTCATTCTGCACGGAGGCAGTAATGTCCTCCTCCAAGTTAGGCACTGTAGAGGAGTGAGAAGAGACATTTTGACGTTGTCTCTTAATTGGTGCTGGAACAGTAGATGGTGCACCCTTCACCGAGTTCAGAGCCTGAAAAGAGTGGAAAGCCACCACTGAGTGCTGTCCCTTAGTTGGCGCAGCAACATCCTTCATGGACTTGGGAGTCCATATGGCGCGTGCCTTGTTCTTGGCCGCAGCAGTTAAAGTGTGCTTGGCGCTGCCAGTGCCTATCATCGCTTCATAGGCCGTTTGGTCGACTTTCATGACTAGTTTCTTCCGTATCGCCCCGATCGACTCTTCATCGCATTGAGTTGTCACCTTCTCATCAGAGGAGAAGGTCGTCCCCAGCAGAGTCGTCATTTTGTTTACGAGAACAAAAGTTTGTATTTGGAACAAAAACTTGTTTACAAACTAAAAAGAGTACAAAAGTACAATTAATTTTTGGAAAAGTACAACTATAGGAATCTAATATGAAGATGATTATTTTATTCCTTGGACTATACGATGTCGAAGACTTAAGCCTCTGAAGAATACAGCAGTACTTTCTCAGAAGATTATGACCATTCCTCCATTTAGAAGTGTTTTGAAACTCTATTTATAGAGTTTCAAAATAACTGTTTCCTAGTTATACATTTGGCGCAAATAGCATTTGGTGCATCATCATCCTTCACACGAGCAGTTAATTTAACTGCGTGGGATGCGTGGCATTCTGTGAGAGAAATGTGCTTGGTCATGGGTAGTGTCATGTACACGTTCTTCGAGATTAGTGACATGCGCACCACGTAATCTAACTGCTTTGGGTGATAATTGATCAATTGGCGCTCATAAGATGAATGGCGTGAGCTCGCACCATCTATTTTTAAACATAATGAACTTGATTTGATTGTCAAGCGCACAGTAAACGACAAAATATCATAATGATTCTGACATAATCTTTTCGAGCGGTGCGCGCTCTATTTTGGAGAAGATTTTTCTCGACTGTCGTGTTGTCAGAAAATGATGACAATTGCTTTGGCTTCTCCAAGAAGACTGCCACGTATTACCCTACGCCAACTGAGGCTACTGCCATTTGATGTCATGCGCTTTTTGTGTCTTGCGCCAATTAGTGATTTCTGCCCTTAGCACCTTTTATGGGTAGCGCATGATGATATTGATCATTTTGAAGCTTCTACACTCCCACCTACCAAGCCCTAGACAAGTGCAACTTGTTTCATGATGGATCTCAAATTTTATTATTCCATTGTCTTCCTTGCTTGATTCTAAGCCTCTTTAGAACTTGGAGATTTTGGTTTTGATGGTTATATTTTTATAGATCTAAGTTTGTAGTTTTCTTAGTTTTTCTCGGTTTTGATCTCTCAAACCTTGTTATTTTCGAAAATTAATGCTTCCATGTTGTGGGGAATTCAATTCTAACCCAATTTTGGCATTTGAACCGCTTGATTTCGACTTCGTATGAAGAAGTTATGGCATTATTGTGTTCATGGGTTCCGGCACATCTTCGGTGTATTTTACTTGTTATAATTATATTCAAGAATGTGTCAAGTTATTTTTTTTCACGTTCCAACTTTATATTTATCTTTCGCAAAGGCTACAGGTTTCTGACATATAAAAGCTATTTTAATAAAACAAATTCAAATAATACCCATAGAAAAATTTAAAATCAAATTTATCCATAAAAAACATGTGTTTTACTTGCTACTTAAAATTTTGTTCAATAATATATCAAATTATCTCTTTAACACATGTATTTTTTTTTAGTAGAGGCTAGAGGTTTTTGGATATAAAAGCTATTTTCAAAAACAAACTATTAATTCAAATAGAGATTTAAAGGATTGAACATTGTACCTCTCACAATGCATAACAAGTATTTTACCACTTGCGCTACATTACTACATTGGCATATTTAACTATTTCTTATAAACATATTATAACTACTAACTTCCAAAATTAATGACCGAAAGGGTCCTGTTCGGTAGTTTCTGGTGAACATGTTCAGGGCTGGTCCTGATTAGAGGGAGTATTTGGTTGATTTTTTTTTTTTTACTTTTTAGTCGATATTTTAAAAATTAATATTAATATCATAACATTTAGTGTTGTTTTTTTTTCCTAGTGACGATTAGTTATCTCTGATTTCCTTCTGATGATTTAAATATAGTATTTACTATTGGGAATGGTTGATGGGTGAGGTGGTGTTGCTAATACAATGCTGGATGATTTTTATTTATGATTCATAAATAAATTACAACTTCATATGGCTTAATGAAATTGGCACTAGCTAAAGGTAAATGCTTTACATTAGGATGTGTTTTTATTGCAAGTTTCACTTCTACCATTTTTTGTGGTTTGATTATAATTAAGTAGGTGCTTGATCTTTCACTTTTAATCTGACAACGGGATATTGTCTATTTTTAAAAAAATGAATTTGGCATATTTCTATCCAAGTTTGTTGTGCAATGAAAGTGCAACAAATCACACTTTAACTCCCACATGCACACTACCAATCCAATAAAGTGAGAGAAGCGGTACTTCCAAAGGACCGAAAGATTATCTAAAATATCACTTCAAAATGTGAACTTGTTCACGTTGATGTGAGACTGGAACTTAAGTTCAATTAATCTAATTTTAAAATTATGATCCGTAGTAGATTTAACTATAACCAATTTTTTGTAATTGATTAAACAGAAAATGGTGGAAGCAGACATAGTATTTATTATTGGTTTTGAAAGTAAATTACACGACTTATCCGGAAGAGTGCGATTATGTCGCAAGCCATCGAGATATGCGCAAACTTCGTTCTACGAGGGATATATCTTCAGCACGTACTTGGACGTCTTTGAATATGGTGCACAACTCCGTGTCGAAAAAGAAGAACATACGCACCACTCGCGAACAGCATTCTCGATCCGGATTTGACTTGGGTTCGTAGAAGTTGATTCGTGGACGTCGTTGTCGTCTTCGGAGATTCTTTGAGTGTTCTTTCAAACAGGAAGCGGATCCTTCGGCGAAGACGTCAGCAGGAATGTATTTAGAATATAAGAAAACTCACTCAACTCTTATAGACTTCTCACCAAAGTTTAAAATTGGATTTTATTCTCATTCATTCTGTATTTTTCTATAAGTTTTTGGCTCTATTTATAGCCATACGCTAAACCAAAAGATAACACAAAATAACTCTAAAGAAGATAAACTTCCAATCTAAACTAACCTCCCAACAAATAAGACTCCTCAACTAAAGAATCATCCAAACTAACCTCCCAAAACAAACAAATAAAATAAAGATAAATGAAATCCAAACTTCTCAACAAAAATATTGTTGTTAGATTTTTCTTCAAGCTAGCCAGTCCAAAACTCGAGCTCGTCTCTGTCTCGTTCCGCGTCTTAGTCGAATCTGGTCCCCATCAACTCTCTCCGACTTAGAAGATTCACCACCTGGTGAATGACGTAGAAGATACTCTGTCAATATATCTGGGTCTAGCTTATGGAGCTCATCCATAGTCAACCACGAGCAATCGGACTCTGGTCGTCCATGCCAACGTACTAAGAAGCGCTGGTAGCCTCCGTCTGTAGTGGAAACTATCTCGTCATCAATAACATCCTCAATCTCAAGTCTCGTGTGCCTCCAATATGGTGACGATGGTGGAGACAGTGTTACAGCTCCATACTCGGTATCGGGATGCCCACCTGTCAATGGTAAAGCTGGAGAACCTGCAAAATCAGAATCATAGAAAGAATATACCAAAGGCTCATGAAACAACGTTAGGTCCTCCATATTAAACACGGTACTGATTATCATATCTTGTGGAATGTCCAACTCATATGCGTTCGAACCGATCCTTTGTAGAACTCGATAAGGACCTGTCCGTTTGGCATGCAACTTATTCACAGTTCCACGAGGGAACCTCTTCGGTATAACTCGGACAAGTACTTCATCACCAATAGCAAATTCATGCAATCTTATGTGACCAATCAGCTATAAATTTATACAAATTATTGCTCAAAGCTAATCTTCTACGAATCTCAATATGTAAATCATGGATATGTTGTGCAAAATTCTTGGCAGATGCACTAGACTGGGATCCTAGAGGTCCGGGTGAAGATCTATAGGTTTTCTAGGTTTGACTCCATTGACAACCTCAAATGGACTCAATCCAGTAGACCTATTGACCGAACTATTATATGCAAACTCTTCCATAGGTAATATAAGGTCCCAAGTAGTTAGGTGGTCACCAATTAAACACCTCAACAAATTGCCTAGACTCCTATTGACCGCTTCAGTCTGACCATCTGTCTATGGGTAATAAATAGTTGAGAACTGAAGTGTCGTATTGAGCTTTTTTCAAAGTGTCTTCTAGACATAACTCATGAATCTAACATCCCTATCAGACATGATAGTCTTAGGCAACCCATGTAACCTCCAAATATGCCTAAAGAATAGGCTCGCTATATGTGATCCATCACTTGTTTTGCTGCTAGAAATAAAATGTGCCATATTAGAAAATGGACCACTATAACCAAAATATAGTCGTGCTTCCATAAGGTACGTGGCAAACCTAATACAAAGTCCATGCTAATGTCCTTCCATGGGGTAAAAGGAATAGATAAAGGAGTATACAAGCCAGTGTTGTTCTTCTTACCCTTCACCATCTAACAAGTATGACAGTATGCAACTACTCTAGCGAGACCGCGCTTAAGACCCAACCAATAAAACCTATTCTCAACTAAAAGGATAGTCTTATTTCGTCCGAAATGTCCTGCAGCACCGCCAGCATGCATTTCCCAAGTCAAGAAGTCTTTGAGGGAAGTAGAGGGAATGCATAGCCGGTTGTCCCTAAACAAGAAACCATCAACTATTTGAAACCATCAATGGAAGTAGAGGGATCTCTACACAATTTAGCATATATTTTACTAAAGTCTTCACAAGTAGGATACTCACCAATGATACGATCAAATCCAATGACTTGAGTACTCATTGACGACAATGTACACAATTTTCTACTCAATGCATCACCGGTTTGTTCTGAGCACCTACACAGTGCTTGAGGGCAAATGTGTACTTTTGAATGAATTCCACCCACTTAGCATATCGAGGTCCAAGCTTCTTTTGAGAACTCAAATAGAATAAGGCCTGATGGTCTGAAAATAAAACAAAGTCTTTTGGGAGCAGGTAGTGACGCCAATATCGTAAACTCTGTACGACAGCAAAAAACACTCGGCCATAGTTTGAGTAGCGTTGTTTAGTCTTATTCAACTTTTCGCTAAAATAAGCGATTGGATGGCCCTCTTGGCTCAACACACCACAAGCTGCTTCAAAGACTTTCGAGAAATCAGGGAGGCGAAGGACCGGGGCAGAGGTCAACTTCTCTTTGATTTTTATGAACGCTTTCTCGGCAGTTTTATTACATACAAACTCTCATTTCTTAAGGCAATTGGTAATGGGAGCCATAACGGTACTAAATTCCTTGACAAATCTCCTATAAAATGTGGCCAGTCCATGAAAGCTCATAGCCTCAAATATAGTCATAGGAGCAGGCCAATCCCTAATGGCCTTAACCTTGTCAGGGTCTGCTGAGACACCTTCACTAGATACGACGAACCCTAAGAATTGGACAAAGGAGGTCATAAAGGAACATTTATTTAAATTGACAATAACTTCTCCTTTCGGAGCACATCTAAAACTTGTGTCAAATGAAAGAGATGTTCCTCTTGGGTTCGACTAAACACGAGAATATCGTCAAAGTAGACAACCACGAAGAGTCCAAAGAATGGGCATAAAATTTGGGTCATAACTCTCATAAACGTTCTAGGGACATTGAACAACCCAAATGG
This sequence comes from Iris pallida, assembly GCA_029216955.1. NCBI lineage: Eukaryota > Viridiplantae > Streptophyta > Magnoliopsida > Asparagales > Iridaceae > Iris > Iris pallida. The sequence continues at coordinate 973,613 of JANAVB010016800.1, read as the reverse complement.
CATGACCATCTACTCATATAACCCATCCTTATCTTAAATGTGGTCTTCCACTCATCACCTTCGCGAAGGCAAACTTGGTGATAACCACTACGTAGATCTATCTTGAAAAAGATAATAGTGCCTGCCATCATATCAAAAAGGTCATCAAGTAGAGGAATGAGGAACCTATACTTGACAGTTATCTTATTGATGGCATGACTATCTATGCACATTCTCCAACTGCCATCTTTTTTTGGAGTGAGTAGTGCAGGAACGGCACAAGGACTCAAACTTTCACGAATAAAGCCCTTCCGTAACAACTCATCCACTTGGCGTCTAAGCTCTACATGTTCTGTGTGATTCATTCTATAATGAGGTAAGTTAGGTAAGGTGGACCCCGGCACTAAGTCTGTGGCATGTTGGATATCTCTCAAAGGAGGAAGTTCGTCAGGTAGGTCTTCTGGCAATATCACTATAATCGACTAAGACCTGACGAATCTCGGGAGGGTGGTCTACAATATGACTAGTAGGTGCAAGACTAGTGGCGACAATAGCGTATACAAATCCCTCCTCCTTGCTCTCATAGATAAACTCTCTCTTGTTCACTAGGTGGACCGCTCTCTTGCTCGCATTAGATGTTTCCGATTCGGACTTCAAGTTCAGACTCTAAGTCATCCCTCGAGTCATTTGACTTCTTACCCAAGTGCAAGTTCCTAGAGGGACACTGATGGGCAAAGTGTCCAACAACTTGACAATTGTAGCACTTGGGTCCCTTACTGCCACGCCCCAGAACCAGAATACTGGCAAGTAGGGACGGACCAGGCCAACTACGTATACCAAAGTACTCCAGTACTCCGAAACAACGTATAAGCTGTATAGATGGGGGTTACTACTGCACGTCAACAGTCAGTCCTATGTCAAAAATCCTAGATATCTCAGTCTTAGATAAGAAGTAAGGTACAAGAATATAATCATAATGCATATAAGACAGTAAAGCGTCCCAAAATATAATATATAGATGATCATGAAGCTAGTAATACAAAATGAAGAACAAGCAAGACTAAGTAATACATGATCAGCTCTAGCTGCAGTCTAGAAAAATAACATCATGTCTAAGCCTGTAGGCCAAATGTCAAGTCCAAAACACGAGCTAAACACGTGCTCGGTGGCCAAACGCCTCAAAAGAATATGTACAGAAAAAGAGAGTGTAAGAGAAAGAACACCCACTCAAGCACCCTGTTGCTCCGGGTGGTCACCATCGAGTGGAAGGTCCAGAAGATCCTCGGGCTCCTCAACTAAATATGGTCAATGCAAAACCAGTGGGGTCAGAATCCCAATAACAAGTACCACAAAGGAAGCCAAACTATGAACTAAAACCAACATACAATTTATAACATCTCTAAGATAAAGCAGTCAACGAGACTGGAATAATAAATTGGTACCACAGTGTATACGAAAGGAAACTGAGAATATGTAAGGAAATAGTAATTAAATATGTAGAATAAACTGGACATGTGAGCATGTGGTGAAGCCGAGCATGTAGTAGGAAATGGCATGTTAAAGAAATGACATGAAGCTAAGTACTGAAATAAGATAAACTGGACAAGCCTAGACTAGATAGGAAATGGAGTCCATCCATCAATCACGGCCAAGCAATGAGTACGGCTTGCTACTTAGCTAACTAGGGTTGCTACAATCCTAATTACTAACATATGTAAGTTTGAGAAATTCAATTCCAGTTACCTGCCTGCTGCTACATGAATGATCCAAGCCAAAAGAAAAACAAGTATAGCAGACACTGTAATATGATACATGTGTCTAGAGAAGTTTCCCTCTCGATGGCATGCTGGAAGAGTGCTCATCATGACAGATAGCTCCAAATCCTATGTATATATATAAGACCAAGACCAAAGGGGCAACTCCTCACCTCCCAATGATCTAGATAATCAAGCTAGTTGTATATTTTCTAATCATGTTAAGAATTCATTACAATCGAAGAAAATATCAAAAGCTGACAAAAACGGACAGAAACTGGCAAAAACGGACAAAAACAGCCTAACCGGATCATCCGGCGGATTACTACGGATTACCGGCAGATTTTTCGAAGTGTCACAGCAAGTTTAGTGGTGCAAGTTCAGATTTTCTAACGAATTTCTGCGGATTTCCAACGGATTTTCCGAACCGACACAGAAAGTTGATTCTTGAAAATTCAAAACTTGTTTCGGCCATAAAAACTTCGTTTTAAATCGAAATTCGGATTTTCAGAAGTTAAAATTGCATAAAATTTAATTTCCTACAACATAGGAGTATTAGTTTTCACAAATTCAAAGATTTGATATATCAATACCTCAAAATACTCCAAAAATATATTTTTGAGAAATCGAAACGGGCTCCGATTTCCACCAAACTCAAAATCTATGTATACAAGCTTAGTGAGGGCCTCATATATGCATATGTGACCAGGATCCATGATGGTAACACCAGTATCACTCTTGATACTGAGTTTTCTACTAAGTCAATATTGAATTTTAATAGATAATCAAATCCTAGTTCTAACCAAATTTAGAAACATACATATAGACGAGAATCACAAGGAAAACATTCTTAACAAAATTATTTTAGAACTATTCTAAGCATTTAATACCAAGAAAAACAAAAATAACAATAAAATAATATTGTTCATGAATTTGGCAAGATGTACTTGCCTAGGTTAAGCTCAAAGCCTAATCTTCTACTCCTCCTCCTAGGGGGGTTAGACACCACACCTAAGCCTCAAGGCCAAGCTCTTAGCAAGCTCCAAAGGGAAGAGAAGAGAAGAAAAAATGAAGAGAGAGTGAAAAGAAAGAGGAGAAAGAAAGTGAAAGAGTATATATAGAAGGAGGAATTAACTTTGACCATTAGATGGTGATCCATGTCAAAATCTAAGTCAATCATGGCCATTCAAACAAAACCAAATATCCATTGGGTAAAAGGGTGCATATGTACTATTCATGAAAATATCTAAATACTATTCATCAAAATATCTAAAACACTATTCACAAAAATATCAGAAATACTATTCATGAAAATATCTTAAATCGGAAATATCTAAAATATGAAATATCTGCTCGGGCGGTATGCCGTCGGTATACACCGGTATACTAGCGGTATGAAGGTCAAGGAGAAAATCTATAAGTTGAGCAAAATTTAAAGTATTCCGAAAACCAAAAAAATATGAAATATATTATAAATACGTATCCGTATATAAATATCGATAGTGTGAGACGAGTCTCACAACTCTCCCCTCCTTAGAAAAATTCCGTCCTCGGAATTTCCTAAAGGTAATCAAAAGTAAGCGAAAAATACAAGAAAATATGCTATCAGGATCAGGATGAGAAACTCATAAAGAATAAAATCCAACTAGAGTAATGTACAAGAAATGTAAAAGCAATTTAAACATACGAAAACAACAATATCATGTATTCCTACAATCACACTCAAAAGGTAGAACATAGATTTACAAATAAGTATACCTCATGAGTCAAACAGATACGGGTAACGAGCCCGGATATCATCCTCGCGCTCTCAAGTCGACTCGCCTGGTGAGTGACGATCCCAAGAAATACGAACTAATCGGATAGTCCGGTTCTTGAGAATCTTCTCCCTTCATTCCAAAATGGATATGGATCTCTCCTCATACGATAGGTCGATACCAACGACCAGCTCAGAATGATCTAGGATATGGCTCAAATTTGAAACACACTGACGTAACTGAGATACGTGAACATGTACCTCGCATAACAACGACGGAAGAGCAAGGCGATAAGATACATCCCCTACTCAGTCGAGAATATCGATCGACCCAATAAATCTAGGACTAAGCTTTTCCCGTACGCCAAACCTGATGACACCACGGATAGGCAAAATCAGAAAAAATACGTGGCCGTTGACAGAACTCAAGATGATGTTGATGCTTATCTGTCTAATAACGCTGTCGATCCTGAGCTACTCTGAGATGCTCTCTGACCTGCCTGACTACTCCAACTGACTGAGCAATTATCTCTGGACCAAGCATCTGCCTCTCTCCAATATCATCCCAAGCTAGGGGTGACCTACATCTTCTACCATACAAAGCCTCGAAAGGTGCCATCTGAATGCTCGCTTGGATGAATATCAAGAACAGTGGGTACTTGTCCTCTGTGGTATGGAGATGTTACAGACCTACAACCACTATTGTCTACTGTTGTTTTCTGCGGAAAACGGATCCTGTGGGAAGGATTGGCTTAACCGCCTTAATGAGTTCTCAGGCAAAATGAATGCCTAGTATGCTTTACAGGAAGCACGGTAGCACAGTACTACAAGAAGTGAAACTCCATGCTACTGTGGGGTGACTTCACCATGAGGTTCCCGAAAGGGATAATGCCTCGGCTGTATGAGCCAAGTCACAGCGACGTACACTGCAAATAGGCAGGTAGCCTAATGTTGTATGTTGAAATGAAAGATGGTATAGTCATCACTACAAAGAAGAGGGGCTCCTCATGTTACAGTGGCACGATACTATATGAGGTACCCGGATGGGGGTAAAGCCTCGGTCTTGAAAGCCATATCGTCGCGGCGTAACACCACAAGGGAGCCTAAGGCTTCTTGCTGGGTAGTTTGGCACTACAAAGAGGCGGTGGCCTCATGCTACAGTAGTATGATACTACGATGAGGTTCCCGATATGGGGTAAGGCCTCGTCTTTAGGCCATGTATATAGCGGCATAGCACCGCAAGGGAAGCGCAAAGTGCTTCATGCCATGTCTCTTTAACAAAGAACTCACCTATAGTGTATGGAAAGAGATATCAGGCCGTCTCTTGAGGGTAAACTTGTAGACGCCTAAAATTATATACTGAAACTAGGCTGACACAGGGCCTTTAATATGTAGCTAGAAGCACATGTAACTATATTATATGAGTGGAAAGAATTTCAGCTATGGTACAGAATTCAAGGCTTAGTCCATTCTTGTATTATAAGCTGTTATTTGACCCATGCGGGAAGATTCAAGTCGTCAGCGACATCTCTCTTAATGCATGATGGGCAGTTACTGTGGGGAACACTCAACCCATATATAGAGATATGTTGGGGATTGTTTGATTTTAGTCTTTTGTTTTGGAATTTTATCCCACATCGGCTAGGCCAAAGGAGTTGTATATATATATATTAGCTATGCTCTTTTAGAGATGCACATGTGGTGTGAAAGTACACATGGGTGTGCCATGTAGGGGTATTTTTCTAATAGGAAAAAGGCTAAATCAACAATAAAGCATTCATGCTTTTTGCTCTTGGGAAATTTATTTCCATTGGAGCTAAGCCCCGTAGGGGCTTAGCAACTCGGACTCGGACTCGGGCTCGGGCTCATAGGCTCATGAGGCGTAATGAGGCATTTTGTTGGCGCACTTTACACTTAGCACGTCAGCATCATCGCTAGGTGTATAGTGTGCTTAAGTTGCGCACGTTGCACGAGCCTCTTGTGCATCCGGTTGTACGGTTTGTGCAGGTTGTACGCGGTACGCAAGTTGTACGAGTTATGCGGTTTGCACAGGGTGTGTACGATACGTAAGTGGCATATGTTGCACGAGTAGCACAGTATGTGCATTGTGCGGCTTGCGCATGTTGCACGCCGTATGCAAGACACAAGTGGCACACGTTGCACGAGTAGCACAGTATGCGCGACGTGCGCAGGTTGCACGCATTACATGTGGTGTAGTGTGGCGCAAGTGGTTCTGTGCATGCAGTGTGCTAGTTGTGCGGGTGGCACGAGTTGCGCACGCTATACGCAAGTTGACTCAGATCATATCTATACACAATTTGAGCGGTTATAACATGTTCGGGGTAGTTTTTCCACGTCCCGAACGTTCTGCTAACTGGGCAGTTACTGTGCGGGCTTATATAAGGCTCTCTTCTCTCTCACAATAAAAAAATAAGTTATAGTACATAGAGTACATAAGTGTTTTTTAACACAAGTACATGGTTCATGATTCCTTACGAATTCCTTCAAACTTTGAGAGAGAAGAGTAGCATTGCACCAGCGTCACTTAGCGTCGCAGGAGTCCGCTGCCATCCGAGGAGTCAGAAGAGCAGAGTGTTCGAGAGTTCTTCGACGAACTTACTGGTTCCTAAAAGCTATTCGTGTGGGACGAATTAAGCTTTGAGCAACGGTGATCATTTACTCCAGCAGGCTATCTTCCATCTTTCACCTTTCATCGCTGTTGATGTTAGCATTTTGATTCGTACCTTCTATTTAGAAGTGTTACTGTTGTTTGCTACTATTAGGAAATCATTTTAGATTATCGTAATCCAGAATCCTCCTAGGATCTCTGTTGTGCACCTTCTTTGAAGTGTTGCGTTGAAACGTTGTTTTTACAATTGTTTTATTTTTTCAGTTTTCTATCAAAAATTGTGCCCCGACAATAACAATCTCAAAGCTTAATTGCTACGATAGAAAAATTTCGTGCTTCGCTAATCAATCCTAACTTCTCTAAGTTAGAACAATTTGATGGTGAGCACTATCAAATCTGGAAAAGAAAGGTTTTCCTTATATTCAGTTCTCTGATGTTGATCATGTGCTGATTGATGAGGGACCTACTATTCCAGAAACTGGATCTGTAGCCGCAATCTCTGTGGCGACTAAGAACCAGGCCAAGTGGAGAAGGGACAATAACATTTGTAGGCTTATGATCCTAAATGCTATAGAAGATTCCATTGCCGAATCTTATTCAAAGAAGACTGTTGCCAGATAGATTTGGGAGTCTCTGGAGAAACTGTATGAATATGATAAGAATCGAAGCAAGATATTTCTTGTTGAGAAATATCATAAGTGGTTCTTTGAGGATGAGAAGCCAATGCTGCCGCAGGTGAAGGAGTTCCTGAAACAGCGATAGAAGTTGGAAGATGAGGCGATGCCCCTCCCCGACAAGTTTGTTGTTGGAGGAATCATTTTGAAGCTCCCTGCTGGATGAAGCAATGTCCATTGCAGTAATTATCCATAATATTGAATGTGACATCAAATGTATGGAAAGCTGATCATAATCGATCAAGCGGAGGCTTAATATTGCAGATGTAGCAATACTATATATGTTTCTTTTTTCTTTTACATCAATGAAGTACCAAGTTCTTCAAATATATATATATATATATATATATATATATATATATATATATATATATATATATATATATATATATTTTTTTTTTTTTTTGAAGCAATGGGTACTTGTGGCGAACTCGCCTCCGCTGAGGCTCGAACTCCCGACCACTTGGGCCGCATGCATCTCTCTTAACCACTAGGCTAGAGGTCATTTGCATATATATATATATATATATATATATATATATATATATATATATAAGCTAAATTTTCTTATTCGGTTTTCAGTTTTAGACCGAAACCGAATAAGAAAATTTAGTATTTTCAAAACTGAAATTGAACCAATTATTTTTTTAAACCGAACTGAATCCCTTAATTCGGTTCGGTTCAGTTCGATTTTCGGTCCAAAACCGAATAATGCTCACCCCTAGTTTGTTTATGGGAAAGGACCATTTGAAGTTTGCTCCCCTCTTGTCAAAGACCTACCATCCACAATCCCGGTCTTAGCCTACTACGGATATCGTTAAAAAGGTCCAGAGCAACTCGATCAATATGACCACCTTCTGTTCCGTACAAAAAGAAACAAATACCACCTAAAAATGCTCTTTATAAATAGCAATTGTCCCTTCGGGCTTGTTTGGTAAATGACATTTGGATTTGGAAATTCAAAATTCAAATCCAAATCATAATCCTAACCTTGAATTTCCAAATCCCATTTACCAAATCCATTGTTTAGTTTGTCCATTGGATTTGGTTGAAACCCAAATCCACTTTTTGTATAAAAAAATAAAAATTTGACATTGGATTATAATAAATTATTAATTAATTAAAATTAAAATTAAAATTAAAATTAAAATTAAAATTAAAATTAAAATTAAAATTAAAATTTAAATTTAAATCAAAATATTATTTAATTAAGATTAGAATAAAATGTAACTAAATAAATTAATAATTAAGATTATAATTATGATTAATAAATTAATAATTATAATAAAAAAGTAGATAATAAAATAATAATTTAACTGCTAATTATAATTATAGTAGAATTTATAATTAAATAATTATTATAATTACGATAATAGTTATGATTAATAAATTATTAATTAAGACTATAATAATGGTTAATAAATTATTATTAAAATTATTATAGTATATTAGTTATTAAATTATTAACTATTTTATAATTGTGATTAAGATATTATTAACTAAGATTATATTAAAATAGTAATCAACAAATTATTAATTAAGATTATAATAATGCTAATCAATTATTAATTATGATTATAATGGGATATTAATTAATAAATTCTTAAATAAGATTATAGTTATGATTAATAAATTTGTATAATTATGATTAATAAAGTTATAAATTATTACTTAAGATTATTAGAAAATATTAAATAATAAAATTATTAATTTAGAATATAATTATGATAACTAACTATTTAGTTAATTTCCTATAAAATAATAACTAACTGGTAGTTATAAAAAAATAACTATTAGATTATAATTATGATAACTAACTATTTAGTTAATTTTTTATAAAAATAATAACTAAATGGTAGTTATAAAAAAATAATAACTAATTTTTAATTAATTATTAGTTAATTTCTAATTTAATACAAATTAACTATAAATTAAATATTTAAAAAAATTAATATATAAAAATAACTATTAATTAAATAATTAATTAATTAATTAACTACTAATTAGTATTACAATGAAAAAAATAACTTTTTTTCCTCCCAAATCTAATTTTCTTTCTTCCAAGTCCAAATTTTAGATTTGGTCATACTTTCCATATCCAAATTCATCTCCAACCAACCATAGGATTCCAAATTTGATTCCAAAGTCATAAAATCCTAAAATTTAGCTACAAATACGGTTTACCAAACGGACCCTTCTGCAACATGAATCACTATCTTCTTCTTTTTTTTCCGGAGAATTCATGGTAAAGTAATTGGGGACGTAGTATTGCCTTCTCCACTCTGTGATGTCACATTTGGCAATGTTCGTTGTTCCTAGTGGTGGTAACACATTATCAATCTAGTTGTTGGGCACGTGCGGAAGCGTTTGCCAACCCACCTGACCAAAACCTACCCCCGTCTAACGGATACCAAGCACAAGATAAAGATAAGTATATGATGGTGACGTACGTCACCTGGACAAATCCCAACCTTTAATAACTCAGATGAAATTACAAGATTGACAGAGCTCATGTTGAACCCTTTGCCCTAATAGGTTCAACCTCCTGACCACTCACAAGAAGAAAAACAGAAGATTACAATTGAGGTCACTCACCAACCCGTAGCAATCTCCCTAATCGAAGTTAATGACTTCTTGATTAGATCTTCTTCTTCCTTCTGTCTTGGATGGCAAAATCCTAAGAGAAAAGTATGAACTTTCTCTTAGATTTTTATTTGGACAAGCACCCCGAATCTCCACTTTTCCGCTTTGTGCTTATTCTTTGTGCCTCCACCCTTACCCCATATATATAGGATGAGAAAATACTATTTTAGGTCATAATATAATTTCTTAATTAGGAAGCTCTCAAATAAGAATCCTATTACACTTAAAATAGCCCATCAATTATCCTATTTTAGATCATAATATGATTTCCTAAAATAAGAATCCTATTATATCTAAAATAACTCAACACCAATTATGGACATCCAAATCTAATCAAATCAAATATTTAATAACATTTGGATTCCACAAGTATGTTGCTACCAAATCCAGACTAGACTCCAACAATCTCTCCCTCAAGTCCGATGAGAGGGTATTGACCCCATGGGTCCTCAACTGGACTCCATGCTTGTCGTTCCACGACAAAATTCCTTCTCTCCCATGCCACTGATCTCCGATCCCCCTGTAGAAGCATAAAAAAGCGTAGGGTGACACAAGGCACATGTGGGTACTTACGCTACCCACCCATCTTCATAAAGGCACAGATGACGAATGGCGCAAGCTGGTGCTCTCGCTACCAACCCAGCTTCATAGAAGCACAGGGGGTCAAGCACGCCAACAGAAAAGACAAACAAAAAACAGATAAAAAGTTCAAAAAAGTTCTTTTTATTAAAATTATGTCTACGAGAGTCTATTACAGATTCATCACGATTACATAAAACAAGACTTCCTAATTACAAGGATCTGTTACAAAATATTTGTGATTACATATGCTGAACTAAAAACTCCTACGGATCTACGATAGAGTTCATCTTCACAGTGTAATCATCATGAGAGGAGAGACTGTGGATAGAAGATGTGAATACAGTCGCCATCAAAGTCTACCACCATAGCACCCCTCTCAGACGCGCAGCATTTCCTAAAGCAGCTATTGACCCGAGCGAGAATTCAGTCCACAATACGACATGAGACCCTTTTTAAAGTGCATCAGCTTCTGGGGCTCTTCCAGCATAACGGAAGCGGGCAGTCGCCAATGAGCAGGGCAGAGCACAACCTGTGGTGCTTCATGTTGGCAACCAGACCAAACTCGATCGTTAGGACATCCAAGGCCTCCAAGATATCGCTCAGGTTCGAACTCCCCATGAGAAGCATTCTAGCACATCCTGAAGCTCATCAGCAGTTCTTCTACGAAGGCACAACTCATTTGGACGAAGGGATCCTCAACCAAAATTTGACTTAAGCAAGGCCAATGGCCACTCGAAGCTAAGTCTGGATCCAACATGGTGTTGAAGGACAAAAAGAGGAAGCCGTAACTCTTCGGAAGAAACTCTCCCTTTATATAGGGCGGAAGTGGTCCAAGACATAGGCCACGGGTCCGTCGATCAAAATTCCCATATTAATGGGATGAACCTAGGACTCAGCACGATGAACCTCATTAAATGGGTTCATTCGACTAAGTTCTAGACCATTAAAAGACCCCTTAAAATCCCTCAAGTAACGGTGGCAATCAAGAGGGAGTCAATCCTTAAAAAGAGCTATCATTAATTGCTCTTAAAGAAGGCTTCAAAGATAGCTTCTTCAAACCAGAAGCGCAGCTACAATCCTGTGCCAGCAGAAGGCATAGACTGGCGATGACTTCACATCATCCCCGCTTCAACGGCGCAGACCTCTTCTTCGACCCAGAAGCTCAACCCCTTTTATCAAAGTCTTGGAAAACACCAGTGCATCCAACATAAGTCCGCCTGTCGCTCCAAAAGCACAGTAACCTCATTAGCCTGAAGCACATCCTACTTGTCACCCTAAAGTATAGTGACTTTACTACTCGAAACACAACCTACTCATCGCTCAAACATACAGAGGTTCCGTCGTCATCGAAGGTACCAGAAAGCTAAAGCAAGTCTAACTCGCCGTCAGATCGTTAACGAGATAAAGGAGCCGCTGCAGTGCTCGATCACTACTGTCACGTTTTTCCAGAATTCTTAGACTTAGATTTCCTCGCATAGGAATCGATTGTACCTTTTTTAAGTTCAATAAGCAAAAAGTTCGTATAACCATTTGTGATATCGAACAAAATGGCGACTCTGCTGGGGACTACCTTCTCCTCCAACATGAAGGTGGTGACGCAATCTAACGACAACTTGCTGGGATCTTCCCAAAAGATACTGGTTGTACTCTTCGACCAACAAGCTTTTGAAGATCTCCTTTCTGAAGAAAAATTAAGTCCTTCGAAGCGGTTCGTAAAACCGAATAAGACTCTGACGTGTCTGGGTACCCAAGGCGGCTGCGACTAGCAGCACGACAGAGGCGACTGCGATCAAGAACCCCTTAAACACCCGGAGAAGATTTCGGCTACTACCGCCATGCCACCTCATTCGATTCCCACTTTGGGAAATTACGACGAGGAAGACAGTGTCCCTATGGCTGTCCGGACAAGGGCAAAATGTTGAAGGAAGCGCACGACGGTTCAACCCATCACAAAGGAAGCATTGTCGACGAGAAGATCTGTCTTCGACAGAATTGCCTTCCCATCAGGCGATCCCTCATTGGATTCTGAATACTATACACCCGCTGGGGGTAGTAGGAAGAAATCCAGGACAGTACGTACCTCATGGAACAAACATACTACGCCAATGACCGACTAAAGGCTTGTCTTGATAGTCACACGTGCAACCGATGGAAAGTTGTACAAAACTGGTCCCTGTGCTTCGATGCCGCGACCAGTTAAATCCCTCTGTCGCTTGAGCACTCATATACGTGATGCAAGCTAGGGGTACATCCCATGGAGGACTCATGCAAGCAGCGTTCCTGTAAGCATGATAGGAGTCTGCCTTACTAGACCCTCTCTGATCGTACCCACGTGCAGCTTCCCTGCACGTACAATGGGGTACAGAGGTGGAGGACTTGATGCTTTGACACAAGCATAAGGCAGAAGAGGAATCTGCGGCACAGGGCACGCTTAAATCAAGGCATCCTTGTACCCAGATCACCATCAACTGTTGCTATCAACAGATAGCCACCGTACGACCAGGGAGGCATTCTGTCTTCCAAAGACTATAGTTGATATCAACCGAATGTCAGAGGTTCGATAGGGGGTCGGCAAGCGCAGACGAAGATAAGCTCTATGTCGTTATGTACAACACGGCACAGGGATCTCAATCTCTCAAAAAGCCATCCAAGAATCCTTCTATCTCGGCCACCAAGCCCAAGAAGCGACCCGAGTGTAGCAAGGCGAAGGTACCCAACACAGGTGTGTTCCAAGGCATACGTTCTAAATCTCCATTGGGTACAACGTCAGACGCCGGGGTTAGCCAACCCCCCACCGTCCCATTTCCCAGTTTTGTACTCAGAGTGTCAACGGAGAAAAGGAGCAACTGCGGCTCAATCTCCATCGTCCCATTTCCCAGAATTTTTTTTGTACTCGAGGATTCTCAGTGCAGGATCTCTCAGGCATACTTGTAAAACTCCTAAATTTCTACTATATTTTTTATATATATTAAATTTGGTACTGATTTAAAAATTTTGTATTGTACGTCGCATAGTCGTATTGTACGTCGCACACGAAATTTTATTTTTCGTAGTTGCTCGTCAAGTGCGAATATGTACGAGCGTACATATTTTAGAAAAATATTTTTTTTATTTTATTATACACTTTCAAAATATTATATAATTATTATTCTTGCTATAGAAAGCCTTTTTAATTTTAGCAGTTATTAATCATAAATAATATTTCATTGTATACTAGGAAAAGCATAATAATGTATGCATTATTCGTGCATATATATATTTCATAATTATTTATTAGTCTATTTTAAACAAAAATGTAAATTTCGAGATTTATTAATAAATATTTTATTATTTAAAAAGATATTTAAAAATATTTATTATTTTTGAAATTATTATTATTGGTATTTTGAAAAATATATTTGGAACTTATGGTGGCCATTTAAATCTTGATTTGATTTTTGGATTTATTTAAATAGTTAAATATTCGAAATTTATTTATCCCATTTGATTTTGAGCTAAAAATTTAAATAGATTTAAATTGGATTTATTTGATTTGATTTTAAACTAAGAGAATTTGATTTGATTTAAATTAGATTTGGATTTGGATTTGGATTTGGATTTGATTGCTTTTAAATTAAATTAGAAAATATCTAAATTGGGTTTAAAGGAATCCTAATTCTTATCTAATTGGGAATCCCCACATCCTATAAATAGGCAGGTACTCCTCCATATTATTTTTACCACAAATCATCTTTCAAACCATCCTTTTCAAAATTTCTCTCTTTTTTTCGTCATAAATTCAGCCTCAATTTTCAAAGGTTGTAGCAACTTCGAATGACCAAAACTTCCAACTCCGGACTCCTTTTGACCTCCATTTTTTTGTTGAAATCGTATTGAGGTATATTTTCTGAATGTAAATTTTATTTTCATAAATTCAAAACTTAATTTTTTGGAAAATTTGTGGAGTGTCAGTGGTCCAAAATCTGACACGTTTTAGTGTTTTTGAGATTCTGGGAGAACCAGGAATCAGAATCACGATCCGTTTGAAGTTTCGGAATACTGACAGAAAAATATACATCATATATTTTTCCTAAAAAAATTTCAGAATATTTTATTTTTGGTTTTTATTTTAGAAGTTTGTCACATCGTATGAGTTCATCTTGTGTAGCCATGTGACTATTCTGTACCCAATGGGATTGTCAGTTTCAACAGCAAGGACCTGAGGTAAGACGCCTTGCCATTTGTGTAGAAGCATGGAAAATATCAGAATGATGGTCTATGTGGCTCGGAACATGAGAACCCCATGTGGCTCATACAGGAGTAGTCCCATGCGGTTCAGAGAGACTCTCAGTCTCATGCGACCCGGGGCAGGAGAGTCCATGCGGCTCACATAGGGACAGTCCCATGCGGTTCAAAGAGTCCCCCAGCCGCATGCGGCTCAGAAGTACATGCGGCTCACATACAACCAACAGAGACATGCGGCTCGATCAACACCACGTGTCCCCATGGGATCCCTTCACACAGCTGGCCATCGAGTAATGGCCTTATTCAATGCTCTACCATGATTTGACAGCTGACGGCTCTGACATGAAGTGTCATAATGGTCCTGTCATAATGACAGACTCTTCGGGAACGGAAGAAAATCTCTGATACGATCCGAGATTGCCACGTGGCTATTCCCATGCGGCTCAATTGAAGAACAGCTTCATGCGGCTGGCAAGAATCATCTTCCTGCGGCTCACCAAGAAGCCATCCCATGCGGCTCTCAAGTACTATACCTATGCGGCTCACCAAGAAACTATCCTATGCGGCTCGCAAATACTATACCTATGCGGCTCACTTAGACGCTGTCTCATGCGGTTCATGGATATCATGCGGTTCTGGCAGGGTCCACCATTAAGACACATGGCAAAGATTTAATTGCCCCCACGACTTGACATTTGGTAGCAAGGATGATTATGAGATGCAAATCAATCAAAGATTTACCAGATCCCAATGACCACATTTAACGTTATCCTCATAATTAATGAGATCAGGTCATATCATTCATGATCAAGCCAATGGGACACGTGGAGAGAGATCCATGCTTGACACAACCAATCATGAAGATTTAAAGCAATCAGCATTAATCATTCACAGGATTCAATACTATCCCTATTTATGGCCCAGATCCTTCACGCTTAAAACTAATGGTCCATATTGATTAAGCATCAGGCTGCCGCCACTTTGAGAATGGGTAATCATCCAAACCCTAATGAGGCCCCCACTATTATAAATAGCAAGGTGCCATTCCCTTATAAAATATATACACTATCAGAGAGATACACATATACAGAGAGACTCCCCCAATAATCAGAGAGAAAATACACAGAGAGAGAGAAGCCAGAAGAATAATAGAGGGAGAGCAAGAAGAGCATTTCTTCATCAACGCCAACCATCTCGTCACAGGAGCCAAGGCTGCATGCCGATCGTCCAAGGAGTAAGGCAGGGCTGCCGTTGCCTTCCCGAGCCTCTATCGTCACCACCTAGAATCAAAAATAAATAATTGTACTTAGATTGCTGTACCTAGGTTTTCGTCCCTAGGCTTTCTTTGTACAAGCGGGTTTGTAACGTGAAGTAAAAGTCCGGTCCTCCGATAATTGTTCTATTTTTTATATTTCATGGCAAACACGATGGCGACTCTGCTGGGGACGAACTTCTCCATGGCTGAGGAGTTGGTGACGCAATCGGATGCAGCCAAGCTTGGCTCCACACAACAAAAGATGGTCGCCCGGTTCGACCAACAGGCGTTCGAATAAATGCTCTCCGACAAGAGCGCTGGCCCGGTCCAGAAGCGAGCCCGCACAAAGAAGGCCCGCAAGGAGTGGAGATCCCGATCCTTCGTTCCTACTGAAGCTCTTGCAGAGATACCCTCTGTTGTTCAAGACGGCGAGCAAGACTCTCCTGCGGCCCCACTTCAGACTGTAGACAAATCTGCTGTCCCCAAGTCCGGCAGAAGAAAATACTATGATGCTGGACTTGCAGGGGCAAAGAGGAACTCTATGCGATCAGAGCCGCATAAGGGTATTAGCCGCAGGAAGAAAGCGCATGCGGCTACATCCGTCAGCCGTATGAAGAAAACTCATGCGGCCATATCTGTCAGCCGCATAGCTTATGCGGCTACAGTTGCCAACCACATGGATGAAACTCATACGACTATGGAAGTCAATCGCATGCAGAAAACCCATGTGGCCACAATTTCCAACCGCATGCGGCCAGCCTGCACGGTCGTGACTCCTAGCCGCACAAAAACAAGTCATCCGACAACAGAAGACAACCGCATGCAGACAGCCTACACGGTACTCAATTCTAGCTGCATAGCGTCCGTTCCACGTTTCTCTCGATCAGTCTTCGACCGTCTCTCATACAGTCCTGACCCTCATAGTTCTCTGGATGATAAGCCAGACTCTGTGGTATTCAACTTAGACTCTTCTTATTACGCACCCGCGAGTGCTAAAAAGAAGAAGTCTAGGACAGCGTGGGCTCATCAAGCCCAGTCAGCTGTCCCAACCTCTGACTATCGGGGCGTCCCGTTGACTATCACACGGGCCTCTGATGGGAAGTTGTATAGAACCGCTCGAGTCCAGCCCCCGGCGACGAACGGACAGAGTGGTTCCTCTGACCTGCGTGAGGCGATCCTCCACAAGCGTAAGGAAAGAGAAGGAGCCTCGGCGTGCAAAGAGTCCTCACTTGGACATCACTACACCCAAATCATCGTCAACTGCTGTTGCAACAACGCGACAACGATGGAAGATCGGCCATCAGTCTTCCAAAGACTACAGCATCCGAGCTCAGAGGACGAGGCACCCCCTCTTGTCTTCTGCAATTCCACTCAGAAAATCCCTGCCGAGGGGAGAGGAAAGAAGACAAGCATTTCCAGCCCCAAGATATCAACCACTACAGCTAAGAAACTGTCGTTTAAACGATTGTCCTCCACCGGAGTATTCCAACACACCCGTTCAAAGACGAAATCTGATGTAGTAGGAAATTCGTCATCCACATCGCTGGGGGTCGTAGGAACTGGGGTTAGCACTCCTCCGAACATCCACAACAATCCGATGTTTCAAGGAGCCAAGTCCGGACAAACAACTCTCCCATCAGGTACAACAGACGCTGATGTCCCCGAGGACATCCATGACTCTCAAGACGAAGCAAGCTCTGAGGCTGGGGATACCGTTCCCTTCGAGTTCGAGCCCGAAGAGAACATTCCCACCTACCCCGATGACTTCTCGGTGCATGGGTACGACTCGGAGGGCACATCCTCCACCGTTCCTTCCATCACTCCTCATGTAAGGACGGTGTTCATGACGGACAGCAATCAAGGTAGTTCTAGTGATAGCCAGTGCATCGACAATCTCGAAGCCATATTACTTGCTTTGGTCAAGTCTGTAGACGAGATTAAAGCGGCCCTTCCAACTCTGCAAGGAGGGACGCCTGGCCAAACGAGCGTGGGTCCCGTGGTCAATACGGACTCGAATTCGGTGGCACCGAACCCGGGCAATAATCCTCCCGAAATAACAGCCCCTACCGCGATAGATGAGGCCCGAGAAGTAAGAAGAGAGGTTCAGAAGCTCCGAGCCATGTTCCATGCCCGAGAAAACGCTCAAGACCTCAGAATACGGCAACCATACCCTGCTGAATGGAGGGATGTTCCATTCCCACCAAGATATAAGCCGTTCAATATCAACCCGTATAATGGCAAGACCTCAGCAAGTCGGTACATCACGTACTTCGAGGTCACCATCGACCATCTACCCCATGATGATGCTATCCTCATACGATTATTCGTTGGGGCATTGGAAGGAGTCGCCTTCGACTGGTACCGCAACCTGCCAGACAACTGCATCCACTCCTTCGTCGGCTTCAAGCGCATGTTCATGGAGAGATTCTACGAGGTAGGGCAGGACGTTACCATGTCCACCCTCATGGACGTCATCTAAGGGGAGAAGGAGTTGACAAGGAACTACATTGAGCGGTTCCGCCAAACCGCCATGAAGCTACCCTCCGGAAATCCGAATTCCTCCTTAATTAAAATTTGCCAAAAGAGATTGCACCCATCAATCAGTCTCTGGATGGGCAAAAGTCAATTCAAAGTTTGGAAGATGTTCATCATCAGCGCCACAAGCGTCGAAGAACGACTGAAGAAGGCTCGCCAACTGGGATTGCACATCTCGAAAGGAGAAAACAAGGGCAAGCGTCCCAACAACGATAATGGGGGTAGCCCCTCCAACAATCGGGACAGCAAGGGAAAGCAGGCTATGGTGGCCGATACAGCACAAAAACCTGAGCCGAAGCCAGCAGACAAACAATGGCCGCAAATCACTTACTCCTTCGAAGACGGTCACGTCAAGCCCATCTTGGACATGCTCATACAAGAGGACAGGATTCAGCTTCCTCCACCAAGACGAGAACTGCGGCTGGCAGAGATAGAGAATCCAAAGTACTGCCATTATCATCGCTATGTCCATCATGCTACACACGACTGCTACCAGCTGAAACGGTACATCCAAAATCTTATCGATTCGAATGCTCTGGCTATCGATTTCGAAGAGGTAACCATGGCGGCCAATATGGTGTTCGTACAATTCGACAGCTTCCCTCCGACGGAGACTCAAGACGGGGTGGTTCCCATCCCTCTAGCGACAATGGAGATTACCAATCTTCCACCTCCCCGAGATCAGGCTGCCAGTCTAGTACCCCTCACCACATCACGAGGGAAGGTCATGTGGATCCATCCAGACTTGGTGTCAGAAGTGACTCGGCCCACACCATCTTCTACCGGCAAAAAGAAAAGTAGAAAAGTCAGGACCTGCCACACAATTTCGGCAGACAACGAGGAAGCTACAGCCGTCGTCACGCGGTCCGGAGCACAATCCCAACCTGTGGTTGACAATCCAGCTGAAAACTATCAACCCACTACAACTGATGCTCCGGGACCGGCTCAGCCTTCGACGACCGATAAGCCTAGGCCGAGGGAGACTCGCTTCGACAAATCTCTTCGAAAAGAAGCAGCCCAAGGACTAGAGAGGCCCTACAACTTTGACATCTTAGTGCAATTGGCTAACACACCGGCCAAGTTGTCACTATACGAACTCCTAAGGCTCTCCAAGGACGTTCGTATTGCATTAAGCGAAGCACTCCAAAATGTCGATGCCTATCTGGCTCAATCCAACTTCACCGGGGAGGACTCACCCGTGGATCTCCAAGACAGTGCCTACACGGGAGCAATGCCTAACATCGTCTTCATTCCGTAGAACATGCTCATCAAAACCAACCTACATGATCGCACGCTATACTACATGGGATACATCGGCGACGTAAAGGTGGATCGGATGCACATTGATCCTGGCTCTTCCATAAGCATCATCCCGAAGGGTTTGCTACATCATCTCCGCATCCCAATACATCACCTGACACCAACAAGCACCGCCATCAACGGTTTCAATTCGGACAGGAGCTATCCTATTGGAAAGATTCGTCTGAAGTGTCAGATTGGCGATCTCCAATCCGAAGTCACCTGCTACGTCATAGATGCAGACACTTCTTACAACATCCTCTTGGGACGCCTATGGATACACAATTACATGATCGTGCCTTCCACGCTACACCAGTGCTTCAAATATGTCGACAAATACGGCTTCGTAAAAACGGAATTTGCTGACATTGATCCCTTCAAAGGGGTCGAATCTTACTACTCGGACTCCTGCCTATACAAAAAGTCGAAGAGGAACCTTGATGAAGGAAATAAACAAGCTGGTACCGAAACGGCCATGGGATCAGAAGGACCTCTGACGATCCACCTCCAAGCTCACAAACCGGGCAAATTCGTACCCCTTACTGCCACTCTGCGGAAGGACGCGATCAGCCTCTCGGCACAGGAAGAGCAGATGATAATCCGGCTGCCAAGGTCCGGCCAAGTGCCGAGACCCACAACGGGGCCATTGACAATCAGACTGCCGAGAGTCGGTCAACCCCAAACGGAGAAGCTCAATCCCTCCGATAGGCCACTGACGATACGCCTTTCCAAGAAGGATCGTCACCCCGATGCGAGGTCTGACACTTCTAGCGAACCGGCCACTCCTCGCCCCACATCGAGTACCAAACTGTGGGTCGCTAGTCTGCCAATGACTCCACGCTCTGCCCCATCAACTGAACCGCTGATGATCAAGCTCCCCAGGTTGTCCTCTCAGTCTTCATTTACACAGGGGGTAACCGAAGAGGAACCGGAGCTAGCCAAGTATGTGGCTGCCCACACTAATGTCCCCTCCGCTGATGATGTAATCCCCCTAGAAAAGATACCTTACTTCATCAATAAAGGGTTATCTTTGAACTACACCGAGCTTAATAAGCTATGTACAATGTATGCTATGGAACACGGTATAGGCACTCACCTACACACACAGGTGACAAATGTGTACACCGTAATCCAGCTTACTCCAGCAGAAGACGCTTACCGAATAATCGAGGGAGGGGACCATCCAATCATCTTCGGCCGGAAGGACGACTCGCATCCCTTCACCATAGAGGAAGCCGACCTCGGGTCAGATGCCGGAAGACTGCCTCTGTATTTTTATAGCCCCCAATCCAAATATCTCATGCAGAAACAGGGGTATGATCTGGAGACGACGCCAGGTTTGAACTACGGCACTGGGCGACGATTACCTTTGAAGCCGCCAGTCCCGGCGGGCAAACTGTGGGACTACTATAGCAAAACTCGATGCGGGTTAGGGTATGTAACACCTACTACGACCCCTGAGAGTTCAGACAAAGAATGCGACTGGCAGTCACATTCAACCGGGTCACCAACTTCTGACTCGGATACCAGCATCGGAGACGTGTTCAGACAAGTCTTGTCAGTCAACATGGCATTCGCCGACGCTTACGAAGAAGACGAAGACATCCTCGAGATCCTCGAGCTAGAGCCGTGGGCCCAGCAATTGGATGCACAATGGGAAAAATGGTTCGAACTGAGAGAACCTCCTACTGAAGATGAAGTCATACAGGTTGACCTCGGCAGCGAATCTTCTCCAAAACCAATTTTCGTCAGTAAAAGCCTAGCAGACGAAGAACGGGAGTCGCTGCTAGAACTTGTCAGAGAATACATTAATGTGTTCGCCTGGAGCTATGAAGACATGCCAGGGTTAAATCCCGACATTGCTCTTCACAAACTCAACATTCGGGCCGATGCGAAGCCAGTCAAGCAACAACAGCGATGCTTTCGCCCAGGCATCATGGACGCCATCGAAGCCGAAGTCAACAAACTGATAGCCAGCGGCTTCATTCATGTGGAGCAACATCCCGATTGGGTCGCCAATATAGTACCCGTCCTCAAGAAGAATGGGAAGATTCGAATCTGCATCGACTTCCACAATCTGAACGAGGCATGCCCCAAAGATGAATTCTCCCTTCCTATCACAGACATCATGATCGACAATACCTGCGGCTTCGAACGTATGTCATTCATGGATGGCTTCTCGGGGTACAACCAAATCAAAATGTCTCCTGATGACGAAAAGCATACATTATTCTGAACGACAATTGGCACATACTGCTACACAGTTATGCCTTTCGGTTTAAAGAATGCAGACGCCACATATCAAAGAGCCATGAGCATCATCTTCAGAGACCACTTACGCAAGACAGTGGAGTGCTATGTTGACGATATAGCCGTTAAGAGTCGCTGCAAGGCAGACCATCTGCAGGATCTAAGGACGGTATTCGACCTTATACGAGCGCACAATTTGAAAATGAACCCTACGAAGTCCTTTCTGGGCGTATCCAACGAGAAGTTCTTGGGCTTCATCATCTCTGCACAGGGTATCCATGTAGACCCTGAGAAGACGAAAGCAATTATGGAGATGGGTCCCCCGAGAAATCTCTGCGAACTCAGAGGCCTTCAAGGGAGGCTAGCTTACATCAGGAGGTTCATTTCCAACCTCTTCGGGCGATGTCGACCATTCACCCATCTCATGAAGAAAGGTGTCTCAATCGTATGGGATGAAGAATGCCAGCGCACTTTCAACAGCATCAAAGAATATTTGTCGAACCCTCTAGTCCTGGTGGGCCCGGTTCCTGGAAAACCATTTTTGCTCTATGTACGAGCAATGGAACACTCCCTCGGGGCTCTATTGGCACAAAATAATGATACAGGCCATGAGCAAGCCATATATTATCTCAGCCGAATGATGATTGGACCAGAGCACCGATACACCGCTGTGGAGAAGGATTGCCTTGCCCTGGTGTTCGCCATTCAGAAAATGCGGCACTATGTCATCGGACAAACGATACATGTGATCTCACGAGTCAACCCTCTCAGGGTCCTCATGACTAAACCAGGGGCACTCAGCTCTCGCCTCGCTACATGGGCAATATTGCTGTCCCCTTATCATATGATCTTCGTCCCATAAAAGGCAGTCAAAGGTCAAGCCCTGGCAGACTTCTTAGCAGCCCACTCAGGCTCGGAGTCCTCCAGAATATATGAAGAGATCCCAAATGAGGTCGCTGACTCGCATGCAACCTCTCACGATGATATATGGCGAATGTTCTTCGACGGTGCTTCGAGGATCGGACCTAAAGGCAATATCATCGTCGGAGTCGGGGTGGTGCTGGTCTCCCCTTCCGGATTGGTGATTAACCACGCTTATTCCCTCACCGAGCCCTGCTCTAACAATGTGGTCGAGTACAACGCTCTAGTCATTGGCCTCCAACTCGCAAAAGAGCTGGGGGTAGAATACCTTGAAGCATACGGCGATTCCCAACTAATCGTCAATCAGATACGGGGCTCATATGAGGTCCGCCACGAAGACATGATCCCTTATCACCAAATAGCGATTGACATCATCTCGTCGTTCGAGGGGTTCTTCATCGAACATGTCCCCAGACTTCGAAATATCGAAGCTGATGCCTTAGCTGGTATTGTCGGTTCCCTAGCGGTTCTGAACTATGATCGCCAATCAGTGGATGTGATAGGCCACGAACTGGTCTGTCCCAAGAACAATGTGCAATTCGTGGCGAGTTATTCCGCACAGACGATCGAGGATGTCCCAGATTGGAGACAACCATTCATCGACTTCGTCGTCTACAACATCCTGCCCGGGAACCCAAAGGAAGCCACTTCCATCAGATGGCGTTCTCTTAGATTCTTCTACGATACAGAGACGAAAATGCTATATCGTCGCTCCTACGACGGATTACTGCTTCGGTGTCTGTCAAATGCAGAAGCTAAAGAAGCCGTACGAGAAGCTCATGACGGTGTCTGCAGGGCCCACCAGCCCGGCCCAAAACTGCAAGACCGCCTTCGTCGAATGGGCTACTATTGGCCCACAATGGTGGCCGATACGATAGATTATGCTAGAAAATGCAAAGCCTGCCAAGTCTACGCGGACTTCATTCACCAACCATCTGAGTTTCTACATCCGACAGTGGCGTCCTGGCCATTCGAAGCATGGGGAATGGATATCATTGGTCTAATCGCCCCACCTTCCTCCCGAGGACATCGCTTCATACTTACGATCACTGATTACTTCTCCAAATGGGCGGAAGCTGCCCCACTCGCAGAAGTTAAGACTTCAAACGTGATCAGCTTCCTTAAGCATTACGTCATCTACCGCTTTGGACTGCCCCGAAGGATCATCCACGATAATGGTCCGCAGTTTGTAAGCCACACATTCTATCGGTTTTGCGATAAGCACCGTATTCAGAATGTTGCTTCGACACCGTACAACCCGGCAGCGAACGGGTTGGCAGAGGCATTCAACAAAATAATCATCAAACTCCTCAAGAAGTTTGTCTCCTCCAACAAATGCGACTGGAACGAGAAGCTCGACGAATGCTTATGGGCTTATCGCACCACAGTTCGAACAGCCACCAAAAATACACCATTCTTTCTGGTGTACGCGAGTGAAGCGGTCCTCCCATTGGAGACTCAGATCCCCTCACTACGTGCCGCCCTCACACATCAATTGACGACAGACGAAAACCACCATCGTCGGCTACAGGAATTGGAGGCACTAGATGAAAAGCGCCTCTTGGCTCAGCAACGAATTGAGCTATACCAAGTACGCATCTCTGGAGCCTTCAACAAGGAGGTCAAAATCAGAACATTCCAGGTGGGCGATCTCGTTCTGGCAGTCCGGAGGCCGATGGTCATGACTCACAAGACCGCCGGCAAATTCCAGCCAAAGTGGGAAGGCCTATTTATCATTGAGGCAGTATTCTCTAACGGTGCTTACCGCCTCGCAAAACAAAATGGAGACTTGCTCATGTTGCCCATCAACGGCAAGTTACTGAAGAAATATTATATCTAAACGACATTCTCTCCAGATCATCGAGTCATATATCCTCTGGTACCGCTGAACTCACATCCACAATATTTCAGATTATCAAGTCATGTACCCTATGGTACCGCTGAACTCACATCCACAATATTTCAGATTATCGAGTCATGTACCCTCTGGTACCGCTGAACTCACATCCACAATATTTTAGATTATCGAGTCATGTACCCTCTGGTACCGCTGAACTCACATCCACAACATTTTAGATTATCGGGTCATGTACCGGCTGGTACCGCTGAACTCACCTCCATATTCCCTTCAGATTATCGAGTCATGTACCCGCTGGTGCCGCTGAACTCATACTTTCTCAATATTCTAAATTACCGAGTTATGTACCCGCTGGTGCCTCTGAACTCACATTCTGGTCACTCTTTCAGATAGTAAGTCACGTATAATTATACCTCTGAACTTTCTTCCTGGAAGAGATCCTTCCTCATGATCCACTACCCGCACTTCCAGTTCACAAAAAAGGGTAATCGATCCACAAATTTCTAAAACGGCCATGTCTCCATTACCTCTGAGTCATTTTTACTTCCACCAAAAAATAAACCGCCCCCTCGCATAGAACTTCCACGTTCTCCTACCTCTGAGTCGTTCTATGTACCCCTTCTTCACTGAGCCTACTCCTGCCATATCCTCATTACCTCTGAGTAGGAAGGCTCCGTCGAAGAAACCTTCATGCTTGCCATGTCCTTAGTACCTCTGATTAAGTATGTTCGTTCCCTTCTACTTGTTGCCCATATCCAAAACCAGGGTACGTTAGGGGCAATGGGTCCATGCAAAATGTCCCAATAGAATAATCAATACACAGCAAAAGAGTGAAGCAAATATATTCTATTCATTCAGAAATCAGTTACATCTACGCGGTTACAGGAAAGTTCTTCATGCAGACAAGAAGAAAGGCAAAAAGAAGCAAAGACTACAGATAGACATTTACGAGAAACCTTAAAAAACCCTAGCCGCAGAAGTGCGTATACAACTCCTTCAACCACCTTACATATGAAGGATGCAATTAAGGAAGATCCTCGTCCAGAATAGGGGAATCAGAATTTCTAGTGCTGCCACCCTCAACAGTCTCGATAGTGGGGAGGACGTCGTCCCTCTCAGGCGCTGATTCTTCTTTCATCACCTCCTTCTTAACAGAGGGAGGCCCCTGATTGATGCCAGGGAGCGGCAGCTCCTCTACCACTGCAATCTCAGCGTTCGGTGGAGACACTACAAGAACCAAAAGACGAAAAAGAAGTGATAATGAATGATAAAAACAGTCAGAGGATATTCAGAAGGGTTCATGCGGCCCGTTGAAAGATAATTTTCCCGTGGCTCGGACATGGAATATATTCCATACGGCTCATGGGACGTATATGCAGACCACGAAATTTGAAAAGCTCGCATCAAATGATTATGTACGAAGTAATACAGCAGAACAGCATCTGTTAGGGTTTCAAAGCACCCAATCGTCCACACAGTCCTTACCTTCGACGACAACATGAACGTCAAGACGAACGGAGGGTACGGCAGTTGTAGACGAAGCCGACTTCCTACTCTTTGCCACAGCCTTCTTCACTGCCTTGGAAGCCCTAGGTGCCATCGTTGTCTGTCGGTCAGAAGAAGAAAGCAGGACAAAAATCTTAAATCAAGAAGAGTCCAAGAGAGAAATCCCTCCAAAAACCCTTCCATTTATAGAGGACCAAGACCGACGCCTCGTACAAAGTAGTCGACTCTTCGGCTATCGATACAGACCAGCTAATTAAAGATCAGAAACTCTTGGGATCATGCCCCAAAAGGGTTTGCATGCATGACATAATGACGTGGCAAGGAACTATGCGGTTGAGATATCCCTGTAGTTTAAAAGTCCCCTGCGGCTAAGCCATCCATGCGGCTTGAAAGTCTATGCGGCCTAACAGTTCATGCGGCCAGATAAATCCATACGGCTGAATCATCTATGCGGTCAACAAAGGCAATGCTTCTTATTCAAAGTATTTCAATTTTGCAAATTAAAAACTTTGAAGGGGGTCTTGTAAAAGCATGAAAAATATTAGAATGATGGTCTATGCGGCTCGGAACAGGAAAACCCCATGCGGCTCATACAGGAGCAGTCCCATGCGGTTCAGAGAGACTCTCAGTCTCATGCGGCTCGGGGCAGGAGAGTCCATACGGCTCACATAGCGACAGTCCCATGCGGTTCAAAGAGTCCCCCAGCCGTATGCGGCTCAGAAGTACATGCGGCTCATATACGACCAACAGAGATATACGGCTCGATCAACACCACGTGTCCCCATGGGATCCCTTCACACAGCTGACCATCGAGTAATGGCCTTATTCAATGCTCTGCCATGATTTGACAGCTGACGGCTCTGACATGAAGTGTCATGATGGTCCTGTCATAATGACAGACTCTTCGTAAACGGAAGAAAATATCTGATACGATCCGAGATTGCCACGTGGCTACTCCCATGCGGCTCAATTGAAGAACAACTTCATGTGGCTGGCAAGAATCATCTTCCTGCGGCTCACCAAGAAGCCATCCCATGCGGCTCTCAAGTACTATACCTATGCGGCTCACCAAGAAACTATCCTATGCGGCTCGCAAACACTATACCTATGCTGCTCACTGAGACGCTGTCTCATGCGGTTCATGGATATCATACGGTTC
Source organism: Iris pallida (assembly GCA_029216955.1). Taxonomy (NCBI): domain Eukaryota; kingdom Viridiplantae; phylum Streptophyta; class Magnoliopsida; order Asparagales; family Iridaceae; genus Iris; species Iris pallida. The sequence continues at coordinate 946,589 of JANAVB010016800.1, read as the reverse complement.
TGGCAGGGTCCACCATTAAGACACGTGGCAGAGATTTAATTACCCCCACGACTTGACAGTTGGTAGCAAGGATGATTATGAGATGCAAATCAATCAGAGATTTACCAGATCCCAATGACCATATTTAACGTTATCTTCATAATTAATGAGATCAGGTCATATCATTCACGATCAAGCCAATGGGACACGTGGAGAGAGATCCAAGCTTAACACAACCAATCATGAAGATTTAAAGCAATCAGCATTAATCATTCACAAGATTCAATACTATCCCCATTTATGGCCCAGATCCTTCATGCTTAAAACTAATGGTCTAGATTGATTAAGCATCAGGCTGCCGCCACTTTGAGAATGGGTAATCATCCAAACCCTAATGAGGCCTCCACTATTGTAAATAGCAAGGTGCCATTCCCTTGTAAAATATATACACTATCAGAGAGAGATACGCATATACAGAGAGACTCCCCCAATAATCAGAGAGGAAATACACAGAGAGAGAGAAGCCAGAAGAATAATAGAAGGAGAGCAAGAAGAGAATTTCTTTATCAATGCCAACCATCTCGTCACAGGAGCCAAGGCTGCATACCGATCGTCCAAGGAGTAAGGCAGGGCTGCCGTCGCCTTTCCGAGCCTCTATCGTCACCCCCAGAATCAAAAATAGACACTTGTACTTAGATTGCTGTACCTAGGTTTTCGTCCCTAGGCTTTCTTTGTACAAGCGAGTTTGTAACGTGAAGTAAAAGTTCGGTACTCCGATAATTGTTCTGTTCTTTTGTATTTCATGGCAAACAATTTGCTGTTTATTTATTTTAGCTTATATTTCATGCATTATTCATTTTCTTTATGCAAAATAAACTGTGATACATGGCATAACCTGTTAGAACTTACTGTTTATTTATATTTCCTGCTATGTATTATTTTTCTTACATATTAAACCTAGATTTAAGGGACCACCTTGTGTGTTGCATTCATGGCCTTGACACGTTGTACCACAAAATTGTGTGTCGTATGTAGAACACGGACGTGCATGATTAGCTGGCCACCAGTACATACAAGCCGTGCGATAGGAATAACCGCTAATAGAGGTTGCATGCTTAGTTTGACTTAGCGGTTAATAAAGGATTTATGTTGTGGATACAACATAATAGACATTGGGTGGGAAGAACAGTTCCTTAATGTGTGGGTCATATATGCACGGCCCTGATTATCGGTTATCTCCAATGGAAGGTACGGTCCTGATAGCCGGTTATCTCCAGTGGGAAGTACGGTCCTGATTGCCGGTTATCTCCAGTAGGAGATACGGTCCTGATTCCTGATATTCCTGATCCGGCCCATGCGTCAAAGGTTTGTTCTTATTGTATTCACTATAGTACGGTTAGGTACCCTATTGTAGGCATCCCTTATTTATTTGAGTAATATTTATTCAGTTTATATGGCATGATATTATGTATTTTGTTACATCTCTCTGAGGACCTGGTTATATCTCCAGGTGTGTGCTTCTGTGAATTTGCAGGTGTTCTAGCCAAGGCCGTGATCTTCTCCATTCTTTCGAAGACGATTGCGCTTGGTTCGTCTCGTTATTTTATCGATCACTTCTGGTATATTTTATTTGAGATAGTTGGTAGTAGACTTTGTCTCCTCCCAACGATTGTATATATGACAAATTCAAAGTTGCTCTTATATCATTTATTTATCTAGTAGATGAGATTTAGTTATTCTAGATTTACTGTATTTTACAGCTTATGTATTCATACGAGGTTTCCATATATTGGAGTATACTTCGTATGTATGCAGCTGGCATGGATACGTACCTAGTCCTAAGTATTTTGGGACTGGGGCGTTACATGTTTTGTGGTGGCCCATGCAGGTCGAGTTTGTCACTTCGGTTACGTTACTGTACCGATGTGAACCTGCAACATAGGATTATAATTATAGGAATCTCATCCATACAGCTTGACCTCTTTCCTTGGCTTCAAATTCCGAACTCTCGTCCGACTTCATTGAATTTCATCTTGCTTGATTCCTTTCTACCGTTGATTCTTACTTTCGTGCTTAGTGTCAACTAGGAAGATGACTACACTAGTATATGCTCATAGGTCAAACACATGGCTAGAATGATTATATTGGCAATTGGAATACATTTAAGACTCTAATTGAGTTAAAGGGTTTTTTTAGTGTGATTTAATGATTAGTAATTTGTAAAGTAGGATATTACCAAGAAAAGTTTTAACCTTGAGATTTCTAAATAGTAAACACCAGAGGATTTATAGAATTTCATACTTGGTTTAAGAAATTGATTGATTTTCAAAGATTTGATATTTATGATTTATTGGATTATAGTTATACATCCTTGCACAAGTATAAAATTGATTTGCTTTTCGAGTTGTGATATTTATGAGTTTGGGTGATAGATATACATTTTTGAACAAATATAAAATTTATTTGATTTTTGAGTTTTAATGTTCATGATTTATTGTATTATAGTTATGCACCTTGAACAATTATAGATTTGGTTTGAAAATGATCTTAGCTTTTAAAAATGGTCGTAGGAATTATTTAAACGGAGTTGTACAACTTGCGGTTTTCGTGTTTATAAAATTTTAAATTTTAAGGAGAAGTAATGACGGTGAATTTTGGTTTAAAATATTTGAAAGTTATGAAAATAATTTTTGAGAATTTTTCTTTATTTTATATTGTGTCCTATGATTGAGGATTTACAAATCTTTTTAGATTTTTGGTAAAAAAATATAGATTTTGACTGAGAAGATTATTTGAAAATTTAGTTTAATGTGGGATTGCTAATATTAAATTTTTTTTGAAGAATTTCGAAGGATGTGATGGAAAGTTATTTTGATTGATTAAAGGAAGTTACCATTTAAAAGTTGTGAGTTTGTTGGAATAACATAGCATAAATAGAAGTTAAAATTGATGAGAGCATTGAGCTTAATTTTTTGAGATTGCTTTTAATATGCTAAGAGTTTTATTATAAATTAATTGAAAATTTTAGAGTGTTAAATTTTTGATTGATTGTGAAATTTTTATGGATTCGTAAATTATGAACTCTTGAGTTAAATAGTTGAATTTAAACGTTAATTTTGGAAAAGGTTAGTAGTAACGTGATAAAATTTTATTTGAGATTTATGAGAGTGATTTAAATTTTTTATGATAAATTTGAACGGCTTGGAGTAAATACAAATTTTGATGGTATATTTTTGGAAGTTATTTTTTAAACTTTTGGAGAAAACTTGAGTTAAATTTTAATGGTAGGCCCCAAGATAACCCTATTGAGTATTCCACACTAATTGCCATGTCACTTATGACCATGATAGTAGTATATACACAAGTGTTGTTAGTCATCAACCCAGCTATGTGACTATATTTCCACCTCAACTTACTCGACCTTCCTTCAATTCTAGATCTTTTAATTACGACCTTCTAACCCATTTGCAATTTGAATAATGAGTTAATGGTTCCTTAACTGTATTCATCTAGGAGACTATCTTCTCTCCGAAATTGTGTTCCTAAATTATTTTTACTGGATTCTTTAATTAATTTTATTTCACGCTTTAACTTGATCTTTTTTATTTTGTGCATTAATTATCACCTCGTGAACTCCCACTTTCTATTTTTGATCTTCTGGCGTCCCCTACCGTGACTTGTATATTTGGAGTACAACACTACACTTTTCCTTCCAACAAATTTCATATGTAAGACCTAGACAAGTCCACCTTCCTGTAGACATATCATATCCCACCAAAACCCTTCTCCTTGTACTCTATTTCTTGATATGACTTTATGGTCAAAATGGCCAAACTATAATCTTTACCATGATACCGATATATTTTCGACCACGGATAGGGATTCAACCTCAACTCAATTCTTTCGACCCGATATATGATTGTGTTCTACTAAATTTTTTAAATGCTTAAATTTGTACTTTATCTTGATTGCTTGGCCATTGTCCCATGATACTATTAGTTTAACTCTTGTAAGTTGGGTAGAATACCTCACCATCTAACAAACCTTTTCCTTGTGAACCACATTGGTAAGTTCACTTAGACTCTAAATTTAGAGGACCCTACCTTATCTAGTCTACCAAGCCATAAATAAAGAAACACTAGGACAACTGTATAGGCCCACACTTCGGGCGAGCCTTGATTTTAAAAGATCTGAGACTATTTAATTTCCTTCATCAGTACCTCCCTTGCACATATTTTGACTATCCCATGCTGCTAATGTAGCTTCAGTTTTGCAAGCTTATTTCGTCATCAAACTTGATCATGACATATTTTATTGGGTGCACCCACTAACATATTGTCTAATCAGAACCGGTGCATGATGGTCTGATCAACCTATTGCACTTTGGTTCGCTTATCACATATTATCCTACGTGGATGGGGACATAGCTAAACTTGTCCTCTAGAGTCCCATCCGCGACTGCCTTGATAACTCCTTTTGAATTATTCGGTCGCCTTTGAACCACGTATTCGTATTCGATAACGCCTCCTTCGAACTCTATATTGCGTTCTCCTTCACCTATTTCAGAAGGGCGAAAGCGTCGTACTAAAACTCCTCTATCTGTCCTATCACCATGACCATTACCACCCAATGTAACCATATCTTTGTCTTGTACTACTCGACTTTTCCCTCGACACTAAACTTATAATCTTGACTTTCTAATCAGTTGAATTTAAGAGTTATTACAATCGTCTCTTAATCATACCCTCAACCTAGACTACGACCATATAAACTTCCTTAAACCCTCCTATCTACCGTTGTGCCTTCTCACCCCCTCCTAATTCTTAATTTCGAGGACGAAATTCTTTTAAGTTGGGTAGGATGTAAAACCCCTAAATTTCTACTATATTTTTTATATATATTAAATTTGGTACTAATTTAAAAATTTTGTATTGTACGTCGCATAGTCGTATTGTACGTCGCGCACAAAATTTTATTTTTCGTAGTTGCTCGTCAAGTGCGAATATGTGCGAGCGTACATATTTTAGAAAAACATTTTTTTTCTATTTTATTATACACTTTCAAAATATTATATAATTATTATTCTTGCTATAAAAAGCCTTTTTATTTTTAGCAGTTATTAATCAGTAAATAATATTTCATTGTATACTAGGAAAAGCATAATCATGTATGCATTATTCGTGCATAGATATATTTCATAATTATTTATTAGTCTATTTTAAATAAAAATGTAATTTTTGAGATTTATTAATAAATATTTTATTATTTAAAAAGATATTTAAAAATATTTATTATTTTTGAAATTATTATTATTGGTATTTTGAAAAATATATTTGGAAGTTATGATGGCCATTTAAATCTTGATTTGATTTTTGGATTTATTTAAATAGTTAAATATTCGAAATTTATTTATCCCATTTGATTTTGAGCTAAAAATTTAAATAGATTTAAATTGGATTTAATTGATTTGATTTTAAACTAAAAGAATTTGATTTGATTTAAATTAGATTTGGATTTGGATTTGGATTTGATTGCTTTTAAATTAAATTACGAAATATCTAAATTGGGTTTAAATGAATCCTAATTCTTATTTAATTGAGAATTCCTATATCCTATAAATCAGCAGGTACTCCTCCATATTATTTTCACCATAAATTATCTTTCAAACCATCCTTGTCAAAATTTCTCTCTTTTTTTCGTCATAAATTCAGCCTCAATTTTCAAAGGGTGTAGCAACTTCGAATGACCATAACTCCCAACTCCGGACTCCTTTTGACCTCCAGTTTTTTTTGTTGGAATCGTATTGAGGTATATTTTTTGAATGTAAATTTTATTTTCATAAATTCGGAACTTAATTTTTTGAAAAATTTGTGGAGTGTCAGTGGTCCGAAATCTGACACGTTTTAGTATTTTTGAGATTCTGGGAGAACCAGGAATCAGAATCACGATCCGTTTGAAGTTTCGGAATACTGACAGAAAAATATACATCATATATTTTTCCTAAAAAAATTTCAAAATATTTTATTTTTGGTTTTTATTTTAGAAGTTTGTCACATCGTCTGAGTTCATCTTGTGTAGCCCTGTGACTATTCTGTACCCAACGGGATTATCGATTTCACCAGCAAGGACCTCAGGCAAGACACCTTGCCATTTGTTGTTTATTTATTTTAGCTCATATTTCATGCATTATTTATTTTCTTTATGTAAAATGAACTGTGATACATGGCATAACCTGTTAGAACTTACTGTTCATTTATATTTCCTGCTATGTATTATTTTTCTTACACATTAAACCCAGATTTAAGGGACCACCTTGTGTGTTGCATTTATGGCCTTGACACGTTGTACCACGAAGTTGTGTATCGCATGTAGAACACAGACGTGCGTGATTGGCTGGCCACCAGTACGTACAAGCCATGCGATAGGAATAATCGCTAATAGAGGTTGCATACTTAGTTTGACTTAGCGGTTAATAAAGGATTTATGTTGTGGATACAACATAATAGACATTGGGTGGGAAGAACAGTTCCTTAATGTATGGGTCATATATGCACTGCCCTGATTGCCGATTATCTCCAATGGGAGGTACGGTCTTGATAGCCGGTTATCTCCAGTGGGAGGTACGGTCCTGATTGCAGGTTATCTCCAGTGGGAGATATGGTCCTGATTCCTGATATTCCTGATCCGGCCCATGCGTTAAAGGTTTGTTCTTATTGCATTCACTATAGTACGGTTAGGTACCCTATTGCAGGCATCCATTATTTATTTGAGTAATATTTATTTAGTTTATATGGCATGATATTATGTGTCTTGTTACGTCCCTCTGATGACCTGGTTATCTCTCCAGGTGTGTGCTTCTGTGAATTTACAGGTGTTCTAGCCAAGGCCGTGATCTTCTCCATTCTTTCGAAGACGATTGCGCTTGGTTCGTCTCGTTATTTTATCGATCACTTCTGGTACATTTTATTTGAGATAGTTGGTAGTGGATTTTGTCTCCGCCCAACGATTGTATACATGATAAATTCAAAGTTGCTCTTATATCATTTATTTATCTAGTGGATGAGATTTAGTTATTCTAGATTTACTGCATTTTACAGCATATGTATTCATACGAGGTTTCCATATATTGGAGTATACTTCGTATATATGCAGCTGGCATGGATACGTACCTAGTCCTAAGTATTTTGGGACTGGGGCGTTACAATACTCGATTTGTGGTACCTTGCGCCAGTAAGAAGCGACAGTGCTTCTTCTTCTTTTTGTGTGTGTCCACAAAAATGGCAGCTCTGCTGGGGACTACCTTTTCCTCTGACGAGAGGGTGGTGACGCAATCTGATACCGATAAAGTGGGGAGCACTTAGAAGATGTTGATCGTAAAGTTCGATCAGCAGGCGTTCGAAGAGATGCTTTCGAGGGACGGCTCTACTCCCTCGAAATCAGGGAAGCGAAATAAGTCTCACAAGAATTGGCTTCTGAAGGCTCGTGCTGCATATCTTGCCAGTGTCGTAGAAGATATACAACCGAAGGGGAACTCCGTCATGAGGGCACATCATCCTTCCACATTAGCTCCCAATACGAAGAGGGCGCATACCATTTCGGGCTCTACTAGCCCAGTGACTTCCCTCTTGTGCAATCAACAACAGAGTGTTCAACACTCGAGACTTGGCAAATGAAAACATACGATGACAAGAATCGAAGTGTTCGACTCTCTGGGCAAACTCAGCGAGTCTCGTAAACGAAAAAGACAAAACTGGGAGAAAACAATACTGTTTTCCAAAGTATGAGCCCAGAGGTATGCGCCCAAGGCAGTATATGGTCGCATAACTTTGGCCAGAGGACTTCTGTCTTTGATAGGTTATGCGCCCAGGACCATACGCCCAGGCTCCGATGACCCGTTCTATGTGCCCACATCCAGGAAGGCCAGGCATGCTGCCAGGACTTCAGGAAACCATGCACCCAAGGGCATGCTCTAGGGTCTATGCGCCCACAGCAAAAGACAGGCCCCAATGCGTATAGCAGGGGACTGTCTTCAAGGTCATCATAGAACTTAGGTGTGGGGTTTTCCCCTACACATGAACTAAGTCTGGATGCGCCAACTTCCCTTACAAACCCATTACAAAGCTTGGTGATGCATGTGACATGGGTTTTAAGGCAAAACTCCCTTCCATCGATTTATGCAACATAATAAATCATAAGCTTAAAGCGAGGAAGGATACTGCAACTCACGGGGTGCATCCGTGCACCAGTATTGTCATCAACTGTTGCTGTTCTAAAGCAACAAAGGTGCCTCTGAGGTAGTCCGTATTTCGAAGACTGTAGCGCTCTGATGATGAAAAGTTGCTATATATTTCATCCAACATGGCTTTATGGGGTCCTTCTTACGGAGCCCCAACCAAAGAAGGTGGACTACTAACCCAATATTTTCTCTCAGTTCCGCGAATAGAAGAAGTAGTCTGCCAACAAACAGCCAGCGAGCTATTATATTTGAAGGATTCTATATGGGTACTCGGTCAAGGATGAGATTCCTTATAGATGGCGAGGACTTTCAAGCTGGGGGTGATCTTCCCTCAGCTGGGGGTAGTATTCCTTCAGAATCTGAAGAAGACGACCTTCCTACTGGGGGTAGCCTTCCAGATGATGATGATCTTTTTGAGTCCAATGGTGACTATCTACCTTCCCTGCCTGAAGATGAGGGCCTTTTCAACTCAGAGACAGACAATATCAGCACCAGTTGTACTATCTCCTCTATTCATCCTCGTATGCTATCTGCGTATAGGGCGGATGGAAAGAGACCTGAAGAAGCTAGTGATCAGACCAACAAGCGGCTAGAGAGTCTTGAAATGGTATTTGCCAAGATCACTGATATGCTTACCAGCATCATGGCGATCCAAACTACTGGGGCTGTTCCTCCACCTCAACCGAACGTCTCAGCTCACGCTAGTCCGGCTCATGGCAACAACCCTTCTTCACTACAAAAGAAGTATCATTCCGTTGCGCCTCCTCCAAATCCCGTAAATGCTGGGGGTGGTCCTTCGCCAATGACACTTGACAACCGTACAACAGCTGTTTCTCAACATCTGCTCAATCAGCAGGATGCAATTGATTCTCTTATTTTCTGTCTCGATACTATCTCACACAAAGACAAGCTTCAGAAGATGGGGATATCTCAACCTTATCCTCCTGAATGGGAGAATGCTACTTGCCCTCCTAACTACAAGCCATTGATGCTAAATTTGTTATACAGGATGACTTCTTCTCGCCAACACATGACATAGTTCAACACGCAGACTCTGCACTTACCAAGGGACGATGCGTTCTTGTCAAAGATATTTATCAACACCTTACAGAGGGTAGCTTTTGAATGGTTCTGCAGTCTGCCTAACGGTTGCATTAACTCCTTTAAAGACTTGAATATGTTATTCCTCAACAAGTTTTATGAGAGTGGCATGCATGTTAGTATGTCCACTCTCATTAAGACCAAGCAGAGGAGGAGTGAGTCTGTTATTGCTTTCATCAAACGCTTCAGGCGACTAGCATTGAAGTTGTCCTTCGGTATACCAGACTCAGAGCTTATGGATACTTTTTGGTATAACTTTCTTCCTACAGTAAAGTTCTGTCTGAGTATACATAAGTATGATATATGGTCTGCTTTCATCGGGGCTGCTGATGCTACTGAGAATGATGTTCCTAATCTAGAATTACTGGGGTTGAAGACACCCAAATATGAAGACAAAAGTAAGTACCCCCAAACTATCCCAATCTATGGGGGTAAAGGGAAAGAAGTCTTGAAGTTCAACACTTTCAAAGGAGCTTCCAATTCTCAGGGCGCTCTTGACAAACCCGATGACACTTTCTACTTTGACGAAGATGATGTTATTACCATTTTTTACACATTGATGAAGGGTAATAAACTGACATTGCCTCCACCACGGTGTCCTGCGGAGGCAAACCAACTAAATGATCCCAAGTAGTGTCTTTATTACCAGTATATGCACCATTCTACCAAGGATTGCATCGTCCTGAAGAAGAAGATACAAAAGCTTATCGACAGCCAAGTTATCAACCTCGAAGCTGAAGACAAGGTCGTATCTTCTAACATGATCTCTCTTCAATATGGTGACTTTTCTCCCACAGAAGTCCCAGACGGCGTAGTCCCAATCTTCAAGGCAGTAATGGAAGTCGTCAACTTGTCGCCAGCTCGCGACTCAACGTTGGTACTACTCACGACAGAATGTGGTGAGATCATGTGGTTCGTCCAAATCTTGTACAAGAAATAACGTAGGGGGTGGTGCCTTCCAAAGCAAAGAGGGAAAAAAATACAAGTCATGCCATATGGTGTCTTCTCCCATTTACGAAGTTCTATATGGCGAGACGCAATCTGGGTAGACTTACCTACGAACTTATGACCCCGCACAAAAAGAGGCAGTGCCGTCTCAAGCTCCTGCTACCCCCACAAGTTCAGAAGCTGGTCCATCTAAATCCTCAACTACCGACAAAGCTATACAGAAGGAGATGCAATTTGACAAGTCTCTGAAGGCACCAACTCTCGAAGGCATGGATCTGCCTTACAACTTTGACATACTGGCACAACTGGCCAATACACCTATCAGATTGTCTTTGTTCGACCTGTTGCGGCTCTCCAAAGAGATACGTAAAGTTTTAAGTGGGGCATTACTACATGCTGACTCTTATCTCGCTGAAGTCAAAGCCCCCGTTGAAGATCCAGTCTCCTGTCCTCACTGCCATAGCACTATGGAAGTGGTGCCCAACATCACCTTTTCACAAGAGGACATGCTACTAAAAAATAATTATCATGATAGACCTCTGTACTTTATAGGATATATCGGGGCGATTAGGTGGATCATATGCACATCGATCCAGGTTCCTCCCTCAGCATCATCCCTAAAAATTTACACCAAATTCTAGGGATCCCTCTGCACAAGCTGTCTGCAACCAATACAACTATCATGACTTTTAATGCTGGAAGAAATCATCTGCTGGGCAAGATCCGTCTCAAGTGCCAGATTGGTGATCACCGAACAGAGGTTTCTTGCTATGTAATCGATGCCAATGTGTCTTACAATGTCTTGTTGGGACGTCCATGGATACACGAGAATATGATCGTTCCTTCTACTCTTCACCAGTGCTTCAAGTACGTCAACGGTGATGGCATCGTGAAGAAGGAGTTTGCCGATGTCGATCCTTTTAAGGGTATTGAAGCCTACTATGGAGATTCGGTACTTTATCAATCTCAGCCCTCCAAGGATGATGGCAATGAAGCTGACGATGAAGCTGAAGTTAGTTCATCCGCCAGTGACGGTCCCCTGGTTATCCGAGTCAAAGGACGTACTACTCCAAAAAGTACTCCAAAACCTCTCATAATCTACGTCAAAAAGAAGAATCTTGATATTGTCAAACCATTGACCATCACTCTCCGTAAAATGACTCGGGTGGAACCTGCTGAAGTCCGTTCTCCCAATCCTGATGAGTTACCCTACGTAGTGAACTTAATCAAGTCTGTGACTCCTGTTCCGGACAATGATCCCCTCAATGAGTATATCAATACTCAAAATAATGTACCTTCAGTGGATGATGTTATCCCTGAAGAAGAGCTTGTATATTTTCTAAATAAAGGTTTATCTTTGAATTACTCTGATGTCTACCGATCTGTAAACCAGTACATAGATACATTGTACACCCTAGAGCAAGGCACAGGACCACATCTCTGTATGCCGATCACGATGCCTCGTCTGTGAGAAAAAGTCTGGCCATAAGATATCCACAACTTCATCATTCCAGCTAGAAAGGAGGGCGAAGAATTGATCATCTTCGGTCGAATAAGTGGCGAAAGAAAGTTTATTCTGGACTTTACTACTCCCAATTACAACACTAAAGCTGACTATGATTCAGGAAAAATGTAACTTTACCGATATGGTTGGCAGGCCAAAAATATAATCCAAAACATGGGATATGATATAAAAAGCGACCAGTGACTAAACTACGGTCAAGGGCGACGATTGCCAATACATTACTTTGCTCCTTTCGGCAAACCCGAGAACTATTATCAACGAAACGATATTGGTTTGGGTTATGTTACTCCTCCAACAACTCCTGAAGGATCAGACGTCGAAGTGGATCATTGTTCTCATTCTTTTGATTCCTGCCTCTGGGATTCAAATTCCAGCATTGGAGACATGTTCAATGTAACTTTGTCCGTCAACATGGTGTCAGTTGACAAAATTGTAGAAGATGTCCAATCAATTGAGCTCGAACAATAGGCTCAAAAGATAGACACCAGGTAGGAGTTACATTTCGAACAACGTGAACCACCTATTGAAGACGAAATCGTCCAAGTTAATTTAGGAGATGAATCATCTCTTAAACCAATCTTTATCAGTAAAAGTCTGTCTGGTGAAGAACGACAATTTCTTATACAGCTTATAAGAGAATATATTGACGTCTTTACATGGAGATATAAAGAAATGCCAGGCTTAGACCCTAAAGTTGCTATGCACCGCTTAAATATCTCGTCTAAAGCTAAGCTAGTGAAGCAGCAACAACGACGGTTTCGACCAGATATCATGGAGGCTATCGAGAGTGAAGTCAAGAAGCTTATTTCAAGTGGGTTCATTCGCGAAGAACAACACCCTCACTGGGTTGCTAACATTGTTTCGGTCATAAAAAAGAACGATAAAGTTCTAGTCTGTATCGATTACCGTGACTTGAACTCTGTATGCCCAAATGATGAGTTCCCTCTACCGATCACCAACGTAATGATCGACAATACTTGTGGCTTTGAGCAGATTTCCTTCATAGATGGGTTCTCAGGCTATAACCAGATCAAGATGTTCCCAAATGATGAGAAATACACATCTTTTTGAATACCGTTGGGGGTATACTGCTATACGGTTATGCCATTCGGATTAAAAAATGCAGGGGCGACATACCAGCGAGCTATGAACACAAGTTTTTGCGATCATTTACGCAAAACATTAGAATGCTACGTAGATGATATCGCTGTTAAAAGTCGTCTCAAGGGCAACTACCTCTAAGATTTGAGAATGGTGTTCGAACTAATACGTACACACCAACTCAAGATGAATCCAACCAAGTCTTTTCTGGGAGTCTCCAGTGGCAAGTTCTTTGGTTTTGTTATCACTTCAAAGGGTATACATGTTGATCCGGAGAAAGTAAAAGCTATCCTCGATATGCGTCCTCCAAGAAATCTCAAAGAGCTACGCGGACTTTAAGGAAGGTTAGCCTATATCAGACGATTCATTTCAAATCTTTCTGGAAGGTATCAACCGTTTACTCAACTCATGAAGAAAGGAGTATCTTTCGTCTGGACTAAACAATGTTAACGCGTATTTAACGACATCAAGAAGTATCTCACAAGCCCCCCAGTGTTGGTGGCTCTGATAGTTGGAAAGTCTTTTTTGTTTTATGTTTGTACTATAGATCATTCCCTTGGTGCCCTATTAGCTCAGAAGAATAAAGGCGGTCATGAACATGAAATCTACTACCTCAGTCGTACGATGGTTGATGCCGAGCACATATACACACATGTGGAAAAGGAATGTCTTCCACTGGTATTTGCTATCCAGAAGACACGTCACTATGTGTCTGGGCAGACTATCCACATTATATCTAGATTGAATCCTCTTAGAATACTCATGACTAAACCGGGTTCTCTTAATTCCCGTTTAGCTATATGGACAATGCAGTTGACTCCATACGATATACTGTTCGTCCCTCAGAAGACAGTAAAAGGCCAAACATTAGCTGATTTCTTAACAGCTCATCCGGTGCCAGAATCTTCCAAACTCTACGATGAAATCCCGAATGAAGTGGTTGAGGCTAACACCGCAACTGAGGAAATCCTCATTTGGTGGATGTTCTTTGATGGTGCGTCAAGAATAGGACCTAAAGGAAATATCATAGCCGGAGCAGGCATCGTACTTGTATCACCTGACCATTTGGTTATGCACCGTGCGTATTCTCTCGTGGAACCTTGCACCAATAATGTGGCCGAATATAATGCCCTACTGATCGGCCTTCAATTGGCAAAACAACTGGGAGTTGACTATCTAGAAGCTTACGATAATTCTAAACTAATAGTTAGTCAGGTCAGAGGGGATTATGGAGTTCATCACGAAGATCTCATCCCATATCACAAAGCGACGATCGAGTTGGCTTCTACCTTCGCTAGGTTCTTTATCGAGCACATGCCTCAATTACAGAATATAGAAGTAGATGCTTTAGTCGGTCTGGCCACTTCCTTGACTGTTCCTGTCAACACTCAGCATTCGATCAAAGTGTCTGGTCAAGAGTTATTCTGTGAGAAAGATGACTTGCATATTCATCACAGTTACACAATATAAATGAATGTCGACGTCAAAGACTGAAGATTTCCATTCATAGACTACGCCATCTACGAAATCCTCTCTGAGGACCCAAAGGAAGCAGTGTCTATCCAACGACGATCCCTCAGATTTTACTATGATATAGCTACCAAAATATTGTACCGACGTTCTTACGACGGGCTACTATTACGATATTTATCAGACACAGAAGCCAAGCATGCCTACGTGAGGCTCATGACAAAATTTGTGGCGCATACCAACCAGGCCCCAAATTGCAAGATCGTCTTTGATGAATGGGTTATTATTGGCCCACGATGATAGTAGATTCTGTTGAATATACAAAGAAGTGTAGGGTTTGTCAGTTCCACGCCGATTTTATTCATCAACCTTCGGAGTTTCTATACCCGACAGCGGCATCTTAGCCTTTTGAAGCCTAGGGTATGGACATCATCTGCCCAATCATCCCATAATCCTCCAGAGGATATCGGTTTATCCTAGCTATAACCGATTACTTCTCCAAATGAGTGAAAGCTATACCACTCATCGAAGTAACGACGTCGAATGTGATCAGTTTCGTCAAACATCATGTCATCCACCACTTTGGCCTACCTCGTAGGATCATCCATGATAATGGTCTATAATTCGCGAGCCATGCATTCTATCTGTTCTACGATAAGAATCAAATTCAGAAGGTAGCCACTACCGCCTATAATCTAGCAGCTAATGGATTAGCAGAAGCCTTCAATAAGACTATCATCAAGCTTCTGAAGAAGTTTATGTCTTCAAACAAGCACGATTGGAATGAGAATCTCGACGAATGTCTCTGGGCCTATCGTACAACGGTTCGCACTCCAACAGGCAGTACGCCATTCTCTCTGGTTTATAGGAGTAAAGCAGTTCTTCCTCTAGAAATTCAGATTCCCTCTATTCGAGTAGCCTTAGCCAGTGAGTTGACTGTCGAAGAAAGTTACCGTCTACGACTGCAAGAGCTGGAAGTGCTAGACAAAAAATACTTTTTAGCTCAACAACATATTGAGCTATACCAAGCACGCCTTTCTAGAGCCTTTAATAAAAATGTGAAGGAAAGAATCTTTCAAGTTAGCGATCTGGTCTTAGCAGTAAGAAGACAAATGGTCCTGACGCACAAGAGAAAAGAAAATTTCCAGCCTAAATAAGAAGGTCATTTCATTATAGAATTAGTGTATTCTAATGGTGCGTATCGTTTAACCAAGCCTGATGGTGACTTGCTCATGATGCCAATCAACGACAATTTCCTGAAGAAATATTATGTATAACCGTCATGTACATCGTTCACATATACCATGTTTTAATCATGTAAATGTACAGTACAATGTTTACGTAATTGAAAAAATTATTTAACTATTATTCGTATTTCAAGAGTCTTAGATATGCCATGGATAATAGGTCCTCTAAAAAAGATTCCTCAGTGGAATTATCTTTGTTTTTGGACTCTGCCCAAACTCAGTCTTATGAAAACGGTCACGTCTGAACTATTTTTCGATAATTATTTCCCAGTAGAATAATTAAGAAATATTTTGCCACGTCCATACAACCTCTGAGCAAAAACATTTCGTCAATGATAATCACGTCCATATTACCTCTGAATTATCCACTCCTACCTAATGTTATATATTCGTCCACGTCCATATTACTTCTGGTCAGATATAGAACATCCTCTGCTATTACGTCCTCATTACCTCTGCTAGCAGTTTCTTTCAACTTATTATTTATATTCGAGAATCTTGAACATAAAATAGATAATAAGTCCATATTAAATTCTTCAGCAGAATACCCACCAGAGGGTCCCTTAGATGTTTCGGCTCATCACCCTCAAACTCCAGGCTATCACCGAACAAAAAGTATGGTCTCTTGAAGCTTCTCGCCCCTTCGAGCACGAACTTCTCAGAACGTCTTGTCATGTTCAAGCATAGTGATTATCCATACTGAAGGCTGGTTTTGGCTAATCTTAGCTTTAACGTTCCTGATCATGGCAGTGACGAGGCTTAAATCTAGAGCATGGCGGACAGTGCTGAGAGGAATTCCACCAAGAGCTGGGACAACCATGTCAACTTCAAAAACAGAACAAAAAGTTAGAAAAAAGACAAAGTCCTGGAAAAACATTCTATGTGCCAGGATTCTATGTGCCCATATGGCCTTTGGGCGCATAGTAGTCCTTATTGAACACAGAGCGTTCTGTGTGGGCGCATAACACACAACAAAGTACGTGGGTGCATACTTCTGTGGGTGCATGAGAATGCTCACATAAGCGTGTTGCTTTGGGTGCATATTAATGGTTATGCACCCAAGCAAAGATCAGTCCGAGCGTCCAAATTAACACTCTGGATTTTGTTTTCAAGACAGTGCCTCACCCAGAATGGGGTCTTGGAACAGTAAAGATGTTATCGAAGGGGAAGAACCGCTCGCTGTAGCCTCCTTACCCTTCGCGGACCTCTTGGGAGTCGAAGTAGCCTTGGGAGACATAATTTCACGTGAAAGAGAAAAAGAAAAACTCTTAGAAATTTTTGAAAAGATGAGAGAATGAATTTTCTCTCTCCTCGGGCCTATTTACTGTGGACACACACAAAAAAGAAGAAAAAAATGCTGTATTTTCTTTTATTGGCGCAATACACCACAAATCGAGTACGTCTGAGAGATCCTACGCTGAGGATCCCCGAGTACAAAAAAATTCTGAGGAATGGGACGATAGAGATCGAGCGGCAGTTGCCCCTTTACTCTGTTGACACTCCGAATACAAAAGTAGGAGAAAACCTAAGAAAATTGCTAACTCTCGGGACTGGCAAGAAGTGCAGCAATTTGGCTCTTGAAAATGCTCTCCGTTCTGTGTTTTGAAGAGGGATGAGGCCCCCCTTTTATAGTTGTTCTTGAGCTGGAATGATGTTATGCACCCACATAAGGAAACACGTTAGTTTTTATATGGGCGCATAGTCCTACTTTGGGCGCATATAATGTAGGCGCATACAGGCTGCGAGATCGTGGATTGGTCGTGGTGTTGACGTGGCCGTATGGTTCGGTGCACGACTGCTCGAGGAGACTGACGTGGCCGTGTGCTTCGGTGCATGTTTTCATTATGGCTTTGACTGAGTCAGGCTTGGGTGCACAGCCATGTCTCAGGCTATGCGCCCTCCTTTTGAGGGAGCTAGTCTTGGGCGCATGAAGCTTCACTGACTGGACGCATGGAGCTTCACTGACTTGGGCGCATGGAGCTCTACTGACTAGGCGCATGGAACTATACTAACTGGGCGTATGGAGCTTCACTGACTGGGCACATAGAGCTATACTGACTGGACGCATGGAGCTGCACTGACTTGGGCACATGGGGCTTCATTTGCTAAATTTTTTTCATGCTTCTACAAGACCCCCTTCAAAGTTTTTGATACTTGAACAAGTTTGAAATACTTTAAAAGAAGCATGGATCGTCTTCGTGTGAGGTAATGGGCGCATAGCACGGCTCTCTCCTTAGGCGCATAGTATTTGGCCAGCCTGTCAGGGAGATACGACTGTTGAGATTTTCCTCAAAATTTGAACTGACAGATTCATCGGAACGAAATTTGAAGCGGTCCATCCTTCATACGTCGTACATGTCAGCAAGGGACAGTCGTATTGTCTACAGAGAGCTCATCCTTCACGTGGGCGCATAGGCTGTAGTGGGTGCATACAACATAATAGGCACATACAAAAGGTGGGTGCATAGGAAGTGTCCCGTGCCTATAAATAGACCCTGGAGGAGAGAGAAAGTTCATCATTTCTTTCTCTTTTCAATCTTTTAGAAAACTCTTCTTCTTCTTTCTTTGAGAACCACGTCTCCCAAGGTTGCTAAGAGATCCGCGAAGGGCAAGGGGGCTTCGCCGAGTGACTCTCCTCCTGCGACAACGTCCTCGGCAGTCCAGGACCCAATTTTGGGTGAGGGCATGCTTCAAAAAATAAAGTCTCGAACATTACTTTGCGTCGCTCGGGCTTCTCCTCTGCCTGGGTGCTTGCGCCTAAGGGAACATACTTCTATGAACATTTACTATGCGTACACAGAAGTCATGCGCCAACGCTGTGGTGTGCTATGCGCCCACGTGTTGTCATGTTATGCGCCCATTTAAGCTGTGGCATGTTATGCGCCCGCGTACTGTCCGAGAGTTATGTGCCCACATGTCTTATTTTGGGCGCATATCCCTTTGGGCGCATAGCCCTTTGGGCGCATAGGAGTCTTCAGGACTTAGTTTTTTCTGCAGTTTCTTGAGTCTGACTTTCTTTCTGCCCTTGCAGTAAACATGTTTGTCACAGATCTTGGCGGTATCCCTTTTGGTTTTGCTTGCCACGCTCTCGGCATGAGCCTTATAACCAACATGGTCAGCGATATTCAAGCAAGATTAGTCATGACCAACCTACGGAGCGGGCGATCGCCATTATTAAACGGGGGAAAACCTTTCTGAAACAGATGATGAAAGACGAGAAGCTCGGAGGATTGCACTGTTGGAAGAAGCCGTACTTTCTATTTGGTGACATTGTAGGATTTGAGGACAACACGACGATATGTCTGAAAGGGTCTTTGGTAACTACGTTGAATGATCAAAGAATAGGGCTGCCATCAATGAACCGCCAATACCCTCTATCGGCGTTTGTTGATCTAGCTGTACAGAGACAAATGAAATGGAACCTGACTCCTGAATTACCTGGGGTTATTTCTGGCAGGATCCAGTTCAACTCTGGTGACCGGAAGAAGGACACATTCAAGTATGTCAAGGGTTCCACATCTTACTCCATGAGGGGTATAACGCCCCAGAACCAGAATACTAGAGAGCGAGGGGCTAAAATAGCCAGCTACGTATATTGAAGTGCAACCCACCTCGCTATACCGTCACGGCTGTCTAGATACATAAGGGTTTATCTACAAGCCATCAGTCACTTAAGGTCATGAACAAGCCTATTGTCTCAATCTCAAGCAAGTAATAACAATTACAAGATATCAGAGCACCAAATATACAATAGTAAGGCATCCCATACATTACATATTTGGATGATCATGATGCTAGTCGTACAAAATGTCAAGACTAGCAAGAGTTTCAGTCATACATGATCAACCCTAGGATTCGTTAATCATGTTACAGCCCGTAGGCAGACAGTAAATAAGGGTACAATACGAGCTAACACGTGCTCGTCGGCTAAACGTCTCAAAAGAATAATTTTACAATAGAGCGGGAGAGCCAAAAGTAAACCCACTCTTTGCCAAGGTTACGCCTGGTGGTCACCATGTGGCTGCAAGGTAGGTAGATCCTCTGGAGCTGCTCCGATATTTGGCCATACAAAACCAGCTGGGTCAGACCCCAGAAAGAGCAAGTGCCACAAAGGAGGCTTCACTTAGGAACTAAAACCAGCATATAATAAATGAATATTAAAGGTAATTATAAAGATACTGATAATAACAGGGGCAACAAAATGAATTGAGTACGAGGAAACCATTCAAGTAGCCAGGTTGCAACCCTTAAACTAAACAAGGACCGATGTTGCAACCCTTCACCTGAATAGAACCCGTCTCAAATACTCCTGGTAAAGTAAAACATGTTGAGCTTCACATAGGGTAAAATAAGTCAATAAACGAAGAGAGGACACAGAACTGCTCCGGGAGCCAGGTTACAACCCTTAAACCAAACAAGGACCGGGGTTGTAACCCTTCGTCTGAACATAACTGGATCCCTGATCTTTATTGTTAAGGCCAGTATAGATAATCATGCTATTGAAGTAAGGTAAAATATGACGAGCATGGCATGGGGTGCAATAAGATAATAAACGAAGAGAAGACACCGAACTGCTCCGGGTGCCAGGTTATAACCCTTAAACCAAATAAGGACCGGGGTTGTAAACCTTCGCCTGAACAGAACTGGTACCCTGGTCATTTTTGTTAAGGTAAGCATACATAATCAGGACGATATATGATAAGATAACCATGGGACTATTAAGATAGCCAAGTTACAGCCCTTAAACCAAACAAGGATCGGGGTTGTAACTCTTCATATGAACGAAACTTGGTTTCTCATCATTTATCGATAAATAAAGCACAAGAAATCAGGTCATTCCACAATCTTGTACAGTATCAGGACAAGACTAAACTGTGCTAGCCTACAGCCAAACAATCACGACCACGCAATGAGTACGGCTTGATACTTTAACTAACCAGGGTTGTCACAGGCCTAGTTACTATCAAACTGCAATTAGATTATTCCAACAACCACAAGCCCGGCAGACCATCCAGGTTATCCAGGTCGAATATCCATCAATGGTGGAGGCAACACTTGACAGTGTGCTGGGAATGTGCCCTACTCATCGGCAGGCTACAAGTCCACTCGAGCGCCCAGATAACGATATTGCCTGTAGCGGGAAAAATCTCTTTATGACTACTAAATTATTCTAGTTATTAGCCTTAGTAAATTTTTAGTAGGTACCCCTGACCGTGTTATTCAGGAATCCATGCCCTATACATGATGCAAGACAGTACTAGTTTATTGCATAAATACAATCATCCACGGTGTTCAGGTCATTCATTATAGTCATGTCATGCAAGCCGTCGCAATAGCTTTCAATTATTACCATCATGCGTATTTGTCATATCTTGTTATGTCATGTCATATCAAGTACTTACCATGCCATGCCAAGCCATGTGCCATTATTAACCCGGTCACATCACTCAATCCGTGCTTGTCAAGTCATGAAAAGTGTAAGGCATAGAAGGACAATCGGATACACAAGGGCTCAAAGCTCTACGTGAGTGAGTCTCTTTGCTAGGCCAAGGGCCTCAAGCGTAGAGTGGATCTACGCTAGCGCGAGCAAGGGTGCACGTGGGTGGTATTTTACGCTAGTCGGGCTTTACGTAAGCGAGATTATACGCACGTAAGATTTTACGCGTGTAGAATTCTACGCACGCAAACTCCCGAGCGAAACTCTACGCGGGTGAAACTCTACGCGAGTGAAACACTCGAGCAAGACTTTACACATGTGAGAGTCTGTTCAAGCCAGGGTTTTACGTGAGCACGATTTTACGCGAGCGGGAGAGGCCCGAACGTGAAATTCGTAGGAACTTAGCGTAAAACGGAGTACGCTGGCACGCAAATACGTGTGCGTAAAAGGCTGAAATAATATGCTAACACATAAAACATGGGCGTAAGGCTAAACGCTACGCTAACACGTTAGAATGTGTGCGTAAAACTTCATCTTCTTCCTATGGCCAAGACAAACATGCGTAAAAGCTTAGGAAATCGAGGGACTCCATCTCGGCCAAGACTTGGTGAAGTCCGGCCATCTCAATGCCAAACTTGCGTAAAATCAGGAGGCCTACTACATGAAACTCTTAGTTTTTGAAAACAAGCCATTTTAGTAGATCAAAACTAAGAAGATCAAAATGCTAGAAACTTAGATCTACATGAAATGAGCCATGGAATTTAAAAATACTAAGTACTAAAGCGGCTTAGAATCTTGTGGAGAAGAAAATAGAACAATAAAATTTAGTTCTTCCATGAAGCAAGTTGTACTTGCCTAAACCTCCTGTTAGGTGGAAGAGGGTAATGGTGAGAAAAGTAATGAAGAAGAAGAAGTAAATGAGGAGTGAGAGAGATTGTTAGACGGCTATTAAAGGAAAAGAGGGGTGGCAGGTAGGGGTTTGGTCCACATGAAAAACTAATCCAAACCGAGCCAAGCCAACCAAGCCGAACCAAGCAAGTGAAATACCACAATAAGCCATATAATGAGACGTGCAATATACGTACACGCATACCAAAATACGTAATACGAACTATGGTCGTTACAACTCTACCCACCTTAAAAGAATTCCGTCCTCGGAATTTAATTAAGAGGCTAGAGCGGCAAGGACAAGCTATACTAATCACAAGCAAGCTATAACAAGACAATCAATCAAGCAATCATTCAAGCTAGGGACTGAGAGCATAAGACATAAGAAAGACATTATACCTTACGAGTCAAATAGGTCGGGATATCGCGATCAGATATCATCCTCACGCTCCCATGTTGACTCACCCAAAGAGTGATGACCCCAAGCAGCACGGACTAAACTAATAGTCTTGTTCTTAAGTATCTTCTCTCTCCGGTCCAATATAGACACGGGCCTCTCCTCATACGAAAGGTTGGTACCAACAACCAATTCCGAATGATCCAGGACATGGATCGGGTCCGAGATATACCGTCATAGCTGGGATACATGGAACACATCATGAACCTCACGTAACGATGGCAGAAGAGCGAGACGATAGAATACATCTCCTACTCGCTCCAGAATGTCGAACGGTCCTATATACCTAGGACTTAGCTTTTTTCGTATGCTGAAACGGATGACGCCATGGTTAGGCAAAATCCTCAGGAATACATGGTCGTCGACCGAGAATTCAAGGGGACGCCGATGAGAATCGGCCCAATGACGCTGGCGATCTTGGGCAACTCAAAGATGATCTCTGACTCTTCTGACTACTTCATCTGTCTGAGCAATCATTTTCGGACCGAGCATCTGTCTCTCTCCAACATCATCCCATGCTAGCGAGGATCTGCACTTCCTACCATAAAGTACCTCGAACAGTGCCATCTGGGTACTGGCCTGGAAACTGTTGTTATACGAGAACTCCACCAGGTGCAGGTGATCTTCCTACGAACTACCAAAGTCGAGGGTACAAGATTTTAACATATCTTCCAAGGTTCGTATGGTACGCTCTGACTGACCATCTATCTACGGATGATAAGCTGAGCTGAACTGGAGGTGAGTTCCCAAACTCTCCTGTAGGCTATGCCAAAAGTGCGCATAAATCTTGAATCTCTATCCTAGGTGATACTGACTGGTATCCCGTACAACCTGACTATCTGCCTGAGATACATCTCTGCTAGCTGAGCCGTCGACTGACCAACTCTGAATGGGAGAAAGTGAGCCACCTTCGTGAGCCTGTCTATAATGACCTAGATAGCATCTCTACCAGCCGGGGACCTAGGTAATCCAATCACAAAATCTATGGTTATATGCTCCCACTTCCATTCTGGAATTGGCAAGGGTTGGAGAAGTCTAGCTGGCCTCTGATGTTCAGCTTTATCTTATTGGCAAACCAAACATCAAGAGACGAACTGGGCTATCTCCCTCTTTATGCCAATCCACTAAAAGTGCTAACGAATATCACGGTATATCTTCGTACCACCCGGATGAACTGAATACTGAGAACTGTGAGCCTCTGCCATGATCTCCTGTCTGATACCTCCACTAGGTACACAAAGATGCTTTCCATGTCGAAGTGTACCGTCTTCATGGATGCATAACTCTGGTCTTCGTCCTGCCTCACATTCCGCTCTAAGGCGCTGAAGCTTAGAATCTGCTGACTGCGCCATCCGGATCCTCTCGACTATACTGGACTGAACTTGCATACTGGCCATCAATGCCATACTGGTAGGAAGGACAACTTCTATGCCTATCTTTTGAAGATCTGTTAAGAACTCTGGTTGTGATATTAGGAAATAAACTTCGGCTCTTCTGTTCAATATATCTGTAACGACGTTGGCCTTCCCAGGATGATACTGCAGGTTGACATCATAATCCACAAGTAGCTCTAGCCACCTCCTCTGACGCATGTTAAGATCCTTCTAGGTGAAAACATACTTCAGGCTCTTATGATCGCTGAAAATCTCCACCCTATCTCCATACAAGTAGTATCTCTAAAGCTTAAGTTCAAACACTACCGCTGCTAGCTTCAAGTCATGGGTTGGATAATTCCTCTCATGATCACGGAGTTGACGTGACGCATAAGCTATTACCTTCACATGCTGCATCAAAATACACCCTAAGCCTCTGCCTGAAGCATCACAATACACTGAGAATCCTTCGATCCCATCTGGATGTGTGAGAATGGGAGCCGTCATCAAGCCTCGCTTCAACTTATCAAAAGAATCCTGGCATTCTGCTGTCCAAGCAAACTGCATATCCTTGCAGCCCAACTGGGTCAATGGCGCTAAAATTCGAGCAAAGTCTGAAACAAATCGTCAGTAGTAGCCGGCCAAACCAAGAAAACTGTGAACTTCTGCAACCGTGCTGGGTACTGGCCATGTCTCAATGGCCATGATCTTCTGGAGATCCACTTCTACTCGTCCTCTGGTGATAATATGACCCAAGTATGAAATACGATCGAGCCAGAACTCGCATTTACTAAACATGGCATACAACTGGTGCTCCCTAGAGTCTGAAGAACCACACGGAGATGCTGCTCATGCTCCGCTTCACTCTTGCTGTAGACCAGGATGTCATCTAGGAACACAATCACGAACTGATCCAAATAAGGCATGAAGATGCGATTCATGAGGTCCATGAATACGGTCGGCGTATTAGTTGCTCCAAATGGCATAACAAGGAACTCCCGATGCCAATATCTAGATCTGAAAGCTGTCTTTGGGATGTCCTGCTCTCTGACTCTAATCTGATGATATCCTGACCCCAAGTCGATCTTCGAGAATACTGCTGTCCCTTGAGTTGATCAAACAAGTCATCTATCCTCGAAAGAGGGTATCTGTTCTTGATTATCATTGAGTTCAAGGTACGATAATCTACACATATTCTTGACGTACCATCCTTTTTTTCACAAGAAGCATCGGGGCTCCCCAAGGTGATCTACTAGCACGAATGAATCCCTTGGTTCTGAGTTCTTCAATCATCTTGTATAATATCTCTAACTCTGATGGCGCCATCCTGTAGACTCTCTCTGACACTAGGGCTGTCCCGGGGATCAAGTCGATAGTAAACTCGATTTCTCACTCTGGCAGCATTCTTGGAAGCTCTTCTGGGAAAACATCTGGAAACTTCTCGACTATCCGGGGTAACTGTACTGCTGCTACTTCCATCCGCAACACTGGAGGAGAAGGTTCAACTTCGCCTCGGGAGAAGGAAAACTCTGGCTCGCCGGGAATGCTAAAAACAACCCTGCCAATATGGCATTCTATCCTAGCATACTGGTCCCTCAACCAATCCATCCCTAAGACCACATCATAATCGGCCATCGGGAACTCTATAAATCTAGCGGGGAATTTTCTACCGTTAACTACAATCCGACACGAGGAAAACACTCTATATACTCCCACAAGTCCGTTACCAGTAAGTATATTGAGCCTTACTGATAATGACTCGGGCTCCAGTCCTATCCGTGTCGCGAATTGTACAGACATAAATGAATACGATACACCAGAATCAAATAATACTGAAGGTGGAAAGGTGTTGACGAGAATAGTACCTGCCACCACCTCCCCTGGTGCTAATCCTTCTTCCTCCATGGTCAAAGCCGGCACTTGACCATGTCCTCTGGGTGCGGGTCCCCTCTGCTGAAAACTCCTCTGCCTGCTCTGGATTAGGACTTGGGCTTGGACATACTGCTGCGGTCTCTACTGCTGGAATGCCTGGGCCTGCGTCGGCAATAGCCTCAGAAACGGGTATTGCTGCTACTGCTGCTGGACTGGTGCTGGTCCTCTAACTGAAGGACTAGAGAAGGCTGATGAAGATGAACTCCCCCTGTTCGGGCAGTTCCCAACCCTATGGTCCGGGACACCACAAACCAAGCACAAATCCTGTGCTCTACGACACTCTGATACCACATGCCCTGGCCTCCCACAATGAGTGCAATCTATTGCGGAAGACTGCTTCTGCTTCTACTGAGGGTATATTGGGGTTGAATGCTAAACCGACGTCACTGAGGCCGCCCGCCTCGGAGCTCCAACGGTCAAAGCCCTGGCTGCCGGGCTGGTAGTGAAGACTGATTCATCTGGTCATGGGATCGCTTCTGACCCCGGTCCTATCCACGATCCTCTGGGAGGTATACTCATGCCTCCTGGTTGCTCTCAATACCGCATCAAAAGTCTGATGCTCAAACTATTCTACTGCCAATAAGATCTCCAGATAAAGTCCCTGCTAGAACCGCTGGGCTCTATCGAATTCGGTCGCTACCAAGGTGGGAGCAAATCGGCTAAGTTTCAAAAACTCGGCTGCATAACCATTGACCATTCTGTCCATCTGCTTAAGATTGATGAACCTCGTCAGTAGATCGTACCGGGCTACAACATTAAAATACTTGGTCTGGAATTTCTCACAAAATATCGCCCAGGCAATAGGTGCCACTAATCCAACGGCCTGTGCTTCCCACCAGCTGCGTGCCAAATCTAATAACTGTAGGCGCACCACGGCCACCTTCTCATTTTTTGGAGTCCTGGCTACTTCTAGAATTACCTCTGTGTCCTGAAGCCAAGCATCTGCCACAATAGCATCTTCACTACCATCGAAGAAGGGAGGGTTCAAGCGCTTGAAGCTGTTGGCCGTGCTGTTCCCATGGTGACCTCCTCTGGTCAGAGCATCTGTCACTGCGTGGTGCAAGGCATCTCCTCGACGATCCTGAGAAGCTAACAAGGTCCTGATAAGACCCTCCAAAGTGCCATCATCAGGCTCTGCAGGCTGGACGGGCTGAACTGGTGGCTCTTGACCCCCAGTAGGCATAACTCTGGAGGCTACTCCTGAATGCTAGGCTTGATTTCCGGGTTACTGCTAGTCCACAGGTAGTGCTCCGCCTTACTGATCGACAGGTCCAGGAATAATGCCGCTAAAGAAGACGACATAGGGAACAATAAGGAAGGACCAGGACAGATCAAAGATACAAGTATGTGATCAGGTCAAGATTTCAAGGATTTAGAAGAAACGAGTAGAGATCAAGGGCGAGTACTGATTGAGACATCTATTCGATAAACCCTCACATATCTTGATTCACAAGACCTGTATGGGCCACCACTTAAACCATGTAACGCCCCAAAACCAGAATACTGGAGAGCGAGGGCAAACATAGCCAGCTACGTATATTAAAGTGCAACCTACCTCGCTTTACGGTCACGGCTGTCTAGATACATGAGGGTTTATCTACAAGCCATCAGTCACTTAAGGTCATGAACAAGCCTATTGTCTCAATCTCAAGCAAGTAATAACAATTACAAGATATCAGAGCACCAAATATACAATATTAAGGCATCCCATACATTACATATTTGGATGATCATGAAGCTAGTCATACAAAATGTCAAGACTAGCAAGAGTTTCAGTCATACATGATCAACCCTAGGATTCGTTAATCATATTACAGCCCGTAGGCAGACAGTAAATAAGGGTGCAATACGAGCTAACACGTGCTCGCCGGCTAAACGCCTCAAAAGAATAATTTTACAATAGAGTGAGAGAGCCAAAAGTAAACCCACACGTTGCTACGGTTACGCCTGGTGGTCACCATCTGGCTGGAAGGTAGGTAGATCCTCTGGAGCTGCTCCGATATTTGGCCATACAAAACCAGCTGGGTCAGACCCCAGAAAGAGCATGTGCCACAAAGGAGGCTTCACTTAGGAACTAAAACCAGCATATAATAAATGAATATTAAAGGTAAATATAAAGATACTGATAATAACAGGGGCAACAAAATGAATTGAGTACGAGAAAACCATTCAAGTAGCCAGGTTGCAACCCTTAAACTAAACAAGGACTGATGTTGCAACCCTTCACCTAAATAGAATCCCGTCTCAAATACTCCTGGTAAAGTAAAACATATTGAGCTTGACATAGGGTAAAATAAGTCAATAAATGAAGAGAGGACACAGAACTGCTCCGGGAGCCAGGTTACAACCCTTAAACCAAATAAGGACCGGGGTTGTAACCCTTCGCCTGAACATAACTGGATCCCTGATCTTTATTGTTAAGGCCAGTATAGATAATCATGCTATTGAAGTAAGGTAAAACATGACGAGCAGGGCATGGGTGCAATAAGACTATAAATGAAGAAAGAACACTGAACTGCTCCGGGAGCCAGGTTACAATCCTTAAACCAAACAAGGACCAGGGTTGTAACCCTTCGCCTAAACAGAACTAGTACCCTGGTCATTTTCGTTAAGGTAAGCATACATAATCAGGACGATATATGATAAGATAACCATAGGACTATTCAGATAGCCAAGTTACAATCCCTAAACCAAACAAGGACCGGGGTTGTAACTCTTCATCTGAACGGAACTTGGTTTTTCATCATTTATCGATAAGTAAAGCACAAGAAATCAGGTCATGCCACGATCTTGTATAGGATCAGGACAAGACTAAACTGTGCTAGTCTACATCCAAACAATCACGGCCACGCCATGAGTACGGCTTGATACTTTAACTAACTAGGGTTATCACAGGCTTAGTTACTATCAAAATGCAATGAGATTATTCCAACAGCCACAAGCCCTACAGACCATCCAGGTTATCCAGATCGAATATCTATCTATGGTAGGGGCAACACTTAACCGTGTGCTGGGAATGTGCCATACTCATCGGCAGGCTACAAGTCCACTCGAGCGCCCAGATTACGGGATTACCTGTAGCGGAGAAAATATCTTCATGACTACTGAATTATTCTAGTTATTAGCCTTAGTCAATTTTTAGTAGGTACCTATGACCGTGGTATTCAGGGATCCATACCCTAGACATGATACAAGACAGTACTGGTTTATTGCACAAACACAATCATCCACAGTGTCCAGGTCATTCATTATAGTCATGTCATACAAGCTGTCGCAACAGCTTTCAATAATTACCATCACGAGTACTTGTCATATCTTGTTATGTCATGTCATATCAAGTACTTATCATGCCATGCCATGCCATGTGCCATTATTAACCCGGTCACATCACTCAATCCGTGCTTGTCAAGTCATAAAAAGTACAAGGTATAAAAGGACAATCGGATACACAAGGTCTCAAAGCTCTACGCGAGTGAGCCTCTACGCTAGGCCAAGGGCCTCAAGCGTAGAGTGGCTCTACGCTAGCGTGAGCAAGGGTGCACGTGGGTGGTGTTTTACGCTAGCCGGGCTTTACGCAAGCGAGATTATACGCGCGTAAGATTTTACGCTAATAGAATTCTATGCATGCAAACTCCCGAACGAAACTCTATGCGGGTGAAACTCTACGCGAGTGAAACACTCGAGCAATACTTTACGCACGCGAGAGTCTATTCAAGCCAGAGTTTTACGCGAGCACGATTTTACGCGAGCGGGAGAGCCCCGAGCATAAAATTCGTAGGAACTCAGCGTAAAATGGAGTACGCTGGCATGCAAATGTGTGTGCGTAAAAGGCTGAAATAACACGATGACATGTAAAAAACGTGGGCGTAAGGCTAAACGCTACATTAAAACGTTAGAACATGTGCGTAAAACTTTATCTTCTTCC
The DNA here is from genome assembly GCA_029216955.1 of Iris pallida. Classification (NCBI taxonomy): domain Eukaryota; kingdom Viridiplantae; phylum Streptophyta; class Magnoliopsida; order Asparagales; family Iridaceae; genus Iris; species Iris pallida. The sequence continues at coordinate 916,970 of JANAVB010016800.1, read as the reverse complement.
TATGGCCAAGACAAACATGCGTAAAAGCTCTAGAACTCGAGGAACTCCATCTCGGCCAAGACTTGGTGAAGTCCGGCCATCTCAATGCCAAACTTGCATAAAATCAGGAGGCCTACTACATGGAACTCTTAGTTTTCGAAAACAAGCCATTTTAGTAGATCATAACCAAGAAGATCAAAATGCTAGAAACTTGGATCTACATGAAATGAGCCATGGCATTTAAAAATGCTAAGTACTAAAGTGGCTTAGAATCTTGTGGAGAAGAAAATAGAATAATAAAATTTAGTTCCTCCATGAAGCAAGTTGCACTTGCCTAAACCTCCTGTTAGGTGGAAGAGAGTAATGGTGAGGAAAAGTAATGAAGAAGAAGAAGTAAATGAGAAAAGAGAGAGTGTTGGGCGGCTATTAAAGGAAAAGAGGGGTGGTAGGTGGGGGTTTGGTCCACATGAAAAACCAATCCAAATCGAACCAAGCCAAACCAAGGAAGTGAAATACCACAATAAGCCATGAAATGAGACGTACAATATACGTACATGCATACCAAAATACGTAATACAAACTATGGTCATTACAAGGGGGCTACAACCGGGCGTTGTACTGAACGATGTCCCGACTGATCTTCATCCCTATGCTGCTGAGACTCTCTCCAACTTGATGCTATTGAAGAGAGAGTCATTTCTGGGAGAAAAAATGAGGCTGGAAGGCTGGAGACATCCTGTTTCATTCTGGAGTGACCTTACTGGATGGGTGCTCTCGACTTATGATGCCACCTTAAAAGCTATCGGTCTTTTCTATGCCGTCAGGGCTACTCAGTATGGCATCAAGGTTAATTGGCCGATGTTCATCTCCTTGGCAGAGTTGTACAACCATCATACGTGCACCTTCTTTACTCTGGACGGGAAGATGGGCTTGGATCTTCATGAGATGCAAGCGGTATCCAAACTTCCCTGAGGGATGGAGCCATATGCAGAATATGTCCCCAGCGATGCAGGGATCTCAGATTTGGAGAAGGAGAGCTCTGATGTGATGAATGTTTACAAAAGTTACTTTGTTATTTTTTCATCTGTCACCAGACTACGAAGAAGGGTAAGACCGAGGGGTCGAACCCGCATACGAAGTCTTGGATCAACTATGTTTTTACCATAGGAGGGGGAATGACCCAGTCTCCTTCTCATCGCCTAAGCCTTTAACAATCTCTGAGATAGATCGGCTGATGACAAGTCACAAAAGTTGCGAATATCGATAATAGGGACGATCCTGAGGGGAATTCTCCGATTTATCATTTCTTCAGATAAGCCGAATTCAAGATGTCAGAAAAGGTGGTGCGTGCTGCTTACCTGATGATATGGCTTCGTAACTGCGTAGTCCCTGGCGGTTCAGGGACTATTGAGAGAATCAGTCAGGAGATGATACTTCCAGCTGTAAGGCTGGCCTTTGGACACCGTCTTGCATTGCTTCCTGCGACAGTCTGTGCCATCCAACGGAGTTTGCATCATTTTATTGCAAACGCGATAACATGTGGGGGCAAGAAGGACTTCGCTAGGGCTGAGTTACCCTTCCATTATCTGATGGGGTGGCTGATACTGTACTGTCCTAAATTGATGAACGCTGGGCTGATTACAGATTCTTTGGCGGGCGATGCCTTCATTCGAAGGTACAGAGACGCTGATTGGACTTTTACAGGAGTACCTGCTTGTATGAGGGTTTTGAGTTTGCTGTAAAATTATGAATTCTTCAGAGTATCACCTCCATCTGACAGTGGTCGTACGGGAGACACCTTAGTAGATGAGGGAGCGCTCACTACTAGCCTCCCTCTTGGAGCCTTTTGTTAGCTCCAGTCCATTAGGCCTTCCCATCTGGTGCTCAGAAACATGAACCACACTTTCTTGGAACCTTACTTGCCAAGCCACTTTGCACGGCAGTTCGGCTACAGTCAGCTACTCTTGGGTAATCCCAGCCCTCATCTCCAGTCGATAGGGAGTCTGATCGACGGGGCGCGTTCATGGGTCTACTACAATGCTGGATGTACATGGGCAGTTTTTACTCTGCCCGAAGATAAACCCGATACTCACATGCTCTTTGCTGCTGCTAAGTTCTATATTCAGGTCAACAACCTTCCTTCATGGTATGACCGTGAACATAGCTTTATATCGGGGACCAAGCTTGCCCCTACCCTCGCTGATATAGGACGAGCACGTACAATGGAGAGTAGCAGGAAGGATGGCGTCGCGTCCATGATTAAACCAGTTGTGGCATCACAACAGATAGTTGTTGTTGAAGAGCCTATCATTGTAGCGCCTCGGAGGGAGGACACTGAAGAACCTCTTCCAACCGTTCCTCATAAGAGAAAGGCTCCCACCGAGCCAGCGCCACGACCAAAAAGGACGAAGGTGGTTGTGTCCCGGAGGAAGAAGGTTATGGGCGTGGGTACCGGCTCACCTCCTTCCAGAAGATCTTCTCGACAGACGATGTTGCAGGCTGTTGCCATTCGGAAGGTAGATCCCCTCCTTGATTCCGTAGCCATTCTGGTCAAGCCTTTAGAAGCTTTCTCACCCTTACGTTTGTCCTTTGCACAGGATCCCGAAGTTGGAACTGAGGTAGGTGCCTCCTCCTTTGAGGAGGTGGAGGTGGCGACAATGTCCCCTGCTCGTCCTCGACTGTTGGATGAGGGCAGTTTTTCTTCAGCCGTAAGACCTGAGCGATGGGTTAAGAAGGGCGAAGACCTAGACCCTGATGGTGGTCAGAAGTTCAGTTTCTCCTACGACATATCTGTGGAAGATATGTCTGTAATAGGAACTGCGATGAAAGAGCTGGACGAGAACCAAGTCCAATCGGCTGATCCTTCTGCGGGTACGTTACTTTTGTGTCTCTCTTCGGATGAGATCTTTACACTTTGATTTTGTATGCTCCTCGTGAGGATGACCACGTCTGTGTGTTCCCTTGTAGACAAGGAGAAAGAATCCCTTGTGGAGATAGTCCCCACCATTGGGAGAGGGACAGAAGTTATTCCCGGTTCTCGGCTCCTCCAAATCTGTTACGGAGGAGGGAGCCGTTAGTGAGCCGGTATTGGCTTCAGAAAGAGAGGTCGAGCAGCCTGCTGAGGGGGCTGTTTGTGAATCTGTTCCTGTTCCGACTGAGCTTGTAGAAAAAACCAGGCCCGATGCTGCTCGGGGCCTTGACATTATTCCCCTTGAAAAGTTCGGGCCTGCCCTCAGTTTCCCTGAAACCAAGGTTGGCGGCACAGCCCAATTTGGAGTTGAGCAAGCCGAAGGTATGAAATTACAACCTTTTCGTATTTTCCTTCGCCTTTTTCTGATTACTGTTGTATATTGTTTTATCTGTCAGGTTCGGCTTCTTATCAGGTATTCTTCCCTGAAGTGGAGGAAACTTTCTAAGCTTCTTCTCCGAAGACCTCCACAGAAGACGAGGAGATGGCTCAGAAAGTTGTCAGAGCTTTCTACTCGGTGCTGAAGGTGAAGCTTCCTGGAGTCTTGAATAGGAGCGCTGCCTTCGGTCCCGTGAAGGTTGTTGTCGAATGTCAGGTAGCGGCCCTCGAGAGCATAGCCGGCTATGAGGAGAGGGCCACCACTCTGAAGAAAGTTCTGAACGACTTGGAGGGTCAGGTGGCCAGGTTCCGAGACATCAATTCGCGGAGTTTGACGTCAATCTTTCGTGCAGAGGACGATGCTTTGATGATAGCTCTTGCGGAAGAGAAGGCTACCTTCCAGGCAAGAAAGGACGCCCTTATCCAGGAGATCGGCGAGCTGGCTGACCAATATGGCCAATTCAATGCTACGAGTAAGGCCCGTGCTGCCTCGAAGAACCGGCTGGCTGCACAAATCACTGAGAAGCACAATAACATTGTGCAGGTCAGGAACGAGATTGCCCAGCTGGAAGCCGACTTGAAGGCGGCGATATCTGAACAGGAGGATTATTTGTCCTAGGCTGCCATGACTGCCACCACTTCTGTCCGTTTAGAAGAACAGCTGGCAAAGTTGGAGGTGGAGCATCAGAGTCTGATCCTCTTTGAAAATGAAGCCGCTCGTCAAGAAGAGGCTCGACGTCGAGCTGCTGTGAAATCTGAAGCCTAGATTGTTGCTCTGGGGGACAACATAAACTGCCTGTGTATCCCGTAGATCTTTGTAACTCCCTTCTTTTTTTTAGCCGTCACGGCTCTTGTATATTTTTTTCTGTCTCTTGATAGACGTTAAAGTACAAAATAAAGAATCTTTTCAGAAGTGAATATGATTTTGTGAAATATCGATGCTAGAGGTAATGTGGACATAGCAAGGATATTTCTAGTGGGTATTCGCTGGAGAATTTTGATGTGGACCTATTATCTATTTTATATTCAAGCTATTCAAATATAGATAATAAGTTGAATGAAGCTGCTAGTAGAGGTAATATGGACATAATAACAGAGGATTTCTATATCTAACCAGAGGTAATATGGACGTGGAAAGACATGTAACATTAGGTGGGAGTGGATAGTTTAGAGGTAGTATGGACATGACTATATTTGATGAATGCTTTGCTCAGAAGTTATGTGGATGTGGTAAAATATTTGATCATTCCGCTGGAGAAATAATTATCGAAAAACAATTCAGAGGTAATAGGGATGTGATTTGTTTTTGTCAAACTGAGTTCGGACGGAGTCAAATAACGGAGATGATTCCACTGGAGAAATACTTAGAGGACCTATTATCCTGGACGTATTCAAGACTCTTGAAATACGAATAATAGTTAGATAGTTTTTTTTTGGAATCATATAAACATCGTACTGTAAATTTAGATGACTGAACATATGTGAGCAAAAAGAGGTTACACATAGTATTACTTTAGGAACTTGCCATTGATAGGCATCATGAACAAGTCACCATCGGGCTTGGTTAGCCGGTACACACCATTAGAATACACTGAATCTATGACGAAAGGACCTTCCCATTTAGGCTGGAATTTCCCTTTTATTTTGTGCGTTATGACCATCGGTCTTCTCACTGCTAGGATCAGATCACCGACTTGGAATATCCTTTCCTTCACTTTTTTATTGAAGGCTCTGGAAAGGCGTGCTTGGTATAGCTTAATGCGCTGCTGAGCTAACAAGTATTTTTCATCTAGCGCTTCGAGCCCTTGGAGTTGCAGACGATAGCTCTCATCAGTAGTCAGCTCGCTGGCTAGGGCTACCCGAAGAGAAGGAATCTGAATTTTTAGGGGTGGAATTGCTTGGCTCCCATAAACCAGAGAGAATGGCGTACTTCCTGTTGGTGTCCGAACCGTTGTGCGATAGGCCCATAGACATTTACCAAGCTTCTCGTTTCAATCGCGCTTATTTGAAGGCACGAACTGCTTGAGAAGTTTTATGATGGTTTTGTTGAAGGCTTCTGCTAGCCCGTTAGCCGCTGGATAGTAGGCAGTAGAGGCTACGTTCTGGATTCGATTCTTATCGCAGAACCGATAGAATACATGGCTTGCGAACTGTGGATCATTGTCATGGATGATCTGACGAGGTAGGTCAAAGCTGTAGATGAAGTGATGTTTAATAAAACTGATCACATTTGACGTCTTCACTTCCGTGAGCGGTATAGCTTTCGCCTATTTAGAGAAGTAATCGGTTATAGCTAGGATGAACCGATGTCCTTTGGAGGATGGTGGGCTGATTGGTTCTATGACATCCGTACCCCAGGCTTCAAATGGACAAGATGCTGCCGTCGGGTGTAGAAACTCTAAAGGTTGATGAATGAAGTTGGCGTGGAACTGGCAAGCTCTATACTTCTTTGCATATTCAACATCATCCGCTATCATTGTGGGCCAGTAATAACCTATTCGTTTGAGGCGATCTTGTAATTTGGGGCCTGGTTGATGTGCACCAAAAACTCCATCGTGAGCCTCCTGGAGTGCATGCTTGGCTTATGTGTCTGATAAGCATCATAACAGTAGCCCGTCATAAAAGCGTCGGTACAGCATCTTGGTAGTTGTGTCGTAGTAAAATCTGAGAGATCGCTTTTGGATGGATACTGCTTCCTTCGGGTCCTCAGGGAGGATTCCATAGACAGCGTAGTCTATGAAGGAAAATCTCCAGTCTTTAGCATCGACGTTTGTTTCCGCTGCATAACTGTGATGAATATGCAAGGCATCTTTCACACAGAATAGTTCTCGACCAGACACTGTCATCGACTGCTGTGTATTGGTAGGAACGGTCAAGGAAGCAGCGAGACTGGCTAGAGCATCTGCTTCTATATTCTGTAGTCGAGGCACATGCTCGATGAAGAATCCAGTAAAAGTAGACGCCAACTTGATTGTTGCTCTGTGGTAGGGGATGAGATCTTCGTGGAAAACATCATAATCCCCTCGGACCTGACTAACTATTAGTTTGGAATCACCGTAAGCCTCTAGAGAGTCAACTCCCAGTTGCTTTGCCAGTTGCAGGCTGATTAATAGGGTATTATATTTGGCCATGTTGTTGGTGCATGGTTCTACGAGAGAATATGCATGGTGTATAACCAGATGATCAGGTGACACGAGCACGACACCTACTCCAGCTACGATATTCCCATTGGGTTCTGTTCTTGATGCACCGTCAAAGAATATTCGCCAAATGGGGATTTCTTCAGTTGCAGTGTTAGACTCCACCACTTCGTCGGGGATTTTGTCGTAGAGCTTGGACGACTCCGGCACCGGATGAGCTGCTAGTAAATTAGCTAATGCTTGGCCTTTTACTGCCTTTTGAGAAACGAAGATCATATCGTATGGAGTCAACAACATTGCCCATTGTCACGACCCGCACCCCTGTGAGGGTACGAGTACGTAACAGCGCCCAGCCTACGCCGCAGTGTCGGCGGTAGAACGTTGTTCTAAGTCTCTAACTAATCATCAACTCATGCAGTATATAATGTACTCATTATGATCATCTCCGAACGGAGGACAAGTATAAGATATGGTATAACTCAATCACAGTCTAAGCACGATAAGATAACACCGAAATATAACTAAGAATTTGAAGACAACAAAACTACAAATAAAAATAACAACAAACTCAACAATCTCAAATACAACTCAAGTCTCAAATCTCCATATACAACTCCAGATCTAAACAGGAAAACTAAAACAAGACAGACTAACTAAACTCCTGATCACTCCTGAGTGTTGGAGCCATAGGTAGCTAAGCCATCTCCTGGTCTGTAACATGTTGGGCATGTGTCCTCAGGGCAGTCATCTGTAAAATTTTCAACAGGTCCAGTCAGGACAGGAACGAGCACATCTCATCTAGAAAACTCAAGTAAATGACAGAGAACTATACAGCAGTTATAGACAGTTATATTGATGAAAATGGCAGTTTATATTCAGGTGATGGTAAGAAAGAGAGATAAAGTGCAAGGAAAGTAAATACTAACAAGAGGAGAATCATAGCAATGAAGACTGTAAAAATAGAACTAGCTGAACCAGGGTAATATGATATAAAGTCCAGACAGAAAATGTAACCAGTATGTAACCTATGTAAATCCAGTACGGGATGAATCTAATACAAGATGAATCCAGTAAGGGATGATTCCAATATAGTGATCAACGATTCCAGGGTGAGTCCAACCTATACTCTAGCAGTATGTTTTAAAATATCGGGATCGACATGTGAACGGCTGTAGGTAATACGATACATCACACACCTGGCCGGGTGTGAGATGGCTATCATTCCAGTATAATTCCAAGGGAGTGGTTCCAGTTTTTGGGTATGTTCACATGCCTATTCTAATATTTCCCCGCCCAGCAAGTGAATCCAGAATTCCGACACAATGATTCAAGATGAGTCCAGCCAAAATATAATGATACCAATAAATAATTCCAGTAAAATGATTCCAGTTAAATGATTCCAGTAGGTGATTCCAGTAATAGAGATGATACCAGTAATAGAGGCCAGAAATAAAAGTGTGTCGTATATATGAATCCAGAAATATCCACACGTGTTGTAACAGAGAATCGCATACAACTAACTAGAACTGAAGTACAGTAATTGACAAGTAAATGAGAGAACTATCAGAGAATGTACTCGCCTGCTACTCTGAGAAGAGTAGTGTAATATCAGATGCCTACACCAGAGTCACAATATCCTAAATAGAGCAGTACAGGTTATAATATGTTTAAAATGAGATAAATAAAATCTACGATACAATCTACATGATTCTAAGTCAATTCTAGGTCAAAGTCAACTCTAAGTCAAACCGGGTCAACTGTCTAGGTCAAAGTCAAACCTTGGTCAACCATGGTCAACCCAAGTCAACATCTAGTCAACTAGGTCAACAACAAGGCTAATGCTATCAAAACAAACTATAACACTATAGGCTAAACTACTAACTCAACTATAACCATATCACCTATTCTAGGTATCTTACACATCCTTATACATTAACATACCATATGTACCTATATCATATGTAAAAAGTATTGTTTCAAAGCCTAACCTATATGTATACAACCCATATACTCATGCCTATCTCACATGGCATGCCAAACATATACTAATATTAATGTAACTCATCTAACCTAATCCATATCCTATACTCTATCAACCCTCAAATCCCCAATATATCAACCCAACTCAACATCTAGGAATTTCAGAAATATTCCAACAACCACCCAATCCTGACTAAAATGAATATCAATACATAGGTACTTACATACATATATACATCATATATATAAAGAGATAGAGAGGGGGACTAGGTGTGGCATGCACAAATGTGTGTTCAATGAGAAGAGGTAAACAAGTGTGTACAGAGTGTACAAATACATTCTCAGTTGCAGCTGATACTAATTTAAAATGGAATTGATACTCAAGAGTATGTGGAATGAACTAACAGTCCAAAAGCTGGACTGAACATACACATGAATTTTAGCCAACACTGTTGGGACTGAACATTCAAGGCTAACAATGGCAATGAGGGAGAGAGTGTGTGTATGGGTGTGGTATGCACAAATGTGCAGGCAATATAATATGGCTAATGCAGGATGAACCAAAAGGGTGAGCAGTGAAAGCTCAAATCTGAACTCGAAGTTCATTATCTGAACTCAATTCAGACCTGGCTTTCCCTGTACAGGCTGTAAGTGAGGCAGTAGGCAAACAGTAGGTAACCTGACAACTTGTTACCTGGGCAATGCAACATATGCATGATATGCAAATGCAACTGTAAGGACAAGAAGATTCGATGCCAGGATGGAATATACTAAGAGAAGTGCAGTGAACATTGTATAGATGATGCAGGGCATTACCTAGGCAGTGGTCAATCCTATGCAGGGATGCAATGTAGGGTTCAGAACATATATAATATTTTGGATATGCAGTGGGCTTTATATGGTGAACAAATGAAGGCAGTAAATAAATTCAAAGGGTCATGCATGGTACATTCAAATGCAGTGTCCATTCAAGTGTATGCAACAGGTGTTCAGATACAAGTGGGTGTAATGAGAACTGTTCTCAGGTTTAATACATTGGTATCTCAGGAAATTCATACTGTACATCTTAGGATTTATAGGTTCAACAGTGAATCAAGAATCAAATTCAAAATCAGGTTATACATATGAATCATTTAGGATTTCATCTATTTAACATGAATCAACCCTTCAACCCAAATCCTAATCTCATGTGACAGAGATTAGAATCTCAGTGAAACATGACAGTGATATACATATCATTCCATCATTCCACATTTTACTTTAATACTTAACAAAACTAATCATGCATCACAATCTTAAAACCAACTTAATTCTCAGGAATTCTTTAATTGTTATCTCAGGTTTACATTTCAATCCTCAGGAAATCATTGTATACTCAGGAAAATAGTTTCAATCATAACTTAAATTTCAGAAAATGAAAACAGTTAAATGTATCAGTTCCTCAACTCAGGTTTAACCCATTTAATCAGTGAATCGAAACCCATATTAATCTGGAAGCTCAATACAACATCAAATTCAGTTTTTGAAAGGAAATTTAAAATCAGAAATCCCATCCTGAACAAGTATTAGCCACAGTGAAGCATGTATCAGTCCTAGCAGTAATATATTGCTCAAAGCCATTCGAACCCAAAATCGATATTCAAAATACATTAAAACTTCAAACAAATGGTTGACAGAGGTGTATGAACATAACATGGTGTTGAGGGAGTCATTCGTATCCAGCAATTAGGACACGAAGTGTCGAATGTGTCATGAACAGGTGGTATCAATAACAGTGCACTGTGCGTGCTAATTGTCGTACGGCCATGTCGTGTCCGATTGGACACGACACAGGGCTCGAGAAGTGTTGAAACTGTGCATACACGTTCGCCCATGACAGGGCTAGAGTGTCATCACCCTGCAACGTGTCTAAACCGTGTCGTATCAAAACTACAGCCCCGTATCAGAGACAAGAAACACGCGTGCACTGTGTTGGGTAAATTACGTGCACACGCGATTTCTTCGTGCACACTAAACGAGAACCTGTGAAACTTTATGGGTGTGATGTCAGTCGTGTTCTCGAGCTGCACGTCAAATTTGGCATGTCGAGGAGCCGTGTCTGTGTCGCAATCACGCCCGAGCAGCAGGGCACGCACAGTGCCTGTGCACGCGCGCGCGACCACGTGTTCGCGTGTCCGTGTGGACTCGACACGACACTAAGACACCACAAAAACTACAAAAACGTGTAAGCGAGACCTAAAACTAATTTCCTATTCAAACACAATCCAAAAATTCACACGAAATGCCCATTGAGGCATTTCAACAAACACATGGTATGTGTCACTGATACGTGTCCAAAAGGACATGAAATGGACACAAAAATTAGGGATTCCTATTTCTACAGTTTGGTTAGGGTTAGGGCATCCTAGAAATGAATTTAAACAGAATTTACATGGGTTAGAATAGATTATACCTATTGATGTGCAAAGCTCACAAAGGCCTCAAATGGAATGGTTCTCCAAGCCTCAAAAACTCCTACAAATTGATCCTACTCTGAAATATTCTTACACAAACAGAAAGAACAGAAGAATTAGGTCCTCATGCAATTGATTTAAAGGAAAATGGAGTTGAAATGGATTTTCTATGATTTTACAAAGATGGAGACTCACCTCTTCCAAAACTTGCACAAATCCCAATGGAGTTTAGCCCTAAATTCTATGAGGGGATTAAATAGGGGGAAGGGATCACAAGGGGCTGCTATGGGCTGATTAGGGCTAGGTTTGGTTCATGGTGTGGGCCTATGGGCTATAAGTCAAGTCATTAATCATGACTTATGAAGTCATAAGCCATATTTGTCAAATCAACTCCAAATCTCTCCAAACAAGTTCCAATGACTTAAACTTCACTAAATTAGGTCAAACCAAGTTTACTTAACCTAACCAAGGGGTCTTAACCAAGGTTAGTTACTAGGTTAGTCTTCTAGTCAATACTAGTCAAAGTCAACTATAGGCCCAAAATCAATTCTACTAAAAATTACTAAAAATCACTAAAAATCATCATATAAAATAAATATCCTTAAATAATAATTATAATTACAAAATTTCAAAAATACCCTCATCTGGAAAACTAGGTGTTACAATTCTACCCCGTTAGAAAAATTTCGTCCTCAAAATTAAAATGATCGCACCCTTCTAGGTCAAACCCAAACAATCAAGGTCAAGAGATAATCATGCAAACAAATCTTACTGGTCGTGATTCCACAGTCTCGTACAGGGTAGCTACACTATCTAGCAATCACAAACAATATCCTGGCAGGTACTAAAGGAATCACACAGGAAAGTGGGGAGGAAGAATGAAAAGGACAAACCTGCTAACCCATTACCTGCAGCGTCGGTCTCCTCGACCGCCATCGCAAAAGCTCTACCCCTCTGGTGCTGAGCTACAGGTGGCCTAGCTCCCTCATAAGGAGGTGCAGCGGGACAATCTATCATCTTGTGAGCACCAGACCCACAAAATAGACAAACCTTCAGCCTCCTCCTACAAGACTCCCAAACATGCCCTGCCTTCGTGCAGTAGGCACAAGTCGGCACCTCGCGGTCCTGTCCTCTATGCTGATGCTGTGCCTGCTGCACTCTCACTGGTGCCTGTGCCTGCTGAGCCTGCACATGGGGCCTCTTGGCCTGACCCCCGCTGCTGCTACCACCCTGAAAGTCCCGACCCCTCTTCAACTTCAACCCCAGGTCGTCCTCCGCTGCCATAGCCCCAGAAAATATCTTTGCGTAGGTAGCGTTCCGATCGCTCTTAGTCTGCGACCGAACTCCCTAATCAAGCCTCGACGGAACTTCCTCGCCTTCGTCTTCTCAGTCAAGTCATCAATGAACCGAGCCAACCGACAAAACTCCCCGGCGTACTCAGCTACTGACTGGTTCCCCTGAACCAGGCTCTCAAACTGTGCCTCTATGCCTCCCAAGGCCACATCAGGAAAGAACTCCTTCTCAAATAGCTCCTTGAACTGGGCCCAAGTCTGGCTCTCAACTCCCACCCTGGGATCTGTCTGGTACCACGCACGGGCTAAGTCTTGCATCTGACTGCCCGCCGCCTCGATATGGAGTCGAGCTGGTATTTTTGCCAGTCGAAATATCTCCTCGATGTGCTCGATCCAATCGTCTGCAAAATGGATGCCCTCAGTGCCCAAGAACTCTCTAGGATGCATCTTCTGAAAATCTTGGATATCCTTCTCCTTCCGGTAAGGCTGCTGATGCTGCCCCCGAGCAGTCACCATCTCTACTGTAGTACGAACCGGCTGGTGGGCCTCGTCAATCCCCTGACGATAATCGGCAGTCTGCCGCTGCTGCTGCTGCTGGTGAGACGCCAGAATCCTTTCCACGAAAGAAAACAGATGAGCAGCATCTACCATCCCCGCAGGTGGAGGCTGCTGCAGTGGAAGAATCTCGGGAAGCACCGGACTCTGCCTCCCAGCTAGTGGAGGTGCTCCTCCGAAAGCTGCTGAGACACCCACCCCAGCTGGCATAACTGGGGCTGCGGTACCGGAAGCTGGCTGCTGAAGGGGAGAGGTGGCAGACCCCTCTGCAGCGGCTACTGTACCAAAGCGATGTGATCATATCTCCACCATCCTGAAGACAGATCGAAAAGGAAGTCATTACTGAGCAGGAATCAATAAAATTAAAGGAGGACAGTTTATTGCAAAGAAGACAAGTCAGTAAGATATGTAGATGGCTTGAATTGAAGCAGAACTTTTCCTAACTGTGATTGAGTACCTCTCCGTTAAAGCCTATCTCTCAATCCTATCGCAGGCTCGCAGCAGTACAACTAAGTCGCCGCACTACCACGATATCGCACTAATACGACTCTCGACCTGCATGGGCCACCACTAAAAACGTGTCACGACCCGTACCCCCTGTGAGGGTACGAGTACGTAACAGCACCCAGCCTACGCCGCAGTGTCGGCGGTAGAACGCTGTTCGAAGTCTCTAACTAATCATCAACTCATGCAGTATATAATGTACTCATCATGATCATCTCCGAACGGAGGACAAGTATAAGATATGGTATAACTCAATCACAGCCTAAGCACGATAAGATAACACCAAAATATAACTATGAATTTGAAGACAACAAAACTACAAATAAAAATAACAACAAACTCAACAATCTCAAATACAACTCAAGTCTCAAATCTCCATATACAACTCCAGATCTAAACAGGAAAACTAAAACAAGACAGACTAACTAAACTCCCGATCACTCCTGAGTGTCGGAGCCATAGGTAGCTAAGCCATCTCCTGGTCTGTAACATGTTGGGCATGTGCCCTCAGGGCAGTCATCTGTAAAATTTTCAACAGGTCCAGTCAGGACAGGAACGAGCATATCTCATCTAGAAAACCCAAGTAAATGACAGAGAACTATACAGCAGTTATAGACAGTTATATTGATGAAAATGGCAGTTTATATTCAGGTGATGGTAAGAAAGAGAGATAAAGTGCAAGGAAAGTAAATACTAACAAGAGGAGAATCATAGCAATGAAGATTGTAAAAATAGAACTAGCTGAACCAGGGTAATATGATATAAAGTCCAGACAGAAAATGTAACCAGTGTGTAACCTATGTAAATCCAGTACGGGATGAATCTAATACAAGATGAATCCAGTAAAGGATGATTCCAATATAGTGATCAACGATTCCAGGGTGAGTCCAGCCTATACTCTAGCAGTGTGTTTTAAAGTATCGGGATCGACATGTGAACGGCTGTAGGTAATACGACACATCACACACCTGGCCGGGTGTGAGATGGCTATCATTCTAGTATAATTCCAAGGGAGTGGTTCCAGTATTTGGGTATGTTCACATGCCTATTCTAATATTTCCCCGCCCAGCAAGTGAATCCAGATTTCCGACACAATGATTCAAGATGAGTCCAGCCAAAATATAATGATACCAGTAAATGATTCCAGTAAAATGATTCCAGTTAAATAATTCCAGTAGGTGATTCCAGTAACAGAGATGATACCAGTAATAGAGGCCAGAAATAAAAGTGTGTCGTATACATGAATCTAGAAATATTCACACGTGTTGTAACAGAGAATCGCATACAACGAACTAGAACTGAAGTACAGTAATTGACAAGTAAATGAGAGAACTATCAGAGAATGTACTTGCCTGCTACTCTGAGAAGAGTAGTGTAATATCAGATGACTGCACCAGAGTCACAATGTCCTAAATAGAGCAGTACAGGTTATAATATGTTTAAAATGAGATAAATGAAATCTACGATGCAATCTACATGATTCTAAGTCAATTCTAGGTCAAAGTCAACTCTAAGTCAAACCAGGTGAACTGTCTAGGTCAAAGTCAAACCTTGGTCAACCATGGTCAACCTAAGTCAACATCTAGTCAACTAGGTCAACAACAAGGATAATGCTATCAAAACAAACTATAACACTATAGGCTAAACTACTAACTCAACTATAACCATATCACCTATTCTAGGTATCTCACACATCCTTATATATTAACATACCATATGTACCTATATCATATGTAAAAAGTATTGTCTCAAAGCCTAACCTATATGTATACAACCCATATACTCATGCCTATCTCACATGGCATGCCAAACATATACTAATATTAATGTAACTCATCTAACCCAATCCATATCCTATACTCTATCAACCCTCAAATCCCCAATATATCAACCCAACTCAACATCTAGGAATTTCAGAAATATTCCAACAACCACCCAATCCTAACTAAAATGAATATCAATACATAGGTACTTACATACATATATACATCATATATATAAAGAGATAGAGAGGGGGACTAGGTGTGGCATGCACAAATGTGTGTTCAATGTGAAGAGGTATACAAGTGTGTACAGAATGTATAAATACATTCTCAGTTGCAGCTGATACTAATTTGAAATGGAATTGATACTCAAGAGTATGTGGAATGAACTAAAAGTCCAAAAGCTGGACTGAACATACACATGAATTTCAGCCAACACTGTTGGGACTGAACATTCAAGGCTAGCAATGGCAATGAGGGAAAGAGTGTGTGTATGGGTGTGGTATGCACAAATGTACAGGCAATACAATATGGCTAATGCAGGATGAACCAAAAGGGTGAGCAGTGAAAGCTCAAATCTGAACTTGAAGTTCATTATCTGAACTCAATTCAGACCTGGATTTCCCTGTACAGGCTGCAAGTGAGGCAGTAGGCAAACAGTAGGTAACCTGACAACTTGTTACCTGGGCAATACAACATATGCATGATATGCAAATGCAACTGTAAGGACATGAAGATTCGATGCCATGATGGAATGTACTAAGAGAAGTGCGGTGAACATTGTATAGATGATGCAGGGCATTACCTGGGCAGTGGTCAATCCTATGCAGTGATGCAATGAAGGGTTCATAACATATATAATATTCTGGATATGCAGTGGGCTATATATGGTGAACAAATGAAGGCAGTGAATGAATTCAAAGGGTCGTGCATGGTACATTCAAATGCAGTGTCCATTCAAGTGTATACAACAGGTATTCAGATACAAGTGGGTGTAATGAGAACTGTTCTCAGGTTTAATACATTGGTATCTCAGGAAATTCATACTGTACATCTCAGGATTTATAGGTTCAACATTGAATCAAGAATCAAACTCAAAATCAGGTTATACATATGAATCATTTAGGATTTCATCTATTTAACATGAATCAACCCTTCAACCCAAATCCTAATCTCATGTTTCAGAGATTAGTATCTCAGTCAAACATGACAGTGATATACATATCATTCCATCATTCCATATTTCAGTTTAATACTTAACAAAACTAATCATGAATCACAATCTTAAAACCAACTTAATTCT
The DNA here is from genome assembly GCA_029216955.1 of Iris pallida. NCBI lineage: Eukaryota > Viridiplantae > Streptophyta > Magnoliopsida > Asparagales > Iridaceae > Iris > Iris pallida. The sequence continues at coordinate 900,655 of JANAVB010016800.1, read as the reverse complement.
CAGGAATTCTTTAATTGTTATCTCAGGTTTATATTTCAATTCTCAGGAAATCATTGTATACACAGGAAAATAGTTTCAATCATAACTTAAATTTCAGAAAATGAAAATAGTTAAATGTATCAGTTCCTCAACTCAGGTTTAACCCATTTAATCAGTGAATCGAAACCCACATTAATCTGGAAGCTCAATACAACATCAAATTCAGTTTTTGAAAGGAAATTTAAAATCAAAAATCCTATCATAAACATGTATCAGCCACAGTGTAGCATGTATCAGTCCTAGCAATAATATATTGCTCAAACCCTTTCGAACCCAAAATCGATATTCAAAATACATTAAAACTTCAAACAAATGGTTAACAGAGGTGTATGAACATAACATGGTGTTGAGGGAGTCATTCGTGTCCAGCAATTAGGACACAAAGTGTCGAATGTGTCATGAACAGGTGGTATCAATAACAGTGCACTGTGTGTGCTAAGTGTCGTACGGCCATGTCGTGTCCGATTGGACACGACACAGGGCTCGAGAAGTGTTGAAACTGTGCATACACGTTCGCCTATGATAGGGCTAGAGTGTCATCACCCTGCAACGTGTCTAAACCGTGTCGTGTCATAACTACAGCCCCGTATCAGAGACACGAAACACGCGTGCACTGTGTTGGGCAAATCACGTACACACGCAATTTCTTCGTGCACACTAAACGAGAACCTGTGAAACTTTATGGGTGTGATGTCAGTCGTGTCCCCGAGCTGCACGTCAAATTTGGCGTGTCGAGGAGCCATGTCTGTGTCGCAATCACGCCCGAGCAGCAGGGCACGCACGCGCGACCACGTGTTCGCGTGTCCGTGTGGACACGACACGACACTTAGACACCACAAAAACTATAAAAACGTGTAAGCGAGACCTAAAACTAATTTCCTATTCAAACACAATCCAAAAATTCACACGAAATGCCCATTGAGGCATTTCAACAAACACATGGTATGTGTCACTGATACGTGTCCAAAAGGACACGAAATGGACACAAAAATTAGGGATTCCTATTCTTACAGTTTGGTTAGGGTTAGGGCATCCTAGAAATGAATTTAAAAAAATTTACATGGGTTAGAATAGATTATACCTATTGATGTGCAAAGCTCACAAAAGCCTCAAATGGAATGGTTCTCCATGTAGGACCGTTGAGCACCTCTAGAGGGGGGTGAATAGAGTGTGTGTATGCAGCGGAAAATAATCACCAATTAAAAATTAAACTATAGCAGAGATATAAGAGACAGTAAATAAAGATAGAGAATTCAAACTCAGTGACACAGCGATATATACTAGTATCCCTCTGAGAGGACTAATCCAGTCTCGAGTACTCTTACTCGATGTTAATCCACTATGGCATAATCTTTAACTGAGAGCTTGCAGTCTCTTACAACATCGTGCTTGGTGACGAGCGCACGACCAGCTCCACAACACATACCGTGCTTGGTAACGAGCGCACGACCAGCTCCACAACAGGAAAAGTTATTGAACTTGGAACGACCTCTTTACAACCCTTGAAACACCAAAAGATTCTAAATCAACTATGATAGTACTGGCTTTTGGCTAAGAGATGTATATGTATGATTTGAAAGTCTTAGATCGTTTGAAAACACTTGAGTAGTAGAGAAGAGAGAATGAAGAATGAATGAATTAAAATGAAAAGTTCTTCTCTATTTATAGGTGTTTTCTCGAACCGAACTCGGGCAGAGTTCGGATGCAAATATCTCGCAAAGAGACATTGCTCGCTGATTTGGAGGCAACAGAAGTTTGAATCATTTTTCACCGAACTCGGTCAGAGTTCGGACCGAACTCGGTCAGAGTTCGGACCGAACTCGGGCTGAACTCGGTTACGAGTTCTGTCAGGAGATATTTGAAAATCATTTGTAAAAACAATTTTCAAAATATGTTTTTGGTTATTTGTAAAGGCTATTTTCAAAATATGTTTTTGAAATGTTTTGTAAATGAAATACGAATGGTAAATAGGTAGGCTTTTGGAATGTGGACAGTTTTAACCCTAAGCCAGTATTACCAAAACTGCTTTTACAAAATAAATCCTAGACTCAATAAAATATAAAATACAGAATAAAATGAGAAATAATTCTTCTGAAGATTTGATGATGTTGACGCTTTTTTGATGTAGTACATCGTCCGTTGAATTTGATTTCATGTATCCTGAAATGATTAGCAGCATTTTCTATATTTTGTGTATTGACTTAAGTGTATGTTGATTATCAAAATCGGGTGTGACCATGGAATGGGCCAACAATCTCCCCCATTTTGATAATTGACAAACTTGAGTCTATACCAAAATATATTTATATGAAATAGAACAAAATACAAAGTACCTGAAAAAATGAGATGTTTTGATTTTGGATTTGTATATGCTTTGCTTTTTGGTATTGTACTCTTTTTTCCCCCTTTGTCAAGTAGTAAAATGACTTGGCTCCCCCGTAATATGTGAAGCCAACAATAGACAAACACAAGACAAAGTGAAGCAAAAAGACATAATCACAGCATAAGACATATGGAAACAACTAATATAGAAAGAAACAACTCATAATAAACTGAAACAGTCATGAAAATTTCCACTAATAATCCAAAAGTACAACTAAAAATGTTTAACTAATCAGTTTAGACATGAAATAAAAAAAACTACATCAACTGATCATCATCTAACAAATGTCCACTATCCCATAGCTGAATCCACGTCACATCGTGGGGTTGTCCGCACCAGGAGCCTCATGAGGAAAGTAGGCTGTAGTCGGGTCAAAATACTGAAAGGAAGCCTGATCAGTAAATCGAGGACCCGGAAAGGTAGGGTGAGGTAAGATGGTGACTGGATGGACAGGATCATGAGCCAGGCTGTAGTCGAGGTCAGCAATGCCATTCCTCAGCACCTGGGCCTGAGAAATGTGCCGGAACTCCGAATCCAGATGACGTTGCATAGAGACAGCAACAAAGTCATCAAAGCGCTGATAGAACGTCTGATCAAATCCTGGGACAGGGGCCGGAGTAGGAGGACTATTAGCAGGAGGGACCTCAGCATCAGCAGTTGGAGCAGGATGAGCTCCAGGAGGCAAAGGTGGAGCAGGAAATCGATGAGATCTAGTCAGCTCGACAGGAGTGGAGGAGATGGCACACGTCTCAAGATCAATCTCGAAACGTCGAAAGATAGAAGCTAAGTGCATTGGATATACTAGATTCCTACCTGCATTTCTACAGTTAAGCATCCAGGACATCACAGTTTTGGGAATAGAGAATGGGATATCAAAGTGAATATGATACAAAGCAGATATTTCCATAAAGGTTACTTCATCAGTAGAACCTTTCTTTGGAAGAAGGACGGAGAAAACCATACGATAAAGTTTATAGAAGGTTTGGTTTAAATTTTTGGCAAAAATTATACGGGGAACAGGGTTAGGATGACAGATTAGTTCCCTGAAGGAAGCAAGAGTGACATCAACAGGAAATTGAATATGATAGATGTCAACCAAGGCATCACCAAGATCAGGAATATGGAAGAATTCGCTGATGTCGGTGGCGCTAAATTCCAATTCTTGCCCAACAACGCAAGAATAGAAATTTCTGTTTGGTTTTACTTGCAGGTTGCAGTAAAACATATGGACGACGTTGTCATAAATATTTTCTTGTACCTCAAAGAAATCTCGGTATCCAAGTTGGTCAAAAGTTGGAGTGTACTCAAAGAAAGTAGTAAAGTTTACAAAAGCTCTAGTACAAATACGACGACCAGAAAAAGAGTCGAACCAGAGATCCGAAAAATCTTTGTCAGGGAACAAAGTAGAGTCATATTCATCGGAATCTCTAGGTCGTGCTGGACTGAATAGACTAGCAGGGGTGTATTCAGAAGAAGAGGAGGCACCTTGGGAAGTGGTTCCTCTATGACGCTTGGGGGCCATGAGAAAATAGAGAGAAAGTACCTTTTGAAGAAAAAGGAAGGAGGAACAAGATGATCGCCCACTAGATCTCTTCGGAACCTTGCTGGGATGGAGGAGGAGAAGCTTCTAGGAAGAGAGGAGTGATTTCCACGAGTTGTTGTGTAGAGAAAGTGGAAGAAAAGATGGGTTTTATAGGTACTAGGGCCGGCTGTTCGGTTCTGGAAATAATACAGCGCCGACCGAACTCGGTCCGAACTCGGTTAGAGTTCGGGCCGAGTTCGGCCGCTTGCATTCTGAGACAGTCAATGCATTCTGGTAGGTTTAAAAGTAGAATTTAATAACTTTGACTGTAATATTAAATAACGACTGTTATTTTTGGGTTAACTGTAGTGGTTGTCCCAGCTAACGGAGGTTCTCCGGGGAACTCTTAAATACCGCTTCGCTTCGACCGTAGTCGTGGTGACAGACATACCCTTTTTAAGTTTGTACCCAAAAACAATTTTCGTTAAATAAATAATAAAGTATCAAGTCATAAATTCAATTTTAATTACCATATACATTATGAGTCTGAGAATTCAAGAATGCCGAGCTCACGCCTCAAAATGTTAAAACGGTCTTCATCCAATAGTTTAGTGAATATATCTGCTAGTTGATGATCAGTGTCAATAAATTCTAGGCAGATATCCCCGTGTTGTTGATGATCACGAAGGAAATGTTGTCTAATTTCTATGTGCTTTGTGCGTGAATGACAAATAGGGTTCTTAGTCAGATTTATAGCACTAGTGTTGTCACAATAAATAGGAACATTAGTGTAGTGCAGATTGTAGTCCTCTAAGGTTTGCTTCATCCATAAAATCTGAGCACAACAACGTCCTGCGACGATATACTCAGCCTCAGTTGTTGATAATGCTACTGAATTTTATTTCTTGCTAAACCAAGAGACTAAGGCCTTTCCTAAGAAATGACATGTGCCACTTATACTTTTACGGTCCACTTTGCATCCAGCAAAATCCGTATCCGAGTAACCTATAAGGTCAAAGGATTTGATTTTGGGATACCATAAGCCAACTGTAGAAGTTCCTTTAAGGTATCGGAAGATACGATTAACGGCACTAAGATGTGATTTCTTAGGGTTTGCCTGATAACGTGCACAAATGCAAACGCTAAACATAATATCAGGGCGACTAGCAGTTAAGTATAATAAACTACCAATCATACCTTGATACTTACGCTGATCGACAGGTTTGCCACTTTCACCAGCATCAAGCTTTGTAGATGTAGCCATAGGCGTCCAGATTAGCTTTACATTCTCGAAGTCGTACTTTTTCAGTGTGTCCTTCGTGTATTTAGCTTGGTTGATTAATATTCCATTTGAGTGCTGTTTGATTTGAAGTCCTAGGAAGAAGTTTAGCTCTCCCATCATACTCATCTCAAATTCACTCTGCATACACTTGGCAAAATCTTGACAGAGTTTTTCATCAGTAGAACCAAATATAATGTCATCTACATAAATTTGCACTCGAAGAATATCATCATTCATGGATTTAATAAATAAAGTAGTATCAATCTTTCCTTTCGAAAATCCATTATCAAGTAAGAAGGCGCTTAGGCATTCATACCAAGCACGAGGTGCTTGTTTGAGTCCATAAAGTACTTTCTTAAGCTTGAAGACGTGATCAGATTTTTGAAAATCTTCAAAATCAGGGGGTTGTTTCACAAAAACCTCTTCTTTCAAAAATCCATTTAAAAATGCGCTTTTCACGTCCATTTGAAAAAGTTTAAAATCATTAAAACATCCAAATGCACAAAACATGCGGATGGCTTCTAGTCTAGCAACAGGAGCATAGGTCTCATCATAATCAATTCCTTTTTCTTGATTATAATCTTGTGCCAGTAGACGTGCTTTGTTGCGTAGAACTTGTCCATCTTCACTGAGTTTATTTCAAAATACCCATTTGGTACCAATTATAGATTGACCAATTGGTTTAGGAACAAGTTCCCAAACTTGGTTTCTCTCAAACTGATTAAGTTCCTCTTGTATGGCAGAAATTCAAAACTCATCAGTAAAAGCATCATCTACATTCTTAGGTTCTATTTTTGAAATAAATGCTACATTTGCTGCTAATTCAGAATCTTTAAGAGATGAACGTGTACTTACACCTTTGGATACATCACCTATAATGAGAGTTTCTGGATGATCTGGCTTGAATCTCAATAATTCAAATCTTTGGGCCATATCTTTCACAAGGCTCTTCTCAGTTCCTGCATCTTCGGAACTTTTATCAGTCCTTACCCCTTGGGTCAGATCTTTCTCAGAATTCTTCTTAGTCTTTGTATGTGTATCTCCATCATCACTGTCGCTAGATCTGTGACTATTTAACTCATCAAAGGTAACATTAATAGTCTCTTAAACAATCATAGATCTTATTGAAAATTCTATATCCCTTACTCTTAACAGCATATCCGAGAAATATCCCGTCATCTGCTTTGGACTCGAACTTTCCTAAGTTATCCTTGGTGTTCAGGATAAAACAGCGACAACCAAAAACTTTGAAATAAGAAATGTTTGGAATTCTTCCAAACCAAAGCTCATATGGTATTTTCTTCGAGATTGGTCGAATTAACATCCTATTTAAAATATGACAGGCTGTACTAATAGCTTCTGCCCAAAAATATTTAGAAAGATTATACTGATTCAGCATGACTCTAGCCATTTCGCTTAGAGTACGATTCTTTCGCTCCACAACACCATTCTGTTGGGGAGTTCCAGGACAAGAAAATTCGTGGTAATATCTACTATCATCATAAAATTTTTTGAAATCAGAATTTTTGAATTCGCCACCATGATCACTTCGGATACGAGTAATCATGAAGCCTTTTTCGTTTTGTACCTTTTTGCAAAATATCTGAAATTCAAAAATTGCATTACTTTTATTTGATAAGAAATAAACCCAAGTAAATCGAGAGAAATTATCAACAATAACAAAAGCGTAGAGCTTACCGCCAAGACTAGTAACTCTACTAGGACCAAATAAATCCATATGAATTAACTGCAATGGTCTCAAAGTACTTACAGCATTGATGGATTTAAAAGTAGACCTATGTGCTTTGTTCTTTTCGCAGTTAGCACATACCATATCTCTCTTGAATGGAATTTCAGGGAGTCCTCTTACCAACTTCTTTGTATTTAGACTTGAGATAGTATCCATGTTTGCATGTCCTAGTCTCATGTGCCATAGCCAGCTTTCATCTTGATTGGCTACTAGGTACCTTCCTGCATTATTAGTATTCTCCAAAAAGAAAACATAAATGTTGTCTTCTCTAATCCCTTTATATACAGGATCACCAGATGACATATCATATATGGTACATTTATCTTTCACAAAATTGATACCATAACCATTATCGGCCAAATGACTTATGCTCAATAGGTTATGTTTCAATTCAGTTACTAGACAAACATCCTTTATTATTGGATAAGGAGAAATACCTACAGTACCATTACCTATTATATCACCTCTCAAGTTATTTCCGAAGGAGGCGTATCCTTCTTTCTTCATCGATAGCGTAGCGAATAAAGATGCATCACCAGTCATGTGTCGCGAACATTCGCTATCAAGGATCTATTTGCTTCTAGCATGAGAGGGTTGAGGGTCCACCTACAAGACAAGTAGATGAATCCTTTGGTACCCATTTTCTGAAGGGTCCACTCGGATTAGCTTTAGGTCTCCAGACTAAAGTATGGTTGTCAACAAGCTTTCTTGCAAGACAATATTGTGATATGTGTCCGTACGTACCACAATACGTGCAAGTCAATTTAGTGGTAGAAACTGTGTTTGCAAGCTGGTTTTGTTTGGAGAACCTATAAGTGAAAGCATGATGATGTTCGTGTTTCTTCTGTGCTTTCTTGTGTTTAGTCCTTTTAGGTGTATGCTTAGCATTAGGACTAATCTTAGGCTGTGTCACAGGTATTGCCTGTTTGCCTAACTTGATTTCTAACTTTTTAGAAATCGCAATAGAATCGTCGTATCTAGCAGTCATATCTAGGAGTCTTTGTTCAGTTACTAAGTGCATCTTCTTCTCTATGTCATAAAGCTTTTGTACTTTGACATAGTCCCTTTCTTTCTTTTCAATATTGAGGATAGCCTCATGATAGTCTACCTTGAGTTTGGCTATCTCTTCCGTGTTACCGGTAGTAGATGTCTCTTTAATATCTTCAATCAGATTGGATAGTCTAGCTATCTCGATTGTGTGTGCCTTAATCTCTTTTCGAGATTGCTTATACTTGTCGAGCACAGTTTTGTGATCTTTAAGTAGTTTGCTAAAGGCATTCTCTAATTCATCGAAAGTGAAATCATCAAACAAAGGGTTAGATGATACCTTATCAAATGAAATGAGACAAACATTTGCATTGCCGTAGGGTCTGTCTTCTTCTTCTGTATCACTGGCATCGCTTTCGTGCCAGATGCTTGTGTTGGCATTCTTTCGACCAGATGTTGCTTTTCTGCTTGATCTTGATCTATCGTATGGACTGCTTTTCTTGGTGGTTGGACAGTCCTTCTTCATATGCCCTGACTTCTTGCATCCAAAGCATATAGTTTCATCTTCGTTGCTTTCTTGGACATCTTTCTTCTTTCTGCTTTTGAACTTTAGATATTTCTTGAAGTTCTTCACAAGTAGGGCTCGTTCATTACCACTTGACGATTCTTCATCGGAATCGTTGTATGTTGATTTTCTTGCTTGAGCTTTGAAGGCAATAGATTTCTCCTTTGGTGTTGCTTCTTCAAAATCTTGTAAGTCGAGTTCATGGGTCATGAGTTTGCCTATCAGCGTTTCCAGAGTAATAGTGGTGAGATCATTTCCTTCAATGATTGCTGTGGCTTTTGGATTCTAGTTCTTTGTTAGAGCCCGCAGCACTTTTCTGATCTTCTCGTGATTGCTGTAATCCTTACCAAAAGATTGTAAAAGATTAGTTATATCAAGGAAACGAGTAAACATCTGTGTAATTGACTCATCGGGTTTCATCTTAAAAGATTCATACTCCTGTGTTAGTCTACTAATTTTGGATTCCTTCACTTAGGAAGTCCCTTCATGGGTTACCTTAAGGAGTTTCCAAATTTTATGAGACGTCTTACAGGTTGAAACTCTGTTGAACTCGGTTTTGTCAATTGCACAGAATAGTGCATTGATGGCACGAGCATCTAGGCTAGCTTTAGCCTTTTCAGCTTTAGTGTACTTATCATGGGTCTTTTCTACCAGCTGGCCTTCAACCACTGTTGGTGCTGGTTTCTTATAACCATCAATGACTATTGACCAAAGATCAAAGTCGAGAGACTTTAGAAAGAAAGACATTCGTGTTTTCCAGTAGGTATAATTTGTTCCATCAAATAGGAGAGGTCTATTTGTGGATTACCCTTCACCGTTGAATATAGATTTCATGGCTGCCATATATATACTCTCTAAGGTATGTTATATAAGAATATAACCTCGCTCTGATACCAATTGTAGGACCGTTGAGCACCTCTAGAGGGGGTGAATAGAGTGTGTGTGTGCAGCGGAAAATAATTACCAATTAAAAATTAAACTATGGCAGAGATATAAGAGACAGTAAATAAAGATAGTCAAACTCAGTGACACAGCGATATATACTGGTATCCCTCTGAGAGGACTAATCCAGTCTCGAGTACTCTTGCTCGATGTTAATCCGCTATGGCACAAGCTTTAATTGAGAGCTTGCAGTCTCTTACAACACCGTGCTTGGTGATGAGCGTACGATCAGCTCCACAACACACACCGTGCTTGGTGACGAGCGCACGACCAGCTCCACAACAGGAAAAGTTGTTGAACTTGGAACGACCTCTTTACAACTCTTGAAACACCAAAAGATTCTAAATCAACTCTGATAGTACTGGCTTTTGGCTAAGAGATGTATAGGTATGATTTGAAAGTCTTAGATCATTTGAAAACACTTGAGTAGTAGAGAAGAGAGAATGAAGAATGAATGAATTGAAATGAAAAGTTTTTCTCTATTTATAGGTGTTTTCTCGAACCGAACTCGGGCAGAGTTCGGGCAGAGTTCGGATGCAAATATCTCGCAAAGAGACGTTGCTCGCTGATTTGGAGGCAACAGAAGTTTGAATCATTTTTGACCGAACTCAGTCAGAGTACGGACCGAACTCGGGCCGAACTCGGTTACGAGTTCTGTCAGGAGATATTTAAAAATCATTTGTAAAAATAGTTTTCAAAATATGTTTTTGGTTATTTGTAAAATCATTTGTAAAGGCTATTTTCAAAATATATTTTTGAAATGTTTTGTAAATAAAATACGAATGGTAAATAGGTAGGCTTTTGGAATGTGGACAGTTTTAACCCTAAGCCAGTATTACCAAAACTGATTTTATAAAATAAATCCTAGACTCAATAAAATATAAAATACAGAATAAAATGAGAAATAAGTCTTCTGAAGATTTGATGATGTTGACGCTTTGTTTTATGCAGTACATCGTCCGTTGAATTTGATTTCATATATCCTGAAATGATTAGCAGCATTTTCTATATTTTGTGTATTGACTTAAGTGTATGTTGATTATCGAAATCGGGTGTGACCATGGAATGGGCCAACACTCCAAGCCTCAAAAACTCCCACAAATTGATCCTACTCTGAAATATTCTTACACAAACAGAAAGAACAGAAGAATGAGGTCCTAATGCAATTGATTTGAAGGAAAATGGAGTTGAAATAGATTTTCTATGATTTTACAAAGATGGAGACTCACCTCTTCCAAAACTTGCACAAATCCCAATGGAGGCTAACCCTAAATTCTAGGAGGGGATTAAATAGGGAGAAGGGATCACTAGTGGCTGCCATGGGCTGATTAGGGCTAGGTTTGGTTCATGGTGTGGGCCTATGGGCTATAAATCAAGTCATTAATCATGCCTTATGAAGTCATAAGCCATATTTGTCAAATCAACTCCAAATCTCTCCAAACAAGTTCCAATGACTTAAACTTCACTAAATTAGGTCAAACCAAGTTTACTTAACCTAACCAAGGGGTCTTAACCTTGGTTAGTCACTAGGTTAGTCTTTTAGTCAACACTAGTCAAAGTCAACTATAGGCCCAAAATCAATTCTACTAAAAATTACTAAAAAATCACTAAAAATTATCATATGAAATAAATATCCTTAAATAATAATTATAATTATAAAATTTCAAAAATAACCTCATCTGGAAAACTGGGTGTTATACCCATGTAGCTAAACAAGAATTGAGAGATTCTGGTTTAGTCATGAGTATTCTGAGAGGGTTGACTTTAGATATAACGTGGATAGTCTGCCCAGACACGTAGTGGCGTGTCTTCTGGATGGAAAATACTAGTGCAAGGCATTCCTTCTCCATCTGTGTGTATCTGTGCTCAGCAGCAACTATTGTGCGGCTGAGGTAGTAGATTGCATGTTCATGGCCGCCATCGTTCTTCTGAGCTAAGAGAGCGCCAAGGGAATGATCCATAGTGCGGACATATAGTAAGAAGGGCTTTCCTATTATTGGAGCTACCAATACTGGAGGGCTTGTAAGATACGCCTTGATGTCGTCGAATGCGCATTGACATTGTTCAGTCCAGATGAAAGATACACCTTTCTTCATAAGCTGAGTGAATGGTTGACACCTTCCAGAGAGGTTCGAAATGAATCGTCTGATGTCGGCTAGCCTTCCTTGTAGTCCGTGTAGCCCTTTGAGGTTTCTTGGAGGATGTATGTCGAGAATAGCCTTCACTTTCTTCGGGTCTAGATGTATACCCTTTGAAGTGATAACGAAACCAATGGACTTGCCGCTAGAGACTCCCAAAAAAGACTTGGTTGGATTTATCTTGAGTTGGTATGCATGCATTAGTTCGAACACCGTTCTCAGGTCTTGGAGGTGGTTGCCCTTGAGATGACTTTTGACTGCAATATTGTCTACATAGCATTCTATAGTTTTGCGCAAATGATCGCAAAAAATTGTGTTCTTGGCTCGCTGGTATGTTGTCCCTGCATTTTTTAATCCGAAGGGCATCACCGTATAGCAGCATACCCCCAACGGTGTTCGAAAAGATGTGTACTTCTCGTCGTCGGAGAACATCTTGATCTGGTTGTAGCCTGAGAACCCATCCATAAAGGATATTCGCTCGAAGCCGTAAGTGTTGTCGATCATTACGTTAGTGATCGGTAGAAGAAACTCATCTTTCGGGTATACAGAGTTCAAATCACGGTAGTCGATACAGACTTGAACTTTACCGTTCTTTTTTATGACTGAAACGATGTTGGCAACCCAGTCTGGGTGTTGTTCCTCGCGAATGAATCCACTGGCAATGAGCTTCTTAACTTCATTCTCGATAGCTTCCATGACATCTGGACAGAATCGTCGTTGTTGCTGCTTCACTGGTTTAGCTTTAGATGAAATGTTCAGGTAATGTATAGCGACTTTAGGATCCAAGCCTGGCATGTCTTCATAGCTCCATGTGAAGACGTCGATGTGTTCTCTTATAAGCTATATAAGAGATTGGCGTTCATCGCCAGATAGGCTTTTGCTGATGAAGATTGGTTTGAAGGATGCTTCATCTCCTAGATTGACTTGGATGACTTCATCTTCGGTAGGTGGTTCCCGTTGTTCGAAGTACAGTTTCGTTCTGGTGTCCATCTTTTGAGCCTATTATTCGAGTTCGATTGATTGGACATCGTCTATAATTTGGTCGACGAAAACCATGTTGACGGACAGAGTTGCTTTGAACATGTCGCCGATGCTGGAGTCTGAGTCCCAGAGGGAGGAATCAGAAGAATTAGAACAACGATCTGCTTCATCATCTGATCTTTCGAGAGTTATTGGAGGAGAGACATAGCCCAAACCAATACTGCTTCGTTGATAGTAGTCCTCGGGTTTGCCGGGGGTGGGATCAAAGTGTCGTATTAGCAACCGTCGTCCTCAGCCGTAATTTAGCCCTTTGTCGCTTTTGATGTCATATCCCATGTTCTAGATGATGTTCTTGGCCTGCCAACTATATAAGAAAAGTTATATTTTCCCAGAGTCATAGTCAGCTTCTGTGTTTTGCTTGGAGGAAGTAGAGTCTGGAACGAACCTTCTCTCGCCAATTATACGACCGAAGATGATTAGCTCTTCATCTTTCTTTCTGGCTGGAATGATGAAGTAGAGGATATCTTCAGGGTAAACCTTTTTTCTGCAGGTAAGGTATTATGACCGACATACAGAGGTATGGTCCTATGCCGTTCTATATAGCGTATATCGTATCTATGTAGTAGTTTACAGATTGATAGACATCGGAGTAATTCAAAGATAAACCTTTACTAAGGAAATATGCAAGTTCTTCTTCATGGATAACATCATCCACTGAAGGTACATTATTGTGAGTATTGATATACTCATTGAGAGGATCATCATCTGGAAGAGGAGCCACAGTCTTGGCCGAGTTCACTACGTAGGGTAATTCTTCAGGATTGGGGGGACGAGTGTCAGTAGGTTCCTTCTGGGGTGTCTAATTGAGAGTGATGGTCAGTGGCTTGACCTTGTTAGGGTTTTTCTTTTTCACCCAGATTGTGAGAGGGTTCAGAGTTCTTTTTGGAGTAGTACATCCTTTGACTCGGATAATCAGGGGACCATTAGAGGATTGACTTGCTTCAGCTTCATTGTCGTCATCCTTGGGGGGTTGAGTTTGATAAAGTACCGAATCTCCATAGTAAGCTTCGATGCCCTTGAAAGGATCGACATCGGCAAACTCCGTCTTAACGATACCGTCATTGTTGACATACTTGAAGTACTAGTGAAGTGTGGAAGGAACGATCATGTTCTCGTGTATCTATGGACGTCCTAACAAGACATTGTAGGATACATTGGCATCGATCACATAGCAGGAAACCTCCATTCAGAGATCACCGATCTGACATTTGAGACGGATCTTGCCCAGCGGATGGCTTTGACCAGCATTGAAAGCCATGATAGTTGTGTTGGTTGCGGATAGCTTGTGCAGAGGAATTCCCAGAATTTGAAGCAAATTTCTAGAAATGATGCTGAGAAAGGATCCTGGATCGATGTGCATGCGGTCAAACTTGATCGCCCCGATATACCCTGTATGGTACAGGGGTCTATCATGACGATTATTTTTGAGTATCATGTCCTCCTGTGAGAAAGAGATGTTGGGTACCACTTCCATAGTACTGTGGCAATGGGGACAGAAGACATGATCTTCAGCGGGGGCTTTGACTTCAACGAAGTAAGAGTCGACGTGTAGTAATGCCTCACTTAAGGCCTTTCGCCTTTTTTTGGAGAGTCACAATAGATCAAACAGAGACAACCTGGTAGGTATATTGGTTAGCAGAGCCAGTATGTCAAAGTTGTAGGGCCGATCCATGCCTTTAGGAGCTGGCGCCTTTAGAGATTTGTCAAACCGCATCTCCTTCTGCTTGGATTTGTCCGTGGTTTGAGGCTTGGACGGACCAGCTTCTCAGCTTGTGGGGGCAGCAGGAGCTTGAGGAGGTACTGCTTCTTCTTGTACGGGATCGTACGTCCGAAGATAAGTCTTCTCCGATCGCGTCTCGCCAGATAGAACCTCATAGATAGGGGAGGATACCATATGGCATGGCTTAAATTTCTTGCCCCTTCTTACTTTGGGAGGTGCTACCCCCTGCGTCACTTCTTGGACAAGGTTCAGGTGGACCCACATGATCTCACCATGTTCAGTTGTGAGTGGGACCAAGGTCCAGTTGCGAGCTGGTGGTAGGTTGATGACTTCCATCATCGTCTTGGGGATCAGGACCACGCCATCTGGGACTTCTGTAGGAGGAAAGTAAACTGAAGAGAGATCATGTTAGCAGATACGACCTTGTCTTGAGGTTCGAGGTTGATCACTTGGCTATCGATAAGCTGTTGTATCTTCTTCTTCAGGACGATGCAGTCCTTGGTAGAATGATGCACATACTGATGATAGAGACAGTACTTGGGATCATTGAGTTGGCTCGCCTCTGCAGGACGTCATGGTGGAGGCAATGTCATCTTATTGCCCTTCGTCAATGTGTAAAAGATGGTAATGACGTCGTCTTCGTCGAAGGAGAAGGTCTCCTTAGACATGTCGAAGGCGCCCTAAGAATTGGAAGCTCCGTTGGATGTGTCGACTTTCAGGACTTCTTTCTCTTTACCCCCACTATCAGGGATTGTTTGAGGATGCTTGCCCTTGTCTTCGGATTTGGGTGTCTTCAACCCCAGTAGTTCCAAGTTAGGAACGTCGTTTTCAACATTATCAGCGGCCCCAAAAAAAGCAGGCCATGTATCATACTTATGTATACCTAGACAAAACTTACTGTATGAAGGAAGTTATGTCGACAAGTATCCATAAGTTCTGAGTTTGGTGTGCCGAAGGGCATCTTCAGTACTAGCCGCCTGAAGCGTTCAATGAAGACGATGACAGACTCAGTCCTCCTTTGCTTGGTCACGATGAGGGTGGACATACTAACATGCATGCCGCTGTCGTAAAACCTGTTGAGGAACAACCTTTCCAAGTCTTTAAATGAATTGATACACCCGTCAGGCAGACTGCAGAACCATTCGAAGGCTATCCCCTGCAAGGTGCAAATAAACAGCTTCAACAGGAATGAATCATCTCTGGTCAAGTACAAAGTCTGCGTATTGAAGTACGTCATATGCTGACGAAGAGAAGTCAAACCGTCAAATGAATTCAGCGTCAGCGGCTTGTAGTTAGGAGGGCAAGTAGCGTTCTTCTATTCAGGTGGGATACGATTGAGATATCCCCATCTTCTGAAGCTCGTTTTTGTGTGAGATGGTGTCGAGGCGAGCGACCAAGGAATCAATTGTGTCATGTTAATTGAGCAGGTGTTGGAAAATGGCTACTGAACGGTTGTCAGGCGTTGTTGGTGAAGGACCAACCCCGATATTTGTAAGATTTGGAAGAGTCGCAACGGAATGATACTCCTTTTGTAGTGAAGGAGGATAGTTGCTGTGAGCTGGACTAACGTGGGCCGAGACATTTTGTTGAGGTGGAGGAACAGCCCTCGTAGCTTGAACTTCTATGATACTGGTAAACATATCAATGATCTTGGCGAATGCGGTTTCGAGACCCTCTTTCCATTTACTAGTCTGATCACTGGTTTCTTCTGGTCTTTCTACGTCTACCATGTATATAGATAGCATGCGAGGATGAACAGAAGAAGCAGTACAACTGGTGCTGATACTGTCTGTCTTCGAGTGGATAAGTCCTTCATCTTCAGGTAGAGGAGGTAGATAGTCGCCATCGGATTAAGAGGGATCATCGTCCTCTGGAAGGCTACCCCCACTATGGGGGTCGTCTGCTTCAGATTCTGAGGGAATGCTACCCACAGATTGGGAATCTTCATCGTCCGTATGAAATCTTGCCTTTGATCAAGTGCCCATATAGACTCCTTCGGATGTGACAGCCTGTTGGTCATCTGTTGGTAGAATTCTCCTTCTTTTTCTCCTGGAGCTAAGAGAGAAAGTTGGGTTCGTAGTTGTTTGCCATTGATTGTAAAAGTACAGAACAATTTTATAGGAGTACTGAACTTAGACTCACAATACAAACTCGCTCGCACAAAGAAAGCCTTGGAGTAAAAACCTAGGTACAACAATCTAAGTACGATTGTTTATTTTTGATTCTGGGGGATGACGATAGAGGCTCGGGAAAGCGACAGTAGCTCTGCCTTACTCCTTGGACGATCGAACGTAGCCTTGGCTCTGATGAAGAAATGCTCTTGGACGTGTGGGGAGACTCCTTTGCACTCTCTTTCGTCCTCTCTCTCTGTCTCTGTTCGTTTTCCTCTCTGCAAGGGAATGGCACCTTGCTATTTATAGGAGTGGGGTGTCATCATTAGGGTTTGTAATGATTGCCCCTTAAAAAGTCGGCGACCAATAATCTGGACCATTAATCTTGATTGTAACGAATCTGGGCAATTAATGTGGATTACACCAAATCCTATGGGCAATTAAAGTTGATTGCCATGAATTTTCATAATTTGTGATGATAGGCTCGGATCTCCTGCCACGTGTTCGATTTGTCGGATCCGATTTGATTTGGGTAATTATGATGATTGTAACAAATCTGGGTTTGTTATGATTTGCTAGCAGCCATAATTCCGAGGGGGATAAGAATGCCACGTGTCTCAACTATTGCTTGGGCCGCCACGTGTCTCTCTGTCGTGTGCGGTCTCCAAGTGAACCGCATATGGGTGGCCCCCACAATCCTAGCCGCATAAAGGTAGTAGCCGCATGAGGGTGGCAACCTCGTGAAGGAGGCAGCCGCATGAAGGAGGCAGCCGCATGAGGGTGGCAGCCTCGTGAAGGAGGCATCCGTATGAAGGAGAGGCAGCCGCATGAGGATGGCAGCCGCCTGAAGGAAGTAGCCGCTTGAAGGAGCCAGCTGCATAAAGATGGCAGCCGCATGAAGGAAGCAACCGCATGAAGGTGGCAGCCACATGAAAGAGGCAGCCGCATGAAGGAAGCAACCGCATGAAGGTGGCAGTCGCATGAAAGAGGCAGCCGTATAGTGGTGCTTGGGACTCGACGGATCCTGTCAGTTTATAAAAGATTTTCTTCTTTTCCCAAGGAGCACGCCATCATTATTTCAGCTTTATGTCAGAGCTGTCATTCATTGTGTCAGAGCTGTCATTCATTGCGTCAGAGCTGTCATCAGAGCAATTAATTGGGAGGCTGCTTTATGGCCAGCTGTAGAAGCGGACAGCATATGGCCACGTGTCTTTGCTTGAGCCGCATGGAGCTGTTGGGGAGTTCCGAGCCGCATAAAGTTCTGAAGGATTCCCGAGCTGAATGAGGCTCCTTTTGTTTGGAGCTGCATGGGCTTTTCTTGTCATTTTTCATGCTTCTACAGTATTCCACCGTCTTTGATTGGGGCTTCCATAAGGGGGACCCCATGAAGCCATGTTGGATGAAACACATAGTGGCTTCTCGTTGTAGCACCCATTTTCCCAAATGAGGGTAATTTTGAAATTTTATGTTTATAATTATTTTAATAATAATATTTAATTCATGATATGATTTTTGGTGATTTTAAATCATTTTAAAATTATTTAAATCAATAACTTGTGGTTTTGATATTTTGCTAGTGAAACCCTAGAGACTATTTGAACTAGAGCCTAACCATGTGATTATGATATTTTAATGTCATTTTTGGCCTAAGAATATTTTTGTATTTGACCTCTTTGAATTATTTTGATATTATTTTATTATTTATGATATTGTTTTGGGGTTATTTGAGTCGGGTTCGAATTTCAACTCAATCCGACTTGAAACGGGGACCCGGGGGTAGTTTGACTCTAGTGGGACCCACACACTAGTTAGGCATGGCCCACATGATATTAATTTTAGTCCACATGATAGAAATATTTTAGTTAGAGGTTAGACTAATTATTATGGATAAGGTTAGTGTGATTAGAGACTTTAGAATGACTAATTTAGCCCCAACCAATTAGCCCTTTCCTAATACTCATAGAATAGGTTAGTGGAGGCATTTTAGACCTTACCATAATAGGACAAATATTCCCATATGGCCAGCCACTTTGGGAGAGGATAGGCTCAAGTTTATTTTATTATTCTCATCCACACTCTCTCTTGTTCTTCCCCAAATTCCTAGAGAGCAATTCCTAGCAATTTTTCCACCAAATTATTCCATTTCACCACCAAATCTTCTTATTTCCTTCTCCATTCTAGACAAGGAGGAAGCTACCCAAGTTTGGAAGGATTCGGAGCTCGTTCGTGTCCTTTTGGAATCTCTACGTGTCGGTGTCGCTCCGGGAAGGCTTTTCTTCGATTCGATCTACCGGGAGGTATAAATCCCTTCTCCTTTTCATTTTCTCATGCATATAGGTCTATTTTGAACCCATATGAATGACCCCATAGTTGTATCTCCATTTGTGTCCATTTCGTGTCCATTTTGAGGTAATAGGAGTGTCCTTTGTGTTGTGGTTGTGTCCATGTGGGAAAATCCCAAATTTGGACACACTATGTGTTGTTGTTATGTATGAATGAATTATTACATATTTAATCTCATATTTTTGTATTGGAGATGTGTTCTATAGTGTCTCATATATATATATTAGTGTAGAGAGTGAGTTCTTGATATATTATGTTATATACTTGTGTTCTTTTGTCTCAAACTACCTAAATCCGTCATAATTTTTATCCACGTTTTTAATTTCAGCCCTAACTTAGCAATATCATAACTTCTAGCTCAAAGCTCGGTTTAATCTTTTGTTTTTTTTAAAAGAAGCGTATTGAAGTTAGCTTTCCAAAAACATGTATTAATAGGCCTAATTCTTTCTGTAACTTTCTGGAGAATTATTTGAGTGTCAGCTGTACGAAAGACAAACGCGTTCTCGGTGTTTTCGCGATTCCGGGAGTTTTCGAAAACGAAAACGCGATCCGTTTAAAGTTTCGGAAAGCTAACACATAGATCTATAACATACTTTAATCCTAAATTTTAATTCATGCTGAGATGGTAGAGTATTGATTATTAGTAGGAGTTACTATTCGGCATATGCATTTTGTGCACCCTTGTGTGTAATATAATGTTCTATTTGATTTTAACCCATATTAATGTATATATATTATGTAATTAAATAGAGAATACAAGCATGAGTAAATGGTTAAATAAATGATTATGAGGTATAAGTATCCTATCTAATGTAAGCATGTATAAGTATGGCTTGTAATGAATATGTAGGTTCCATAGTATGTAATGTATGGTGCATATAGTGGTGCAAGAGAATAATGAATGAATGCAAGCATAAATATAATATAATAATAGATGTAATGTATGCAATATACAAGTTAATGAGATGTAATGTTCTATGTTAACACAAATCCTATATTACCTCATGTACCCCCTTACACTATGTTGACACTATCACACTTGACACATTGTTCACTTACACTTCGACACTCTTTGATATGTATACACTATGTATGCCCATTTAACCCTCACTTGCCCCTTTGCCACGTTCACATACACACACATAGCCTCTTAAATAAGTATTTATGAATATAGTTAACTTAGCTATGTATGTATATTATATATATGTTAGCATAATGTGTTGTAATATATAAGTTTATATAACCATTTGAAATGCCATGATTATAGACCTAATGTTGAATACCAATATATGCATGTGTATATATGTGTAGACATATATAACTTAAAGTAATAGCTTACCTAGTGTATATCCAATGTGAATTCTTGCCCATTTGAGTATTGAAATTGCATGCTATATAGAGTTGGGTGTATGTTGGCTTGTATAGCCTTGTATTGACGTGTGCTTGCTAGGATAGTCTTGGTTAGGCCTAGTAAGACTTACTGGGTTAGGATATGACCTAGTTTGACCTAGTTTGACTAGTGCAGTTGACCAGAGTTGACCAAGGGTTGATTTTGGCCTAGTTTGACCTAGATTCATGTAGAATGCATTGTAGTGCTTTATATTACCCTTCTGGACATGTTATCACTTATACTGTTCTAATTAGGAGCCAGACACCTTGTAACCTGTGTTGCTTTAAATAGGACTCTGTGGCTTCAGTTGGACCCCCTATACTAATCAGCTGTTCAGGTTATCAGGCGAGTACATTCTCGATAGTTCTCTCATTTATTTGTCAATTACTGTATTTCAGTTCTAGTTAGTTGTATACGATTCTCTATTACAACACGTGTGGATATTACAGGATTCATGTATATGACACACATTTATTTTCTGGCCTCTATTACTGGTATCATCATTTCCGGCTTCTATTACTGGAATCACCTGCTGGAATCATTTACTGGAATCATTTACTGGAATCATTTACTGGTATCATTATATTTTGGCTGGACTCATCTTGAATCATTGTGTCAGAATTCTGGATTCACTTGCTGGGAGAGGAAATACTAGAGTAAGACATGTAGACATACCCCATTACTGGAATCACCCCTACTGGAATCTACTGGAATGATAGCCATCTCTCGCCTGATCAGTGAAAGGTGTGCCGGATTACCCACAGCCGTTTACATGTCGATCTCGGTATTTTAAAACATACTGTTAGAGTATAGGCTGGACTCACCCTGGAATCATTGATCACTATAACTGGAATCGTCCTTTACTGGATTCATCTTGTATTAGATTCATCTTGTACTGGACTTACATTGGAGTTACACTGGTCTACATTGTTGTCTAGACTTCATATCATATTACCCTGGTTCATCTAGTTCTATTTTTACAGACTTTATTGCTATGATTCTTCTTTTGTTTAGTTATTTACTTTCCTTGCACCTTATCTGTCTTTCTTACCATCACCTGAATATAAACTGCCATTTTCATCAATACAACTGCCTATAACTACTTTATAGTTCTCTGTCATTTACTTGGGTTTTCTAGATGAGATGTGCTCGTTCCTGTCCTGACTGGACCTGTTGACAAATTTTACAGATAGCTTGGAGGTTGCCTGCTAGCCTAGAGGAGACACCTTAGAGGTTGTTTAGATAGTTATTTAATTTGTCTGGAGTTGTATTTACTTTGTGGATTACTGTATTTGAGTTTTGAGATGTATTTCTGGGTTTTTGTATCTTAGACACTTAGACTTCTATCTCCCGTATCCCTTTGGATTTTATGTTTTATCTAACCTTATCATGCTCTACCTTAAATATGATTGAGACTGTATCTGCTTAGCATTATATTGTTAGATGATGTGACCTAGGACAGCGTTCTACCGCCGACACTGCGGCGTAGGCTGGGCGTTGTTACGTTCTCGTACCCTAACAGTGGGTGCGGGTCGTGACACGTTTTTAGTGGTGGCCCATGCAGGTCGAGTTTATGTAGTGGTATTCGAACTTGAGTACTACTACAGCCTGCAGTAGGAATATGATATATCTTGAAGGTACTCAATCACAGTTAGGAACCCTTGAGAGATTTCCGGAACGACCCTTGAGAATCTTATTTTAACTTCGATTTGAGAACTCTTTTTTCCCTTGATTTGATTTATTTTTACTTACTGTTGTTAAATTTGATTTTGATGGATTATGGTTGAATTTGAGTTGTATTCATTAATTTTGATGAATGATTGTCGAATTTTGAATCTTGATGATAGCTGTTGCATCCGAGTTGTATTTTGATAGATTTTTGTTCATTTTGAATTTTAAAGTTCGTTGATAAATTTAATTTGATTTAATTTATGGGTATTCATTGTTGATTTAATTTAATTTTTTTGACAAGATAAAATTATATGGGCTAGGTCATCTATGTTATGGAATCTAGTCTTCTATAGTCACATTAGCCAGCATGGTGTGGACATATAGTCTGACTCTGGATATATTTCTCGGGTGTGGGAATTTAAGGTTTTCGCAGCCAAGCTAGCGGTACCGCAAAAATGTTAAATACCACGATTCTAGAGGTATGTGCATAAGTCAAGGACTCTGTGATTATCGTAGCCTTGCTTACTAGTATGACGGGGATTTAGAGTACCATGATTTTGGATAGACGCATATGATTATCAGGTTGTACCTTAAATATTTTCAAGGATGTTTTCTCTACTTTGATGCAGTCCTTCAAAAAGAATTATTATTTGTTTTTCTTTGTTTTGCTTCTAATTATTTAACTTAGGAGTAGCTTGTGTAACTTCTTGCTATGAGTTTCTTCTTAATACAATGAATCGATGATTTTGCTAGACTTTATCTTGGATTTGATATTTAGCTCTGGTTTCAAAATGGTTCCTTCTTTTAGGCAAATAAGCAAACAACTTTTATCGTTATTTCATTCTTGCTATTATTCTAGTATTGAATAATAATAATAAAACTGCCTTGATTTCGTCAATCACCTATTTTGCTATCTTGGTAGGAATATAAATGTTGGTCTTAACGTAGAATTAATTTTTTTGGGATATGAGAATATATGAGTATATTTACATAGTGGACACTTGCCTGATACGTATGCATGCTACACTTGATTTTCCACCTATCTAAATACATATTAATATGTTGTTAATGTTAAAATTATCAAAACCCCAATATTTCTGGTTTTCTGCTTTTCTAGTTTAAATTCGTAATTTAAATATAAATTTCATGTTATTAGTTTTGTCTACATAACTGCAAATGTATGATATCTGTAGAGTTTCAATTTTTAGAGAAATTGGTTAAGTTATGTTAAATTTGTAAAATCTGAGACTGCATTATGTTAATATTACACTGGTTTAAATGTTAGCTTATTTTCAGATTTTGTATGTAAATGCTGAACTAAAACTGGGTTTAACCTTTCAATACTAAGCTATAACCCTGTACAAGGACACACACACCCCCTAACTTAGTATACGCTGTCATGTAACCTAACCTTTCCTCTCTATGTTATGATCACATACTTGTATAGATATATATAAAGCTTAGACATACATGTTATAATATATGTATATACATAACTAAATCTCTACCTCTTATAGATGTTTATGGTTAGCCATGCATGTTATGATTAAATAGGTTGTGTATTGTAGGTTGTTAACCCATATGCCATGAGTAGTGTAACAGGATAGCTCATATATAATTTTATGTATATTTCACATACACCCATACACACACAAACCACATAACATTACATAATGCTAGTTTTTCCTCTCTAACGCTCTCTCTGTATATATATATTATGATTTGGATTTCAATGCAAGTGATTTTCAATTCCTTAATTTTTGAATTTGATTTTCTGTATCCTTTTTCAGATAATTGGTAGTTGCCTTTATTTTGTTTTGATAAGTACCAGTTTCATATAGGATGGTAGACCGCCTTATAGTTTTGATGGTTTGTTGTTTCTGTAACTTCTCTAGTTTAGCACCCTAAATTGCTTGTATGTTTTGATACCCTATGACCGTTTCGGTTAGCATGACTAGTATACCTAGATGAGACTTTCACTACCACCGTATGCCATGACCCTGTATGTCGTTCTTTTGATCACATGATTTGTTTTAATCTGGTACTTTGATTGTGGGGGTTTGACCTAGAGGGAGTATGGACATTTTAATTTCGAGGACAAAATTTTTCTAAGGTGGGTAGAGTTGTAGCACCCAGTTTGCCAAATGAGGGTAATTTTGAAATTTCATGTTTATAATTATTTTAATAATAATATTTAATTCATGATATGATTTTTGGTGATTTTAAATCATTTTAAAATTATTTAAATCAATGAATGATATTTTAATATCATTTTTGGCCTAAGGATATTTTTGTATTTGACCTCTTTGAATTATTTTCATATTATTTTATTATTTATGATATTGTTTTGGGGTTATTTGAGTCGGGTTCGAATTTAAACTCAATCCGACTTGAAACGGGGACCCGGGAGTAGTTTGACTCTAGTGGGACCCACACACTAGTTAGACATGGCCCACATGATATTAATTTTAGTCCACATGATAGAAATATTTTAGTTAGAGGTTAGACTAATTATTATGGATAAGGTTAGTATGATTAGAGACTTTAGAATGACTAATTTAGCCCCAACCAATTAGCCCTTTCCTAATACTCATAGAATAGGTTAGTGGAGGCATTTGGACCTTACCATAATAGAAAAAATAGCCCCATATGGCCAGCCACTTTGGGAGAGGATAGGCTCAAGTTCATTTCATTATTCTCATCCACACTCTCTCTCTCTTGTTCTTCCCCAAATTCTTATAGAGCAATCCCTAGTAATTTCTCCACCAAATCATTCCATTTCACCACCAAATCTTCTTCTTTCCTTGTCCATTCTTGCCAAGGAGGAAGCTACCCAAGTTTGGAAGGATTCGGAGCTCGTTGGTGTCCTTTTGGAATCTCTACGTGTCGGTGTCGTTCCGGGAAGGCGTTTCTTCGATTCGATCTACCGGGAGGTATAAATCCCTTCTCCTTTTCATTTTCTCATACATATAGGTCTATTTTAAACCCATAGGAATGTCACCATAGTTGTATCTCCATTTGTGTCCATTTCGTGTCCATTTGGAGGTCATAGGAGTGTCCTTTGTGTTGTGGTTGAGTCCATGTAGAAAAATCCCAAATTTGGACACACTATGTGTTGTTGTTTTGTATGAATGAATTATTACATGTTTAATCTCATATTTTTGTATTGGAGATGTGTTCTATAGTGTCTTATATATACATATTAGTGTAGAGAGTGAGTTCTTGATATATTATGTTATATACTTGTGTTCTTTTGTCTCAAACTACCTAAATCCGTCATGATTTTTATCCACGTTTTTAATTTCAGCCCTAACTTAGAAATATCATAACTTCTAGCTCAAAGCTCGGTTTAATCTTCCGTTTTTTTCAAAAGAAGCATATTGAAGTTAGCTTTCCAAAAACATGTATTAATAGGCCTAATTCTTTGTGTAACTTTCTGGAGAATTATTTGAGTGTCAGCTGTACGAAAGACAAACGCGTTCTCGGTGTTTTCGCGATTCCGGGAGTTTTCGAAAACGAAAACGCGATCCGTTTAAAGTTTTGGAAAGCTAACACATAGGTCTATAACATACTTTAATTCTAAATTTTAATTCATGATGAGATTGTACAGTATTGATTATTAGTAGGAGTTACTATTCGGCATATGCATTTTGTGCACCCTTGTGTGTAATATAATGTTCTATTTGATTTAACCCATGTTAAAGTATATACATTATGTAATTAAATAGATTATACAAGCATGAGTGAATGGTTAAATAAATGATGTATGAGGTGTAAGTATCCTATCTAATGTAAGCATGTATAAGTATGGCTTGTAATGAATATGTAGGTTCCATAGTATGTAATGTATGGTGCATATAGTGGTGCAAGAGAATAATGAATGATGAATGAATGCAAGCATGAATATAATGTAATAATAGATATAATGTATGCAATATACAAGTTAATGAGATGTAATGTTCTATGTTAACACAAATCCTATATTACCTCATGTACCCCCTTACACTATGTTGACACTATCACACTTGACACATTGTTTACTTACACTTTGACACTCTTTGGTATGTATACACTATGTATGCCCATTTAACCCTCACTTGCCCCTTTTCCATGTTCACAGACACACACATAGTCTCTTAAATAAGTATTTATGAATATAGTTAACTTAGCTATGTATGTATATTATATATATATTAGCATATTGTGTTGTAATATATAAGTTTATATAACCATTTGAAATGCCATGATTATAGACCTAATGTTGAATACCAATATATGCATGTGTATATATGTGTAGACATATATAGCTTAAAGTAATAGATTACCTAGTGTATATCCACTGTGAATTCTTGCCTATTTGAGTATTGTATAATTGCATGCTATATAGAATTGGGTGTATGTTAGCTTGTATAGCCTTGTATTGACGTGTGCTTGCTAGGATAGTCTTGGTTAGGCCTAGTAAGACTTACTGGGTTAGGACATGACCTAGTTTGACCTAGTTTGATTAGTGCAGTTGACCAGAGTTGACCAAGGGTTGACTTTGGCCTAGTTTGAGCTAGATTCATGTAGAATGCATTGTAGTGCTTTATATTACACTTTTGGACATGTTGTGACTTGTGCTGTTCTAATTAGGAGCCAGACACCTTGTAACCTATGTTGCTTTAAATAGGACTATGTGGCTTCAGTTGGACCCCATATACTTATCAGCTGTTCAGGTTATCAGGCGAGTACATTCTTTGATAGTTCTCTCATTTATTTATCAATTACTATATTTCAGTTCTAGTTAGTTGTATGTGATACTCTGTTACAACATGTGTGGATATTACTGGATTCATGTATATGACACACATTTATTTTCTGGCCTCTATTACTGGTATCATCATTTTCGGCTTCTATTATTGGAATCACCTGCTGGAATCATTTACTGGAATTATTTACTGGAATCATTTACTGGTATCATTATATTTTGGCTGGACTCATCTTGAATCATTGTGTCAGAATTCTGGATTCACTTGTTGGGAGGGAAAATACTAGAGTAAGACATGTAGACATACCCCATTACTGGAATCACCCCTACTGGAATCTACTGGAATGATAACCATCTCTCGCCTGATCAGTGAGAGGTGTGCCGGATTACCTATAATCGTTTACATGTCGATCTCGGTATTTTAAAACACACTGTTAGAGTATAGGCTGGACTCACCCTGGAATCATTGATCACTATAACTGGAATCGTCCTTTACTGAATTCATCTTGTATTCGATTCCTCTTGTACTGGACTTACATTGGAGTTACACTGGTCTACATTGTTGTCTGAACTTTATATCATATTACCCTGGTTCATCTAGTTTTATTTTTACAGACTTCATTGCTATGATTCTTCTCTTGTTTAGTTATTTACTTTCCTTGCACCTTATCTGTCTTTCTTACCATCACCTGAATATAAACTGCCATTTTCATCAATACAACTGCCTATAACTGCTTTGTAGTTCTCTGTCATTTACTTGGGTTTTCTAGATGAGATGTGCTCGTTCCTGTCCTGACTGGACCTGTTGACAAATTTTACAGATAGCTTGGAGGTTGCCTGCTAGCCTAGAGGAGACACCTTAGAGGTTGTTTAGATAGTTATTTCATTTGTCTGGAGTTGTATTTACTTTGTGGATTACTGTATTTGAGTTTTGAGATATATTTCTGGGTTTTTGTATCTTAGACACTTAGACTTCTATCTCCCGTATCTCTTTGGATTTTATGTTTTATCTAACCTTATCATGCTCTACCTTAAATGTGATTGAGACTTTATCTGCTTAGCATTATATTGTTAGATGATGTGACCTAGGACAGCGTTCTACCACCGACACTGCGGCGTAGGCTGGGCGTTGTTACGTTCTCGTACCCTAAGAGTGGGTGCGGGTCGTGACACTCGTCGTCAGAGAAGTGTAGCCGTCAAAACATGGACTTTCTCTGGGACACCCTTGTTGCTTTGGAGCAACAACAGTTGATAACAATACTGGTGCACAGAAGCGCACTATGAATTGTTATGTTCTCTCTCGCTTTACGCTTATGATTTATCAGGTCGCACAAGTCAGCGGAAGGGAGTTTTGCCTTACAACCCACGTTGTATGCATCGTCGAGCCTTGCATGCGTGTTCGTAAGGAGAGTAGGCGCATCCAGACTTAGTTCATGTACAGGGGCAACCCCCACACCTAAGTTTTGTGATGTCCTTGAAGACAGCCCCGTGCTACATGCGTTGGGGCCTGTCTTTTTGTTGTGGGCGTATAGGCCTTGGGGACTGGCCTTGGGCGCATGCTCCTTGACAGCATGTCTGAGCCTCCTTGATGTGGGCGTATAATATGGATCCAGAGAGCTTGGGCGCATAGCCTTGGGCACATGGCTCTGGATGCCCAGCCTGTTGAAGACAGAAGTGTTCTGGTTGAGGCTATGCGCCGAAACACTCCCTTGGGCGCATGGCCTTGGCCGCATGCCTGGTGGAGCAGCATTGTTTTCTTCCAGTTTGGCCTCTTTTGTTTGTGAGCCTCGTCGGGTTTGGCCAGAGTGTCGCATACCCCAATTCTTGGCATCGTAGTATTTTTCTTTGCCAAGTCTCGGGTGTTGAACACTCTGTTGTTGGTCGTGCATGGAAGAAGTCACTGGGCTAGTAGAGCCCAGAACGATGTGAGTTTTCTCCATTTGGAGAACTTCTGTAGCAGAGTCATGCGCCCATGTGACAGTCCTCTAGCTGCATATCTGCTATGACACTAGCAGGATATGCACAGCGAACCTTCGGAAGCCAAGTCTTGCGAGACTTGTTTGGCTTTGCTAATTTTGAGGGAGTAGAGCTGTCCCTCGAGAGCATCTCTTCGAATGCCTGCTGATCGAACTTTACGATCAGCATCTTCTGAGTACTCTCCACTTTGTCGGTATCGGATTGCGTCACCACATTCTCGTTAGAGGAAAAGGTAATCCACAGCAGAGTCGCCATTTTTGTGGACACACACAAAAAAGAAGAAGAAAACACTGTCTTTTCTTTTATTGGCGCAAGGCACTATAAATCGAGTACGCCTGAGAGATCTTGCGCTGAGGATCCCCGAGTACAAAAAAGAATTTTGGGGAATGGGACGATAGAGATCGAGCGGCAGTTGCTCCTTTACTCCGTTGACACTCCGATTACAAAAGTGGAAGAAAACCTAAGAAAATTGCTAACTCTCGGCACACTGGCAAGAAGTGCAGCAATTTGGCTCTTGAAAATGCTTTCCGTTCTGTGTTTTGAAGAGGGATGAGGCCCCCCTTTTCTGGTCGTTCTTGAGCTGGAATGACGTTATGCGCCCACATGAGGAAATACGCAAGTTTTTATGTGGGCACATAGTCCAGCTTTGGGCGCATAGGATGTAGGCGCATACAGGCTGCGAGATCGTGGGTTGGTCGTGGTGTTGACGTGGCCGCATGCTTCGGTGAACGACTGCTCGTGGAGACTGACATGGCCGTGTGCTTCGGTGCACATTTTGATTATGGCTTTGACTGAGTCAGGCTTGGGCGCATAGCCATGTCTCAGGCTATGCACCCTCCTTTCGGGGGATCTAGTCTTGGGCGCATGAAGCTTCACTGACTGGGCGCATGGAGCTTCTCTGACTTGGGCTCATAGAGCTCTACTGACTGGGCATATGGAACTATATTGACTGGGCGTATGGAGCTTCAATGATTGGGCGCATGGAGCTATACTGACTGGGTGCATGGAGCTATACTGACTTGGGAGCATGGGGCTTCATTTGCTGAAATTTTTTCATGCTTCTACATTTACAAGCAAAACAGGATATTAAGCGCCCACATAACTGATGCGCCCACATGACCTATGCGCCCATATGGTCTATGCACCCATACGGAGACTTGGTCTTTTGTATATTATACGCCTGTTATTTGCTGATGTGGATAATGCATAGACATCGTACGAAGCATGGACCTCTTCAAATTCCGCTCCAATGAATCTGTGAGTTCATATTTTTGAGAAAGATCTCAACAACCATCTTTTGACAGCCTGACAAGCATCTATACGCCCAAAGAGAAAGTTTTGCTATACGCCCATAGAGCCATAAGAAGACAGTCACCTATGCTTCTTTTAAAGTATTTCAAACTCGTTCGAGTATCAAAAACTTTGAACGATTTTTTGTAGAAGCATGAAAATTTCAGCACCAAGTCTGGAAGTAGACATGTGCCCAAGTCACAATCAGTTATACGCCCACATGGCCAAAGGGGCTATGCGCCCACAATATTTTCTCTATTCAGTAAAAATATGCGCCCAAGTGTGGTCGCATAGGTTGATCCCAGCACTATGCACCCAAGGAAGGAACAACCCTACGGCCTAGTCAACATCCACGATCAATTATGGGCCGAGGCATGCGGCCACGTTAGTCTCCACGAGCATTCGTGCATCAAAGCATGCGGCCACGTCAACCCCACGATCATGCAGTCTCTATGCTCCTACACCTTATGTGCCTAAAGGAAGACTATACGCCCACAGAAAAATCAGTGTATTTTCCCCTGTGTGCACATAATAGTCATTTCAGTGCAAAACGACTAGAAATAGAGGTCATAAGCCTCTTCAAAAACACAGAACGGAGAGCATTTAAAAACCAAATTGCTGCCCTTCTTGCCAGTGAGCCAAGAGTTAGCAATTTTCTTAGGTTTTCTCTCACTTTTGTAATCGGAGTGTCAACGGAGTAAAGGAGCAACTGCGGCTCAATCTCCATCATCCCATTTCCCAGAATTCTTTTTGTACTCGGGGATTCTCAGTACAGGATCTCTCAGGCGTACTCGATTTGTGGTGCCTTGCGCTAATAAGAAAAGACAGTACTTCTTCTTTTTTGTGTGTGTCCACAAAGACTCTCTTCATCAATTGATTCTATAAAGAAGGGATGGACATGACGATGTCAACTCTCATGGAGGTCGTCTAGAGGAAGAAAGAACCTGTCCGCACATACATCGAGCGCTTTGAGGCTACCGTCTAGCATGCCCGAGCCCATGCTTATAGACTCATGCTGCAAGAACATGCTACTTGCAATTAAATTGTGGCACAATGCTCCTTGCACAGAGTGGACGCCTTTTATTACAGAGGTGGATGTGGCACCAAGGAAAGCCCAAGATGCGCAACTCCTAGGATTAAACTTTTATTATCTCGAGGAAAAGGGGAGACTCTCGTCTAGCAACAACCCCAAGGACGGAAAAGGCAAACAAGCCATGACCGTCAACATCTCCAAAGGTTCAGTAACCATGAACCCCAAGTTTGCAGAAGCGCAGAAGCCGATGAAGACTTACTCTTTCAACGACGAGTATATGCTGGAACTCTCCGATATGCTGACGAAGAGTGGCAAGCTGTCTCTCCCAATACCAAAGTGCCCCGACGAAGTGGGGAAGGTGGACAACCCTAAATACTGCCATTATCATCAGTATATCCACTATTCGACACAAGATTGTTACGTGTTGAAAAAACAGATTCAACACCTCATTGATGCCAAAGTCATATCACTTGACTATGATGAAAAGACTATCACGGCCAACATGGTTACTCTCCAGTTTAGAAGTTTTCCAACCACGGAGGCACAGGACGGAGTCATCACCATTCCGAGGGCGACAATAGAAGTAGTCAATCTTCCACCAGCGCGTGACAATGCTCAAGGGCTCATCCCATTTTCCACACCACGAGGCGAAGTCATGCAGGTCCACCCTGACCTTACTCATGACATGATGGCACCTACAACCCCCTCTATTAAAGGATAGAAGGTCAGGACATGTCGCATGGTCTCAGCATCGATCGATGACACCCTGATGACCACTCGCTCGGCATGGCACCAAGAGGAGAACAAAGCTCCAAAGGAGGAAGCACCTCTACCAACTACAATTCCAGCACTTGATACATCATAAGCATGCCCGTCTTAGACTCCTGCCACAGATAAGCAGAAACAAAAGGAGGTTTGCTTCGACAAACCCTACAACTTTGACATACTGGCACAGCTAGCCAATACCCCGGCTAGATTGTCACTCTTCGAGATCCTCCTTCTATCCAAAGAGACCCAAGATGCGTTCAGTGAATCCTTGTAGAACGCTGAAGCCTTTATCACTCAGGTGCGACCACCCAAGGAAGACCCTGCAGCCTTTCCACATTGTCACAGTGTCGTTGAAGTGATCCCCAGTATCACTTTCACCCAACAAGACATGCTGCTGAAGAATAACCGGCATAACAGACCTCTGTACTATACAGGATATGTCGGTGCCATTAAAGTCGATCGCATCCACATCGACCCAGGCTCCTCTCTCAACATCATCCCAAGGAGTTTGCTCCAAACTCTAGGGATTCTGATGCATTGGTTGACTGCATCAAACACAATAATCAGCGGCTTCAACGCAAGGAAGAGCGAGCCCCTGGGCAAAATTTGCTTGAAGTACCAACTAGGCGACCTCCACACTGAAGTGACTTGCTATGTCTCGACGTAGACATAAACTACAACATGCTGTTGGGACGACCATGGATTCATGAGTACATGATCGTTCCTTCCACTCTCCATCAATGTATGAAATACGTGGCCAACGACGGGATTATCAAGACTGAATTCGCTGATATCGACCCGTTCCGGAAACTTGAAGCCAATTGTACGGATGCTGATCTGTGTAAGTCAGTCCCCTGGGACGATGATGTAGAACCATGAAAAAAATAGTAAATCGTATGCGGCCCAGATTCAGCATGCGGCTCAAAAGCTTGAAAAGCTTTATGCGGCTCGGAATGTCCCAGAGAGCCGCATGCGGCTCAGGAAAGAGCCACGTGGCCTCATGCGGCTCAAAACATGTCTCTACAGCTGTCCATAACTCCTCTCTACCGCTGGCTCATTAAATGCTCTGACGTAATACGGCATCTCTGACACAAAGGATTGACAACTCTGACATAAAGGTAAAATGATGACTCTGACATAATGACGTGCTCCTAGAGAGATGAGAAAAATCTTTATAGTTGGCACGATCCACCAATTCTAAAGCTCCTTATGCGGATCGCTTCAAAGACTTTCATGCGGCTCAGTTACGGGGGCCTCCCTTATGCGGTTCAGATAGGGGGCCACCCTTATGCGGCTCAGTGGTGGGTGCCACCCTTATGCGGTTCAGATGGGGGGCTACCCTTATACGGCTCGGTTGTGGGGTCCACCCTCATGCGGCTCAGTTGGAGGCCAACCTTATGCGGTTCAGTTGGAGGCGACCCTCATGCGGCTCGGCTGTGGGGGCGACCCTTATGCGGCTCGGTTGTGAGGCCATCCTCATGCGGCTCGGTTGTGAGGCCACCCTCAAGCGGCTCAATTAACATACCACACTCATGCGGCTCTGCCGGGACGTCCCGTTCATGTGGCTCGCAGCATAAATGGCAGTTGGGACACGTGGCAGAAGATTGAGTATGACTTATCTATTCAGATTTATTGCAACCAATAAATCATAACAATGCAGATTTATTGCAACCAACTTAACAGCCCAGATTAATTTCCAACAAACAGATCAAGGTTAATCTTAACCAATCTCCAACCGTCCACTTTTCAAGGCGCTGTTATAATGATGCGGCCACATCCCATTTCTCACAAATTCTTATAAATAAGGTGCTATTCCATTGTACACACACAGAGTCACGCACAGAGAGAGCCCGAGCATAGAGACTAGCAACTCCCACACACACAGAGAGCCTTTCCTCACCAAAGCAGAAGCTACGTCCGATCGTCCAGGGAGTAGGGCAGAGTTGATAGCACTCTCCCGAGCCTCTACCGTTACCCCTAGAAAAACTAAACAATTGTACTTAGATTGCTTTTCCTAGGTTTTGTTCCTAGGCTCTCTTTGTACGAGCGAGTTTGTATTATGAATCAAAGTTCAGTCCTCCCATAAAACTGTTCTGTTCTTTCGATTATCAGTGACAAACATGATGGCAACTCTGCTGGGGACTAACTTTTCCACTGCTGAGAAGTTGGTGATGTAATTAGACGCAGCCAAGCTTGGCTCCACGCAACAGATGCTGGTTGTTCGCTTCGACCAGCAAGCGTTTGAAGAAATGCTCTCCGATGGGAGCGCTGGCCCGGTCCAGAAGCGAGCCCGCACGAAGAAGGCCCGCAGGGAGTAGAGGCCCAAGACTTTCTCTCCTCTCCAAGCTCTGGAAGAGGCGTTCCCTGCTGTCCAAGACGGCGGAGAAGACTCCCATGCGGCCCCACTTCAGGCCGCAGAGGACCCTGCTGTTCTCAAGTTCGACAGAGAAAAGTACTACGATGCTGGACTTGAGGAAGCAAATGGGGACTCTATGTGGTCCAGAAAGAAGCCGCATAAGGGTGCCAGCTTCGTGAAGAAGGCTCATACGGCCAATAATTCTAGCCGCATAAAGGCTCATGCGGCCACTAAATCCAGCCGCATGAATGTTCCTGCGGCAGCCAAATCCAGCCGCATGAATGCTGATGCGGCCACAAATGCCAGCTGCATGAATGCTGATGCGGCCACCAAGTCCAGCCACATGAATTCTTATACGGCCATAAATGCTAGCCGCATGAATGGTGATGCGGCCACAAATGCCAGCCGCATGAATGCTCATACGGCCACCATTTCCAGCAGCAAACCATATGCTCCATGCGGCTCGGGTTCAAGTTTCGACCGCCTTTCATGCGATCCTGACCTCAGATGCTCTTATAAGGATGTGCTAAACTCTGTGCAACACAATTTGGACTCTTCCTACTATACGCCCTTGGGAGCTAGAGAGAAGAAGTCTAGGGCAGCGTGGGCTCGTCGAGCTCAGTCAGCTGTCCCAAGCTCTGACCATCAGAGAGCTTCGCTTACTGTTAGGCGGGCCTCTGATGGAAATTGTACAATACCTACCGTGTCCAGCCCCCAGCGGCAAACGGACAGAATGGTTCCCAAGAGTCTCCCAATCAGGGAGCAAATATGGTGCCAACACACTCGTGTGCTCGGGACTCCCGGGCCCACAAAACGAGTGACTTACGTGATGTGATTCTTCACAAGCGCAAGGAAAGAGAAGAAAAATTGGTGTGTAGAGCATCCTTTCATGGACATCATTGCACTCAAGTCATTGTCAACTGCTGCTGCAGCAAGGCGATAGTACAAGAGGACCGATAATCCATCTTCCAACGACTGCAGCAGCCAGAACCGATCCTACAACAAAGCTCAGAAGACGAGGCGCTTAATGTCGCCTCCTGCAATTCTGCTCAGAAGGCAAGGCGGGGAAGAAGATAAATGTTTTCAGCCCGACGATCTCAACTAGCGTGGCCAGAAAACTCGCGTCCAAGCGGCTGTCCACAACTACCTCAGGAGGAGTTTGCCAGGGCACCCGCTCAAAGATGAAATCTTCAACACTGGGGGATTCATCAACTGTACCTAAGGGGGTAACCGAAGCTGGGGGTAACACCCCTCGGAACATCCATGACAATCCGGTGTTCCAAGAATATCAACCAGAGGAGACAGTTCCCCCAACAGATACAATAAACCCAGATGTCCATGGGTCCCAAGATGAGGTAACCTACGATACAGGGGGTAACACTTCCTCCGAGTCCGAATCGGAGGAGAACATTCCCACGTACCCCGACGACTTCTCTCTACGAGGGTATGATTCGGAGAGTACATCTTTTACCGTGCCTTCCATCGTCCCTCGTATAAGAACGTCATTCATGACTGGGAATGATCAAGACGGTCCCAGCGATCGACAGCGTCTCGACACTCTTGAGGCCATACTTCACACCTTAGTGAAGTCGGTGGAAGAAATCAAGGCGGCCCTACCAACTCTTCGAGGAAGGACGCCTGATAAGACAAGTTTGGGTCCCGCCGTCAATGCGGACTCGAACATAACTGCACCAACCCCAGGTGACAATCCGCCCGGAATGACAGCTCTCAGTGCTGCAGATGAGGCTAGGGAGGCAAGAAGAGAAGTCCAGGAGCTCCGTGTGATGTTTCACGCACGAGAATACTCTCAAGACTTGAAGATACGACAACCATATCCCGTTGCATGGAGGGATGTCCCCTTTCCTCCGCGGTACAAGCCGTTCAACATCAACCCCTACGACGGAAAGACCTTTGCAAGCTGGTACATAACCTACTTCGAGGTCACAACAGACCACTTGCCGCACGACGATGCGATCCTCACGCGATTGTTCGTTGGGGCATTGGAGGGGGTAGCATTTGATTGTTACCGCAATCTGCCGGACAACTGCATCCATTCTTTTGCAGGCTTCCAAAAAAAGTTCCTTGTTAGCTCCTTTTCACCTTGAACAACGTCCATGAGGGTGGATATTGTTACATCTTGTCATACCTCGTAGAACCTTTCAAGGAACATGTCCTACCTCGTAGAACTTTCGATAATTAGGAGCTTATGCGGCTCTGATTTGATTGGGCCTCATGCGGACCAGTTCAAACGCGCTTATGCGGCTCTGCTTAGCAGGGCCTCATGCGGCATAATTCAAGGAAGCTTATGTGGCTCTGATTTGGTGTAGTCTTATGCGGCATAGTTCAAAAGATGCTTATGCAGCCCTGTTTAAAGTGAGCTTATGCGGCACAGTTCAGAAGAAGCTTATGCGGCATAGTTCAAAGGGAGCTTATGCGGTCCTGTTTAAAGTGAGCTTATGTGGCACAGTTCAGAGAAAGCTTATGCGACACAGTTCAGAGGAAGCTTATGCGGCACTGTTCGATGGGTATCCATGCGGCCCAGTTTGTAAAGTGCTTATGCGGCCACAAGACGACTCTCATGCGGCTCGGACATGAGGCATACCCCCATGCGGCCCGGACATGAGATGTACATGCGGCACATATAGTACAGTATGCAGATTCATCACAATAAACTTTAAAAGTTCAATGAAGACGAAGAAGGCCCGTGCATAAAGTATGCGGCGTAGCCATGATGGTTAGGGTTTTGAGTTCACACAATTTCTCCCAATATCCTTAACATCAATGGCGGGGTGAACGTCGGGATGAACTATGGACGCCTCACTCGATGAGGAAGCCGCTCCCTTACCCTTCGTCGCAGCGCTAGAGGAAGCTTTGGGAGCCATTGATGATCGGAGAAGGAAGAGAAGACGATGACAACTAGGGAAAGAAAGGCTTGAACAAGAGAAGAAAGTAAAGAGTTTATCTCTAAAAATTACTCATATTTATAGGCAAACATGGGGCTCGTAGACCAACGGACGCTTCGAACCATGTGCTGCCTAGAAGATAAAACCGACTCTTAGGATTTTATCCCCTCTTATGCAAAAAATAGTGCTCAAAATCATCAAGGCAATCTAAAATATTTAATGCCGACTCTTGGGATCCTATCCCAAAAGACGGCTTTAAATCAAAGCAAATCAAAGGCAATTAAATGAGAGGCCAACGTGGCACAGAGCAGTCCATACGGCCAGGGCAATCCATGCGGCTAGGAAGTCCATGCGGCTAGAAAGACTATGCGGCCAGAGAAGTCTATGCGGCATGCTTCTTATTCAAAGTATTTCAATTTTTACAAATTGAAAACTTTGAAGGGGGTCTTATAGAAGCATGAAAAAGAATAGTAAATTTTATGCGGCCCAGATTCAGCATACGGCTCAAAAGCTTGAAGAGCTTTATGCGGCTCGAAAAGTCACAAAGAGCCGCATGCGACTCAAAAATCTTATACGGCTCAGGAAAGAGCCACGTGGCCTCATGCGGCTCAAAACAAGTCTCTACAGCTGGCCATAACTCCTCTGTACCGCTGGCTCATTAAATGCTCTGACGTAAAACGGCAGCTCTGACACAAAGGATTGACAGCTCTGACATAAAGGTAAAATGATGACTCTGACATAATGACGTGCTCCTAGAGAGACGAGAAAAATCTTTATAGCTGGCATGATCCACCAATTCCAAAGCTCCTTATGCGGATCGCTTCAAAGACTTTTATACGGCTCAGTTATGGGGGCTACCCTTATGCGGTTCAGATAGGGGCCACCCTTATGTGGCTCAGTGGTAGGGGCCACCCTTATGCGGTTTAGATGGGGGGCCACCCTTATGCGTCTCGGTTGTGGGGGCCACCCTCATGCGGCTCAGTTGGGGGCAACCCTCATGCGGTTTAGTTGGAGGCCACCATCATGCGGCTCGGCTGTGGGGGGCACCCTTATGCGGCTCGGTTGTGACGCCATCCTTATGCAGCTCGGTTGTGAGGCCACTCTCATGTGGCTCAATTAGCAGACCACACTCATGCGGCTCTGCCAGGATGTCCCGTTCATGCGGCTCGCAGCATAAATGGCAGTTGGGACACGTGGCAGAAGATTAACTAAGACTTATCCACTCGGATTTATTGCAACCAATAAATCATAACAATACAGATTTATTGCAACCAACTCAACAGCCCAGATTGATTTTCAACAAACAGATCAAGGTTAATCTTAACCAATCCCCAACCGCCCACTTTTTAAGGTACTGTTACAATGATGCGGTCACATCCCATTCCTTACAAATTCCTATAAATAGTAAGGTGCTATTCCCTTGTACACACACAAAGTCACGCACAGAGAGAGCCCGAGCATAGAGACTAGCAACTCCCACAGACACAGAGAGCATTTTCTCGCCAGAGCAGAAGCTACGTCCGATCGTCCAAGGAGTAAGGCAGAGTTGATAGCACTCTCCTGAGCCTCTACCGTCACCCTCCAGAAAAACTAAACAATTGTACTTAGATTGCTTTTCCTAGGTTTTGTTCCTAGGCTCTCTTTGTACGAGCGAGTTTGTTTTGTGAATCAAAGTTCAATCCTTCCATAAAACTGTTCTGTTCTTTCGATTATCAATGGCAAACACAATGGCAACTCGGCTGGGGACTAACTTCTCCACTGCTGAGAAGTTGGTGATGCAATCGAAC
Source organism: Iris pallida (assembly GCA_029216955.1). Lineage (NCBI taxonomy): Eukaryota > Viridiplantae > Streptophyta > Magnoliopsida > Asparagales > Iridaceae > Iris > Iris pallida. Next base: position 861,910 of record JANAVB010016800.1, on the reverse strand, counting down.
GCAGCCAAGCTTGGCTCAACGTAACAGATGTTGGTTGTTCGCTTCGACCAGCAAGCGTTTGAAGAAATGCTCTCCGACGGGAGCATTGGCCCGGTCCAAAAGCGAGCCCGCACGAAGAAGGCCCGCAGAGAGTAGAGGACCAAGACTTTCGCTCCTCCCCAAGCTCTGGAAGAGGCGTTCTCTGTTGCCCAAGACGGCGGAAAAGACTCCCTTGCGGCCCAACTTCAGGCCGCAGAGGACCCTGCTGTTCTCCAGTTCGACAAAGAAAAGCACTACGATACTGGACTTGAGGAAGCAAATGGGGACTCTATGCGGTCCAAGAAGAAGCCGCTTATGGGTGCCAGCTGCGTGAAGAAGGCTCATACGGCCAACAATTCCAGCCGCATGAAGGCTCATGCGGCCACTAAATCCAGCCGCATGAATGTTCCTATGGTAGCCAAATCCAGCCGCATGAATGCTGATGTGACCATAAATACCAGCCGCATGATTGCTGATGTGGCCACCAAATTTAGCCGCATGAATTCTTATGCGGCCACAAATGCTAGCCGTATGAATGCTGATGCGGCCACAAATGCCAGCCGCATGATTGCTCATACGGCCACCAATCCCAGTCGCAGACCATATGCTCTATGCGGCTCGGGTTCAGTTTTTAACCTCCTCTCATACGGTCCTGACCTAAGATGCTTTTATAAGGATATGCCAGACTCTGTGCGACACAATTTGGACTCTTCCTACTATACGCCCTTGGGTGCTAGAGAGAAGAAGACTAGGGCAGCGCGGGCTCGTCGAGCTCAGTCAGCTGTCCCAAGCTCTGACCATCAGAGAGCTCCACTTACTGTTAGGAGGGCCTCTGATGGAATGTTGTACAGAACCTACCATGTCCAGCCCCCGACGACAAACAGACAGAATGATTCCCAAGAGTCTTCCAATCAGGGAGCAAACATGGTGCCAACACACTCGTGTGCTCGGGACTCTCGGGCCCACAAAACGAGTGACTTGCGTAATGTGATTCTTCACAAGCGCAAGAAAAGAGAAGAAAACTTGGTATGTAGAGAGTCCTTTCATGGACATCACTGTACTCAAGTCATTGTCAACTGCTGCTGCAAGGCGGCAGTACAAGAGGACCGACAGTCCGTCTTCCAGCGACTGCAGCAGCCAGGACCGGTCCTGCAACAAAGCTCAGGAGACGAGGTGCTTCATGTCGTCTCCTGCAATTCTGCTCAGAAGATCCCTACCGACAAGGCAAAGAATATGATAAATGTTTCCAGCCCGACGATCTCAACTAGCATGGCCAGGAAACTCGCGTCCAAGCGGCTGTCCACAACTACCTCAGGAGGAGTTTACCAGGGCATCCGCTCAAAGACGAAATCTTCAACACTGGGGGATTCATCAACTACACCTCAGGGGGTATTTGCCATGAAATATAAAAGAGCAGAACAATTATCGGAGGACTGGACTTTTATTTTACGTTACAAACTCGCTTGTACAAAGAAAGCCTAGGGACGAAAGCCTAGGTACAGCAGTCTAAGTATAATTGTTTATTTTAGATTCTGGGGGTTGACGATAGAGGTTCGAAAAAGCGATGGCCGCTCTGCCTTACTCCTTGGACGATCGGTATGCAGCCTTGGCTCCAGAAGATTGCTTGGCGTTCAAGAAATGCTCTCTTTGCTCTCTTTCTGCTTTTTCTCTCCAAGTATTCTTGTGCTCTCTGATCTCGAAAAAAGGTCTCTTTATATCTCTCTATGTATGTATATGTCTGTGTGCCTCGCAAGGGAATGTCACCTTACTATTTATAAGAGTGGGGGGCATCATTAGGGTTTGTAATGATTACCCATTCTTAAAAGTCGGCGGCTTCTTGATTAATCAATCTGGGCCATTAATCCTGAATGTGTTGAATCTAGGTCATTAATTTAGATTATGTCGAATCCAATGAGTAATTAATGCTGATTGCAACAAATCTGCATCATGATGATTTGTTGACGTTTGCAAATCTGAATGAATAAATTTGAATCATTCTCTGCCACGTGTCTTCAATGTTTGTTATGATTATTAGGATTCGACCCAATCTAGAGATTACTTTGATTGTAGTAGATCTGAATTATTGAGATATGATTGGCTTTTGACACGTGTCCAGCCACGTGTGTAACACCCAGTTTTCTAAAATGAGGGTAATTTTAAAATTTTATATTTTAAGTTATTTAATTATGATATTTAATTAATAATATAATTTTTAGTAATTTTTAATTATTTTTAAACTATTTAAATCATGACTTATGATTTTGGTGTTTGACTAGTGTAACCTTAGAGACTGTTGACCTAGATTGACCTAGATTCATTTAGAATGCATTTTAATGCATCTTATTATAATTTTTAGACTCATAGTGACTTGTACTGTTCTATAGGAGATAGACACCACTCCTTGGACAGTATATTCTCTTTAGGCACTCAGGCTATCAGGCGAGTACATTCTCTGATCGTTTCATACTTTTATGGATTTACATTCTTTCTCTAGATTACTGTACTTGATGCTAACATGACTGTTATCACGGATTGTACTATATGGATCTTCTTTTGAGATGTTATCTCCTTGTATTCACTAAATACATATTGTGATGTACGTTTCACTTCCATATTGTATTTATTGAATACCCATATCCTTGTATACTCATTGTGCATATTGTACTCTCATTATCACATGAGCCCCAGGGATAGACCATTGTACACTATTGTATAACATTGTACATCCATTATATAATATTGTACACTATTGTATAAGATAACATAACTGGAGTAGATCCTTGTGTATTGATTGGGGAGGAGGAGTAGAATTGGTTATGTACTCAAATCCTATTGTACAATATTGTATAACTATTGTATATGTCTATTGTACACCCACGTACAATGGAGTTACCATTGCATTGTCCTACCCCGTTTACATAACCAGATTGTACTCTAAATCACATGTTCCTTACAGTTCTTACTTATCATATTTAGATATTTCCTGTTATCAAATCTCTACTATTTTTCATATACCTTCATCTTTCAGCGTTTCATGTACTTTACTCTATTGCATGCTTTATATTTCCTAACTCGATATGAACTGCGTGAGATGTTTTGTGCTCGCTCCTATCCTGACTGGACCTGTTGAAAATATTACAGAGGATGAGGATGAGGCCTGCGTAGACACTTACTATGGGACAGCTGTAGATGACATGTGTGACCCAGATTTCCAGCCTGATCCACTAGCTTAAAGACTGAGGCTCCCTAGTCTAGGTTTTACTATTTCTGCCTTCTGAGATCTGATTGTATATATTCTTTCATTTTCAGTATTAGAGACTTGTATTGAGTTGGATGTTCTGTTTTGTATGGCAGTAGACACTTAGACTCTCTCTCTCTGATTGTATCATGTGGATCTTTTATTCCAGTATCTATCTATCTTTATTTTTATCATTCTGCCTTAGATGTGATTGAGACTGTATATTGCTATGTCACCTCCATTCGGAGTGTATATACTGTACATGTACCTTTATATTGTTAGATGATTGACCTAGGACAGCGTTTTACCGTCGACACTGTGGCGTAGGATGGGCATTGTTATGTTCTCGTACCCTCACAGTGGGTGCGGGTCGTGACAACGTGTCCCAACTGTTGTACTCATGAGCCGCATAAAAGTCATCACACTCAAACCGTATGAGAGTCGCCGTGCCCGAACCACATGAGAGTCTCTATACCCGAACCGCATGGGAGTCGTCATGATCGAGCCATATGAGAGTCTTCATACTCGAGCCGCATGAGCGTCGTCATGACCGAGCCGCATGAAGAGTCGTCACGACCGAGCCGCAAGAGCGTCTCCACACTCAAGCCGTATGAGAGTCTTCATACTCGAGCCGCATGAAGAGTCATCATGACCGGAGTCGTAACCGCATAGAGCTTATCCGAGACGCATGAGGCTCCAGAAGGCTTTTTGTCCGCATGAGTTTTCAAGCCGTATGAGGCTCCTTCTGGCTGAGCCGCATGGGCTTCCATGTTGATTTTGGGCCACCTAAGGCCTCCCTGCTGCTTTTGGGCCGCATGAAGCTTTCTGGATTTTGAGCCGCATGAAGCACCATGTTGAATTCGAGCGGCATAGGGAATCCTCTTCTTTTCTTGTGCTTATGAAGGATCCCATCTTGCAAGTCAAGGACATCTCGGTCAACCTTTGTACTCATTTTATGGGCCCGGGTATCCCGAACACACGAGTACGTAGGTATCATGTTTGTAACTTTCCATCAGAGGTCCGCTTTAACAGTTAGCGGGGCGCTCTGATGGTCAGAGGTTGGGACAGCTGACTGAGCTCGACGAGCCCGCGCTGCCCTAGACTTCTTTGACATAGCACCCGAAGGTGCGTAGTAGGAAGAGTCCAAGTTTGAAGGAGGGAAGAGAAGTTGGTGCCCTCTTCAAAGAAGGAAAGGGGGCTCTATTTATATAATGGAGTGAGCCCTTTCTTCTTCACCTTTCAGATGTGGGACTAAAAGCAATATTTTCTATGCTTCTACAAGACCCCCTTCAAAGTTTCCAAATTGCAAATTTGGAACACTTTGAATAAGAAGCATGGAAAGTAGAGTTGTTTGGGTGTGGCAATCCAATCAGAGGTAGCATGGACATGATAGGTTTGGGTAGTTCAGCTGGAGATTTTATGTGGACTTATCATCGTTGGCGTACCTCAGTTTTAGGTACGAATAATAAGTTGAGAGAGGGAACCATCATATTTACCCAGAGGGGATGAGGACGTGGTAAATATGGGTCTAAAGTAGAGCCTTCCTACTCAGAGTTAATGAGGACGTGGTAGGAGTGAACTCGAATGAGGATACATAGAACAACTCAGAGGTGCTATCAACGTAGAAGTTCTAAGCATTGGATGAAAGAATGCTATGGAACAGCTGGGCTCCGAAAGCATGTGATGATGAGGAAAGATATGGATGTACTAGGGGACCTAGTACGGCATTATGGTCAACAAAGGACATTTTTGGACCTATTATCCTTGGCATATTTTGGTTTTAGGTATAGAACAACTCTGCGGTAAGGCAGATATGGAGGTTCTTGGTATCGGGCAAAAGAATGCCATGGAGCAGCTGGGCTCCCGGGGCATGATGAGAAATTTGCTATCAACAAAGGACATTTATGGTCAACTGAGGATATTTGTGGTCAGCAGAGGACATTTGTGGGCCTATTATCCTTGGCGTACCCTGGCTTAGGATACATATAATAGGATGAAAGGGAACCAACATACTTACTCAGAGGTAATGAGGACATGGCAAGTATGAGGGTTTTTCATCGCAGAATCTTCCTACTCAGAGGTAATGAGGACATGGCAGGAGTGGACTCGACGGAGGATATTTGTGGACCTATTATCCTTGGCGTACTCCGGTTGTGGGTACAGATAATAAGTCGAAAGGGAATCAACATACTTACTCAGAGGTAATGAGGACATGGCAAGCATGAGGATTTCTTCGATGGAGCCTTCCCACTCAAAGGTAATGAGGACATGGCAGGAGTGGGCTCAATGAAGGGGGGTACATAGGACGACTCAGAGGTAATGAGGACATGGAAGTTCTATGTAGGGGGTAATTTATTTTTGGCGGAATTGAGACGACTCAGAGGTAACATCGACATGGTCATTTTAGAAATTTGTGGATCTGTTACCCTTTTTTTGTACGGGGAGTGCGGGTAGTGGATCATGAGGAATGAGCTCCTTCAGGAAGAAAGTTCAGAGTTATGGTCATACATAACTTTCCCTCGAAAGAGTGACCGAGATGTAAGTTCAGGGGTACCATCGGGTACATAACTTGACAATCCATGAATTTTGGATTCAAAGTGTAAGTTCAGAGGTACCAGCGGGTACATGACTCGATAGTTCGGGATTTCTGTGGAAGGAGGACGCGAGTTCAGCGGTACGAGATGGTACATGACTCAGCAATCTAGGATTTCTGTGAATGTAAGTTCAGCGGCACCAGCGGGTACATGACTCGATGATCTGGAATATTGTGAGAGTGTGAGTTCAGCGGTACCGGCAGGTACATGACTCGATAATCTGGAGTTTTGTGAGAGTGTGAGTTCAGCGGTACCGGCGGGTACATGACTCGATAATCTAGAAAATGTCGTTCATACATAATATTTCTTCAGAAACTTGCCGTTGACGGGCAACATGAGCAAGTCTCCGTTTTGTTTTGCAAGGCGGTAAGCACCGTTGGAGAATACAGCCTCGATGATAAATGGACCTTCCCATTTTGGCTGAAATTTGACGACGGTCTTGTGAGTCATGACCATCGGCCTCCGGATTGCCAGAACGAGATCACCCACTTGGAATGTTCTGATTTTAACCTTCTTGTTGAAGGCTCCAGAGATTCGTGCTTGGTATAGCTCGATCCTTTGCTGAGCCAGGAGGCACTTTTCATCTAAGGCCTCTAACTCTTGTAGTCGGCGACGGTAGTTATCATCCGTCGTCAATTGATAAGTGAGGGCGATGCGGAGTGAGGGTATTTGAGTTTCCAATGGGAGAACTGCCTCACTCCCGTACAAGAGGAAGAATAGTGTGTTCCTTGTGGCCGTTCGGACCGTGGTACGGTACGCCCATAAGCATTCACCAAGCTTCTCGTTCCAGTCGTATTTGTTGGATGATACGAACTTCTTGAGTAACTTGATGATGGTTTTGTTGAATGCTTCTGCCAACCCATTCGCTGCTGGATTGTATGGCGTCGAAGCAATATTCTGGATGCGGTGCTTGTCGTAGGATCGATAAAAGGCGTGGCTTGCAAACTGTGGACCTTTGTCGTGGATGATCCTTTGGGGCAGTCCAAAGCGATAGATGACGTGATGCTTGAGGAAGCTGATCACGTACGAAGTTTTGACTTCTGCAAGCGGGACAGCTTCCGTCCATTTGGAGAAGTAATCTGTGATTGCGAGTATAAAGCAATGTCCTCGAGAAGAAGGTGGAGTAATCGGACCGATGATATCCATTCCCTATGCTTCGAACGGCCAGGACGCCACTGTCGGATGTAGAAATTTGGATGGTTGGTGGATGAAGTCCGCATGGACTTGGCAGGCTTTGCACTTTCTAGCATAGTCTATCGTATCTGCTACCATTGTGGGCCAGTAGTAGCCCATTCAGCGAGGACGGACTTGCAACTTAAGACCATGCTGGTGGGCCCCGCAGACAGTGTCATGATCTTCTCGTACGGCTTCTTTGGCTTTTGCGTTTGACAGACACCGAAGCAATAATCCATCATAGGATCGGCGATACAACATTATTGTCTCTGTATCGTAGAAGAATCTGAGAGAACGCCATCTGATGGAGGTAGCTTCCTTTGGGTTCTCGGGCAGGATGTCGTAGACGACGAAGTCAATGAATGGTTGTCTCCAATCTGGGATATCATCGATCGTCTGAGCGGAATAACTTGCCACGAATTGAACGTTGTTCTTGGGGCAGACCAGTTCGTGGCCTGTCACATCTACCGATTGATGAGTATGATTTGGTACTGCTAGGAAAACGGCCAGGCCTGCTAAGGCATCGGCTTCGATGTTTCGGAGTCTGGGAACATGTTCGATGAAGAATCCTTCGAACGACAAGATGATGTCGATTGCTATTTGGTGATAGGGGATCATGTCTTCGTGGCGAACTTCGTATAAGCCCCGGATCTGATTGACGATTAACTGAGAATCGCCGTATGCTTCATGATATTCTGCCCCCAGCTCTCTTGCAAGTTGGAGGCCAATGACCAGGGCATTGTACTCGGCCACATTGTTAGAGCAGAGTTCTATGAGAGAGTAAGCGCGATTGATCACCAATTCGGAAGGAGAAACCAGCACCACCCCGACTCCGACAACGATGTTGCCCTTGGGTCTAGTTCTTGAAGCACCATCGAAGAACATCCGCCATATATTATCGTGAGAGGTTGCATGCGAGTCAGCGATCTCATCTGGGATTTCTTCATATATTCTGGACGACTTCGAGCCCGGGTGGGCTGTCAAAAAGTCTGCCAAGGCTTGACCTTTGACATCCTTTTGCGGGACG